>OY757189.1:82261208-82708708 GCA_963583895.1 Melanophora roralis
TTGATTTCAATATCTGTTATAGTTTCCGAGATATAGCTAATCGAAAATTTCATAAAAATTGTTAATTTGTATGGGATCTATCCCTTGTTCACCCCCACCCAAAAAATTTTTCCTTCATAACGCAGGCTTTGTTATCCAATCACTTTTTGTGGAACATTTGATGTCGATAGCTGTTAAAGTTTCCGAGATATAGCTTATCGGAAATTTCATAAAAATTGTTAATTTGTATGGGTTCTACCCCCACCCAAAAAATGTTTTCTTTAAAGTGTAGGTCTTAGTGTACAATTACTTTTTGTAAAACATTTTAAGTCGATAGCTGTTATAGTTTCCGAGATATAGCGCATAAAATATTTCACCAAATTTGTGCAATTGTAGGAAAAATACCCCTTTCCCTCGTCCTATCTGAAAAAATTTTTTCCATTATTTAGGTCCCTTCTTTAGGAGTATCCGTGCCCAGTTTTGTGGCAAGAGTGACTATACTTACTGAGATATATAGGGATATATGCACGGATTTTGTCCTAAAAAAATAGGTTACTTTGGGTTTTCGCTTATATCTCGATCAATAGTGAACCGATTTTGCTGATTTTAAATAGCGATTGTTAGCGGGATATTTGTAATAGTTTGACACCATTAACTGGTCTCTATCTTTTTATTTGACTCTGGAAACTTGATTTCAACAGACGGACATGGCTATATCAACTTCCCTATCTATAAGGATCCAGAATATATATACTTTATGGGGTCGCAAATGAATAATAAAAAAATTACAAACGGAATGACAAACTGATATATACCCTTATCACTATGTGAAGGGTATAAATATATAGTGGTAATCAAATGTCACGACAAAAAGTAAAATTTCTTGCAAAGTGTTATTCGCGGCAAAACAAATTGCAGTTTTAGGATATTTGACAAATTTGTCTGGCAACACTATAAAATAAACGGCGGTTAATTTAAATCAAATGCAGTTTAGAAAGTTACTTCAACATTTCCTGTAAACACTTGTAGTTGATGTAGAATATAATTTTTCCATATATTCTAAATTTAATTATTTTAATGTTTGTTTATTATTTACTTCTACTAAGATCCAGTGTGCTACCTGTATCTGCTGCAGGTACTAGAGTTGAATATATACAATATGCACATTTTACAGACAAACATACAAGTATAACCAATACACCTTTTTAGGCCTAAAAATTTTCACTTTTAAACAAACGAAAGGCTTAATAATTCTGTATGATTTTTTTAACTAGTTTTTTCTACAGCTTTAAACTAATTTTTGGTCGTTGTTTTTTTCAAAAATTTTACAAAAACTTGCTCTGATTTTAGCTGCGTTTTTTATTTTATTAATACTAGATCAATTTTTTGCGAATGGAGAGAACATTAAGAGCAAATAAAAAGCGTTAGAAATCAAATCACTAATATTGTCAACAATTTAATTTTATATACATACCTACGTACATATGAACTTCCATATATATTTATTTGAAATTGAAATTGAATCAGTATTAGAAACCAATTTTTGCTGCCTCAGCATGCGTTTGCTGCATCAAATTTAAGCTAAAAGATCTACTTTTTTATTTTCTGCTTTAATTTTCTAAGCTGCAAAATTTTTATTGCGTATTTGAAAACAAAACTTCAGATCAGTTTGTCAAAAGTGAACATTAGCTGTAAGTTTGCGATACAAGTCCGTTTGACCGTATATAAACGTTTATAGGGTCTTGCTAGCCATCAGTTTCTTACGGTGCTCAACATCACCGGATCTCTTAAAAAAATTTTTAAACCAAATAAGGTTCTGTGCTTACAAAACAAACGGAAAATAATATCAAAAAAATCTTTTAACGACAAAGAACAAAAGGATATAATTAAATTCTTTACTCAAATATTTACATGGATTATTAATTTTTTTTATTAAAAAGGATATTTATTTACAAGTGTATTGTGTGGTTGCTAACCACAATTTTAATAAAAGTGTGCTATGGAGTGACATAAGTTTTTGTTATATATTAAAAAAATATAAATATTTAAAGAGATAAATAAGATTTTATTAAAAATAAAAACAAAATAAATATTTAAAATGAAGGTGAGTCCTTTCATAAAATAGTTACTAATTAAAAGGACCATATATAGCCAAAAGCCAACTTTAAAACCTACAAAAAGCCAAGAACAAAACTTGCTTTTTAAAAAATCCAACAGGATAATGTGATTAAAGGATAAAATGACTGTTATTATATAAATATAAAATACTAATTTAATTAAAATATAAATCTTGTGCAACATTACAATCTTATTAAAGACATGGATAAACTTAATCAGAAAAAAACTTGTGAATCTTATTAAACATGTGATTAAAAATTCATAATATTATCTAATGAAAAAATTACAAATGTAAATGTAAAAAAATATCTAAAATTTTATTTTACAATTATCGAACATATGACTGTATATATATAAACAAATTTATATCCGTTAAGCCAATTGCATTTAAAAATGGTTTTTTGTGTAAAACTTTTATTAAAACAATAATGCTTTAAAGTTATAAAAAATTTGTAAAATTTTTAAAAATCTTATTTTTCCAATAAAATAAATTGATTTAAAACTATTTTTTTTTAATTACATAATCCTGAATTATTATTATAGAAAAAGCTTTTCAAATTAAAATTTAAAGTCGTTTAGGCCGACTTTATTTTGTTAAGAACCAACATATGCATATAAGGGTGACTTTCGTGAGTGAATTTAACATGATTATCGGGTAGACATTTACCGTGGGAGCCACGGTCAAAAAATGGATCAATCTTTACAACCTAGTCTAGTAAGATCGCTATACTCGGCTGTACCGAATCTTATATACCCTTCACATTGGTGTTTCTGTTTACCCAATCACATGATCTAGGCAAGGTGTTTTCGAATCGTCAATATTAAAATAATTTGTGGTGGGCTTAAAGTAGATAGATAGCTCTCATATTTTTCAAACAGAAAACACACAACATTTGGACAATTGTATCGACTTCCCAATTTTTAAGTATCCAAAATATATACATATACTTAATGGGGTCTGAAATGAATCTAAAAAAATCAAACGAAATGGCAAACTGATATATACACTTACCGCTATGTAAATCGTATAGCAACAATCACACAAACACATACACACTATGGCTCTTAAAAAAACAGAAAACAACTTAAGCAAAAACAATATACACGTACCATGATACAATTAACAGGTATACTCGTCTCTACAACAACTACCAATTAAAGCCAAAGTGTCAAACAACAGCTCACAGAAAAAAAAGATGTGTAATAATTTTGGTTGTGGAATTTTCACAGGGAGAACATAGTTTTAATATTTTGGTCCTAATCAGCTGGGCGAACGAGTCTACCTGGTTATTTGTATCATTACACGTACGATACGGTATACATCTATTGGCTTTGCTTATAGAACACAATAACTTAACAACAACGAACTGTCAAACTCCTTTCATTTCTTTTGCTTTTAAATTGTCAAACGTCTGCAGAAATCAGCAAGACGTGTTCATACATACCTAATTCCAAACATACATGCAGAAACCTAATGCATATTTATGCACATCCATATGTATGCTTTACAGCGTTGCCAGTTCATGACATTTGTTACATTTTTTGTATGGACTTTGTTCGTAGTGAACCGATCTCGCTTATTTTATATAGCGATCATCTGAGGGATATTTCTGATAAGTTGACAACAAAACTTGGTTCGTAGTTTTTAAATTGACCCCGGAAGCTTGATTTCCACAGATACATAGACACACAGGCGAACAGACGGACAAGGCTAAATGAACCTTCTCTATCGACAAGGATCCAGAATATATTTACTTTATATTACAAATGGAATGACAAACTGATAGATACCCTTATCGCTATGTGAAGAGTATAATAATATCACAAAAAAAATACTTCTTAAGACTGACAGTAATCTCAATACAACTTCCTGACTACGTTTAAACACCCTCCATATGTGGAGATTGTGCCACCTGCTCTCAGCCACTTTAAAAAGTTTCCAAAGATCACTTGACTACCCCCAGTGAAAAAGAAACTGCATTAAAATTAAGTAAAGAAGATCCTAGCTTAGCCATTTCAACGTTGATGGCCTACCCTAAAAAATTCTTTTTTACGTTGGCTGACTCATAACGAGTTAGTAGTGTGCGAACAGGGTGACAGAAGTTCCGCCTGACTGTTTATAAAAGTTTCAATTTATCGACGAATATTTTTATCACAAAATAGCCTTCACGTTTTATAGATAGCAAATATCTGGGTTTAAAATTCACTGCATTCATCTTGAAGACGATACAAGTAATTTATTCTATGATCCTCCATCTCTATAGATTTGATTACAGACAACGGAACAGGTAAAACAAAATATGTAAAAGCTTTTAAAAAAAGATTCATAAAATTTTTTTAACTTGCTTTCAAGGAGCAATTGTAAGCTTCTAGGGGGGATGATAGCCGGTCCTCTTTGAACAGCAGCTCATACCAAAAGAGAAGAACGATGGCCAGTGATGATTGCGGACTCTGCAGTGTACCGGGGGATTGAGACACTGTTGAGCGTATTTTGTGTCACTGCCCAGCCCTCGTGCACTTCAGATCAAAGCATATTAGTTATTTTAAGGCCTGAAGAAAATATTCGGTATTGATAAGATAAGCCAGCAGTCCTTGATTTTAATACATCGAATTAGTTAAACTGGTTATTGTTTCTTTCTGGCAACGCCATGGACCCTGAGAATCAATGTGGGTTCTCCATGGCCAGCCAGTTTCTGAGATATGGCGCAAGTGTGAGAAAATTTAGTGATATGATTGAAAGGCACCAGGGTGCTCCAATTTAATTCCTTTTTTATTAAAAATATCACTAAATTAAAAACTTACAGTTTTTAAAATATATCACCCAAATTAATTTCCGAAAATTTATTCTTATCCATAGACATAATCTACTCCAAAGTAGCGGTCTTAGTTACCGAGATATGCAAAAAATATACAACCGGCCATGCCGACCTAAATAATGGTTATGCTAGGGTAATCTTTCAGAGTTTGACAATTAGGGCGGGTTGCTAAAACATTTTTTTTTGAAAGATTGAATTTACCACACGGGCATGGATAAAGGGTAAGGGATCATAATATAATGGGGTCGCAAGTTTAATATTGTAGGAATAAAATTTGGAATGAAAAACTTAAATACTTATCACTATGTGAAGGGTAATTAAAATAAGTCCAAGTTTTGGGCATTTTACGAAAAAGACTTTAAAAGCAAGTTTTAAAAATAATTAAAAAATAGTGTGTTGAGAATTTTCAATAAAATTTGAAGAACCCCGACTTCACATTTATTTTAATTTTTACAATAAATTTTCATTTCTAAAGTAAACTAACAAGCAGTACCACTTTTTTATTTATAATACCTTTTATGACCTTGAAATTTTCTTACTCCATCTTAGTTATTCTTGGCAATTCTTTGCCTTAGCGGTACGGTACTGGCAGATTTAGCACCAAAATCTCTACCGGACTGTATACATGCCTTAAATGCTGCTTACGGCTATCCACCACCAGAAGTGAAATTTTCCATAGCACCAGGTACGGCAGCACTTAAAACTTCCCCTTCTTTATCAACCTATTCAGAAAATAACAAATTACAATATGCAGCAGTGGGATCTTCATCATCTTCCTATGAATCTTCTGCCGGATTTTCAGGTTACTCACATGGTGCGGATCCAGTTCAGGTCACCAAGTATGTAACACCTGTTAAAAGTTCCAGCTATGAGCCAGCTGTTACCTATGCCAAAGGTGGTTCCATAACTTATGCTGATAAATCCCCTGCTTCAAAATACGCTGCAGTTGTTCCTTCTGGCATAGAATTTAAAAATTTAATTACACCTGCCATTAGTACAAAAAAAGTTTCAAATGCCTATTTACCGCCCTTAACATCAAAAGTTGAGACTTATCAAAGTCCAGGTTATACTTATAGTCAATCGACGCCAGAAGTAACGAAAACAGCTACTTATACTTCCTCGGATAAATTTGGCGGTGATTTGTCTAAAATTGCATTTAGTGCTCCTGCTGTGACTACTAAACTTGAATCATTTACTTCACCTGGCTATACATTTTCCAAACAGACACCGGGCTTTTCAAAAATCGAAACCTATACATCCGATAGCTATGCAAGAAGCGGAAATTTGGAATCAATATTTGCTAATAGTGCCATTAATCCATATGCAAGTTCAGTAAGTTATGCTCCAAAAGTAACATACGGTGCTCCAACCATTACAAAGCTAGCCACTTTTGCGTCACATAGTAATTTAGACTCGTTTTCGGCAGCACCGTTATTTTCAAAAGCGCTGGCTCCAACTGCCAACGTTTATGCCCCTAGCATTTCGAAAACGTACTTACCAAGTATAGAAGAATCGGGCTATGGTAAATTTTTGACGTCAGGCTTATCACACCAATATATATCGAAGCCAGCTGCTATCACCACTAAATATGTATCAGCTCCTGCCAAGGTTCCTGCCTATGCTGTCCCGATAGCATCACATTATGTTTCAACGCCCGTCAAGCTGGCCAGCTATTCTTCTGGAAGTGCGTATCAATCCCAGGGTGGAATATCACATCAATATGTTTCAAAGCCTGTGACTCATCTAGGTGGCTATGTTACTCCGGTCGTAGCCAAGCCCCAAGCAACTTATGTTGCTCCAGCAGTAGCCAAGGTTGCTACATACAGTGCCCCTTCAGTGGTGGCCTCGCACTCTTCAGCGGGCGCTGTTTCACATCAATATGTCTCAAAGCCAGTCAGTCATATAACTGGATATGCAGCCCCAGCAATAGCTAAAGTTGCTACATATTCAACCCCAATTGCATCGAAAGCTTATCTGGCACCAGCTATAGCCAAAGAAGCTACTTATAGCGGTGGTAGCTCAGGGCATTTTTCATCGGAAGGAGGTGCCGTTTCCCATCAATATGTTTCTAAACCTATCGCTTCAGTCTATGGTACACCAATTGCACCCAAAGTTGCTACCTATTCAGCCCCCATAGTTTCAGCACCAGCTGTTGCGAAATTTGCAACGTACACAGCACCAGCAGTCGCTAAAGTAGCCAGTTATTCTGGTCAAAGTTCGAGTCATTTTAGTTCTGGTGGTGAAGGTGGGGGAGCCATCTCACACCAGTACGTTTCGAAACCAACAGCCCATATAACGGGATATGCTCTACCAGCTACCGCAAAGATTGCCACCTATGCCGCGCCAGAAGCTTTTAAATTCGGTGGTTACTCGGCCGAAAGAACAGCCCATTTTAGTTCAAGTAGTGGTGGGGGAGGTGGAGCAGTTTCTCACCAGTATGTCTCAAAGCCGGCAGCACAAGTTACAGGCTTTATTTCTCCGGCAGTTTCCAAGATAGCTACTTATGCCGCTCCGGTAGTTGCAGCGCCAAACTTTGCCAAAGCTGTCACCTATTCGGCCGGAACCTCAGCCCACTATGGTTCTAGTGGAGGCGCTGGTGGTGCCGTTTCTCATCAATATGTTTCAAAACCAGCCCAGGCTGCAATTTTGGCAGCCCCAGCTGTAGCTAAAGTTACTGCCTATACAGCACCTAGTTTAGTAAAAGTTGGATCCTATTCTGGTGGTGGAGAAACTTCATCATACTTTTCCTCAAGCGGAGGCGTTTCCCATCAGTATTTTGCTAAGCCAACTGTAGCCAAAGTAGTGCCTGTCGCTGCAGCACCAGCTGTTTTTAAGATTCCCTCCTATTCAGGGGACGCTAGTTCAGCTCATTATTCTTCTTCTGGTGGGGCAGTTTCTCACCAATATGTTTCCAAGCCCGCAACTCATGTAACGGGGTATGGTACCCCTGCCTTAACGCAGTACGTGTCGGCTCCTGTCATAACTAAAGTTGGGGCATACTCAACTTCTGGTGGGGCTGTATCACATCAGTATGCTTCAAAACCAACAACTCATGTAAGTGGATATGCAGCTCCAGTTTTGGCAAAAGTAGGCCCCTTGCTTCAAGCGCCTGTAACAAAATATGTATCATCAAGCGGGACGGGTGCGGTGTCCCATCAGTTTGTATCGAAACCATCATTACAATTAACTGGAAGTGGAATAGCTGCGCATTCACACTCACAAAATATAAATCCCCTGCTAACGTCTTCAAGTGTTTCCAGGTATGGTTCCAGCGGGGCGCTTTCTCATCAATATTTGGCCAAACCTGTACAGTTAGGCAAAGTTGTTACCCCTGTTCTTAGCAGCTATTCTTCCCATGGTGATCTTAAATCCCAACAGTATATCTCAAGTACAAACTTACAAGCTGGCCAGGCCATAACTAAAATAGTCCAGCCTGTACAGCAAGCCGCGCCTGCTTTACATTCTGGTGGCTATAGCAAACTGCAAACTTCTTCTTTACACACTTCTAGTATCCTTGGAAGTAGTGGACACGGCGGAGCCATATCACATCAGTATGTTTCGAAACCTGTGCAAGGTATAGCTTTAACTAAGCCCGCCACTCTTACCGCCCCGATAGTGGTTGGTGGTGCATCTCATATCATTAGTGGTTCTGGCAAATATTCATCTCTTAGCTCGGTTTATGGATCATTAAGTGCTGGTCACGTAGCGGTTCCAGCCTTACAATTATCAGGCGGACATGGTTTATCATATAGCAGTGCCGGCGGAGCAACATCTCATCAGCATGTATCAAAGCATAATCAGCATTCTTTAGGTATAGCTAATGTTCATGGAGGCTCATTAGCAGGAGGACAGTATGGTATTGGAGGAGGTATGTTTTGTTTCAAAGAACTGAATTTTTAAAAGCCTATAAAAACTTTAAAAAAAAATTTTTTAAATTTCACTGCAAAGAGATGAATAGGATTTCCTTCTGATTATCTCAATTATTTTTTTTTTCTCTCACTTATTTCTCGCTTCTCTCTCTTTCTTAACGCAATTTTACTGAGCGCATTTTCTAATTTGTCTGAAAGGCAAATTGAGAAAAGTGTGTAATGCCAATTGATTCATATGTTTTTATCTTACAGGTAACTATTATGGTGCAATATCATTGGGACACGGTGCTACTTCTCCAGTTATATCAGGTTATCACGGTCTTTTAGGCGTAAAAGGCCATGACTTATCCGGATCTTTCAATCATAACCTCAAAGGTGTTTCGGAGGCCTCTTTAATACATGGTGGTTTGTCTCATAGCTCTCTTGGACCTTTGGCAGGCTATAATCATGGAGTAGGTGGCATCGGTCCCCTAGGCGCTGGCTTTTACCGGTATGCTCCCGCCACACCCGCTCTTACATCACATACCCTAACCCCAGGGGCCTTTTTGAAGAGTGCACCCATCATAAAACCGGCCAAAATCAAATTGATGACGGAAAAACATTTAGAATATTTTGTAAGTCGCGGTTCACGTTAACTTTTTTGTCTTTAAGCAATATTTTTGGCTATCAAGAAATAAGACAAGAAAACGATTTTTTGTTTCTGTAACTCGTTTTTGTATGACAAAAAGATAGATTAAAGTATAAGTAAAAATTAAAAACACAAAGTAATTTATTAAAAAAAATTAACAGGATATTGCTGCAAGAAAAACTTTTTCATTCGTAATGGGTCAACATTTAACAATGTTATTTTAACAAAAAACTTTTTTCTTCTTAACTTTAGAATGATCATCCCCGCTATGCCTTTGAATATGGAGTTAATGATCCTACAACTGGCGACATAAAGCATCAACGTGAGGAACGCGATGGTGATGTGGTGCGAGGTGAATATTCACTTGTGGAGCCAGATGGCAATGTACGTACCGTCAAGTACTATGCAGATTGGGAGACTGGTTTCCATGCTGAAGTCATAAATAGTCGAGATTCGGCAAAGAAGCTTACTAAACGCACTGCCAGTAAATCGTAAAATTAGTAGGTATTACTATAGCAAAAACGATTTTATTAATTCTTGTTTTCAACAAACTCTTTTTCTTTTCCAGTTAAGTAGTCACCCTTATAATCTCAAATATTTTTTTACTTAAGCCATAGTTAAAATTTCTTTATTATCACGAAATAAATTCTCAACAACATCCGTTGCATATCCGCTGCTTCCGTTCTTCTCAGTGATGCCAACTGAACCTTTGTTTTATAAAACCATGTTTTTAAACAAAATTTTTTTATTATTTTGCATTTAATTTGAATAATATACGAGGGTTGCATTTTATATTTCGAGATGAGAGAAGAAAAACAAATATAAATCATCGAAAATCACTTTATTGTTGTTCAAAATATTCCCCATGAAGATTTTTACACTTTTGCATGCGTTCGGACCAATTGTCGAAGCACTTTTGCCACTCTGATTGAGGGATCTCCAAAACATGCATTTCAAATACAGCAACCGCTTCTTCAGGTGTCGAAAAACGGCAATAAAAAGAAGTCATTCGGTGCCAAGTCAGGACTAAACGGCGGATGACTCATTAAATCAATATTTTGGGTGGTTAAAAATGCAGTTGTTTGAGCCAATGTGTGAGAGCTGGCATTGTCGTGGTAAAGAGTGATCCATCTTCGGCGGTTGGTTTTCCAGATTTATTGGAAGAAATCTGGCAAAAAAAATGGTTGCGTACCACTCAGAATTGGCTGTTCTACGTTCTTCTAGTGATACGGTTGCGACATGTCCAGTTTTCCCGACAAAACTTGCGATCATTTGCTTAGAAGTGCTTTGTGCTCGAACAACTTTTGTTGGATTTCACTCACCTTGAAACATCAATACAGTCGACTGCTGTTTACTTTCGGGCTCATATGTTTAAGTCTACGATTCATCTCCTGTCACGATATCATACACGTGTTTTGAAGCACCGCGATCGTATTTTCTGAGCATTTCTTTCGACCAATTGACACAAGCCTTTTTTTGAGCGATTGACGAATTGTGTGGGATCTATCGCGAAAAAATTTTTTTGACAGTCAAATGTTTATGCAATATTGAATGTATGCTGGTCCTACTAATGCCTAAGGTTGTCTTAATCTTACGATAGGTCACATGGTGATCTTTCAATTTTAGTTCACGCACAGCATCAATGATTTTTGGAACAACTGATTTTAGACGACCTTCACGAAATTCGTCTTGGAGTAAACTACGGCCACGATAGAACTTACTATACCAGCGATAAACACTGGTCCTTGATGGAGCTTCATCACCAAAAACAGAATCGAGTTAATCCATGCACTGTTGCTGAGTTAATCCACGTCGAAAGTTGCAAAAAACCATCGCACGAAAACGTTCACGATTTAATTCCATTTTTGGGTCGAGTTGAATCTTTTAAGTTACTGTAAACAACACAAATAGCACTCGAATGTCAAAACGTTCTGAGTACGTATAACCTAGAAAATGTCAAACTTTACGATAGAGCTGTCAGTTGTCAGATTGCAACACTACTTTTGCCAAATCCCGAAACATAAAAGGCAACCCTCGTATTAGAATTCTTTACAAAAATATTAATGTATTTATATCTTGCTTCAAGTTTTTTTTTATTTTACTTAATTTAGGGGCCCCAGTTTTTCGAACAGAAAAAATGTCATGATTTCTAAAAAAAAACTAATTTGTATATTATTTTGTTAATTTCTTTTTTTGTATTTAAATAATTAAATAAAAAGCAGAATTACAATTTATGTGATAAAAAAAGTGTCATACATTATCATTTCGAAAAATAATAAAATCTCTTTTATTTGTAAATAATTTAATAATATTTGTTTGGCTTCTTTTATTTAATATTTGTAAATATATTTTTTAAGTTAAGAAATGTAAAAAACACAACGAATAAAAAACGAAATTTGATATAAAAGAGGAAAAAGCGTTTTCTTGTAGGGCAGGGATTAATGTTTTTCTAAACAAAGTTACAATTGAAAATACATTTGCTCGCAAGTTTTGACTGTAAAAGTGTTCATTTACTTTTTAATATTTTTGAGAGCAATTTTGAAATATTTCTTTTTACTCTCTTGTTGCTAGTATTTACTGGAAAGTTATTAAACACAACTTATGTAATATATGAATAAGAAGTTACTTTTTGTTTTTTTTTTTTTGCAGAAATTAATGTTATATTTTTGACCGAAAAAATAAAAGTAAAATTTTAACTTTTATTTTTGACCAAAAAAATATCGGTCAAAAAATAATTATTATAAAGTGACTTTTTGATAAAAGTCAAAAAATTAAAGTCTTTTTAGTTCATTATATCCACCTGACTTTTTGATTTTAAATTTTAAAAATAAATGTTATTTTCGGTCCCTGCGTATAACCTTATCATATTTTTTTTCATTTTAGTAAAAATTTCATGGCCCGACAGATTCTGATCATCCTAGTTATTGATTTCGCCGTTCCTTTCACCGTTAATAATTTACCCGTGAAAACTATGCCATAGGCATCTGTCAAATAAGCCCTTATTGTACGTCTTGACGAGACAAATTCTTGCGTAGACAAACGTCAAACTCAGTATAAAATAACTCAGTATAATACCGGATTTTTTATTAGGATTTTGACATTTGTCTAGGTATGAATTTGTATTGTCAAGGCGTGCATATGAGCATTTAAATTTTAAGTTAAATTTCTGTATCGACAATTTTTTTAATAATTCTAGCATTTGTTTTTGAATTAAATTAAAGCACATATTCTTTATCGTTTTTCCCGAACTCTTTCGGATGTGCCATGAAGCAAAAAACAACACCGAAACCAACAAATTTATTTGGATTTGGTTTACTGAGCAAGGTCGGTTACCATTTACAACTTTGTGACTTTGATTCATAAAATTATTAAAAAATTACAACTTACCAGGAGCAGTTGTTTGGTTTGGTTGAAATCGTGTTTTCACATTTTAACGGAATAATTTAGTAATTACAATCTGATAAATACCTTTAACACTTTGTAGAGATAAACACACTAAAGGTGGTTTTATACGGAATGTATTTTACATGACTTGTCAAATTTCCAGCTGCAAAACTGATACGTCATGTGAACGCGTTAAAACATTGTTTATGTGAAATAAAATATGTATATATGTAGGCTAGGTTAGGTTACGAAAGGTAGTGGCGAGTCTGACTCCCCACCTCCCCCGCAAGGCCCTGAGGCCAATTGTGAATCCCTTCAGAGAAGTCTAGAGGAGAAAACAGGAAAAGATTAAAGACAAGCATTCCATAGGTAAAAGGAAAAAAAATGTCGTCCACATGTCCAAGGAAGTCAGTAGTCTTAGGCGCTGAATCACCTATCTTTCCAGCCACCCACCCCCTTGATAAAACCTGTGATGCTCCCCAGCCCACAGTCAGGGACCTAGCCAAGTCCATCCAAGCAGCGCCATCTCAACCACCTCTGTCGGCGGATCTGCAGCCCAGGGCAGTGGCAGACAAGATTTTTTTACCGTCTATAGCTCCTCCTCATCCCCGCAGAAATCTGAAGTACCTATACCACTTGTTTCTCATATACCTCACATCGCAGTGCCCTGCGAGAGTTTCAATAATGCACCTCAGAACTCCCCCTCTGCTCTCCTTGAGCAACAGGTCAGTGCCCACTCTGGGCCATAAGTCTAGAGATCCTGCAATCAGCCCTGTCCCTCCGAAATATATACATACATATGTTAGTCGGATACCAAATTTTTAATAAGTGGGCGCTTTATTTTTATCGGACAAAGCATCTTCAACTGTTTTTAGAAAAACAAGGTCATTTTGGTTTAGAGGTTGTGTTTGGCGTAGTCGTGTCGAAAAGGTCGAATACGCCACAAAAACGGCAAGGGTGCTAGTGCTTTTTTATAGCATTAGCGTTTTCGTTAGACGGTACCAAAAAACTAAAAACGACTACGCCAACGCCAATCACAATAAGGTTGAATTTTGAGGCATATCGTCGTTGTTGGTATTGTGTTCTATCAAACCAGAGCTGTAAATGATTGCAATCGATTTAATTGCAATCACATGATTTCGCTTTAATGATTGCTAATTTTTTGATTGCATTCAAAATCGTAAATTGATTTCATGATTTCAATTTGAAATCATGAAATCAATATGATAAAAACGATTGAATCAATTTTTTGAAATCAATTTATATATAAATTGATTGCAATCAAATTTGATTGCAATCGATTTGATTGCAATTACTTTAATTGCAATCAAATCCAGTAATTGCAATCAAAGTTAAATCAGAATCAAAATCTTCGTTCTTTTCAAATGAAAAACGGCAATTTTTATTTACAAAGTTTTGTAAAATTGGTAAACATTATTTCTAATTGCAATCAGTTCTTCCGTAGAAACCGCTAGATTCCAAATGTAAATTATTTCATTGGACTTTTACTATAGTTGTGATTTCAAGGGAATTTATTGAAATCACATGATTTCAAGGGAACTTGTTGAAATCACATGATTTCAACAAAAATTTGATTGCAATCGAATTGATTGCAATTAAATTAATTGCATTCAATGATTTCTAAAAAAAATGATTTCAAAATGATTGCAATCAAAAAATATTGCAATTTTGACAAGATTTCATTTTGAAATCTGAAATCATTTAGAAATCAAAGAATGAAATCAGTTTGGTTGAAATCACTTTGATTTCAATGTCAATTGATTGCAGCTTTTTACAGCTCTATATAGAAAACACAAATCCTATACTTATAGAACAATACCTTAATGACGATATGCAATCAGATATCGAATGCAAAAGTGACAAGTCACATGTAATTTACACCCCATGTAAAACCACCTTAACACCTTACTTAACACAAAATTTAGCCTTTTTCTTAAAACATGTTTTTAACGTTTTTTCTATCATTTATTTTAGGTAAAATGTAAAATTATGTTTTTATGTTGTATTTTTTTAAATAAAAAACCCTTTATGAAATTACTTAATGAGCTTTGGCAGCCAAACGTTTGTCACGCTCTTCAGCAATACTCAATTTAACACCCTTGCCCTTAGGTAAGCTTATGTAAGGCTTATTGCCTTTGCCGATGATGAATACATTTGTCAAACGGGTAGCGAAAACATGACCCTGAGTATCTTTAACATGTACAATGTCAAAGGAACCGGGATGCCTTTCACGGTTGACAACGGTACCGACACGACCCAAATTTCTGCCACCAGTGATCATGCACAAGTTACCTGGAAAATTTTTAAAAGACAATTAATTAGAAAGGTTTGATATAAAATAGGAAAATTAAATCTTGGTAGAAAATATTGTTCTACCATAAGTTAAAATATATTAATGGAAAGTCAAATGTAATTGAACTAAAATGTTATGACAATACCATTTAAAAGTAAAGCCATGACCGTGTTGCAAAAATTGCTATTGGCCTGCTTTTGATCCTTGTTAATGTGGAAAATGTAAATCATTGAGCAAGGACTTCGATCAAGCCAAATAAAAAACAGGTGGCATAAACAAACAAATTAAACTTACCGGAATCAAACTTGATGTAATCTGTGATTTTTCCGGTAGCAATATTAACTTGTACGGTATCGTTAGCCTTGATTAATGGATCAGGATATCGAATAGTGCGACCGTCATGGGTTACAATAAATGGAACACCCTTGGCGCCTAATTGTGTCTTCCGAACCTTGCACAATTTGTACTGTAAAGAAAATAAATTAAATTTTATTTGTACTAAATGACGATTAAATAAATACACGAAACGCTCACGCTTTCCTAGCAGTTACTGAATACTTTATTGCAACTCAAAAACTTAAAACTGACAGGATTCAGGCTATAATAAAAATCCTAGGTAATCTTAGACATATTTTCTAGTTTGTAATTGAACGTAAATGTTATTGCATTATTTGGGTAATGATAAAGCAATGACCGTCGTAACAAAAATTGCTTTAAGGCTTTTTTAAATATACACACTACAATGAATTCAAGTCATTAAACGTGTTGTTGGAAAGCCCATGAAAAAACATACGAATCATATTTAAAAAAAACAGTTAATTCGATTCTCCTAAACTAATATGACGACAGATTTTATTACTATAGAAAATAGAAATATTTACTTTTGCTTGCAATATTTTAGTTTACTATGATCTCTTGGCCTGACTATATTATCACAAATACAAATTTAAATACTTACGGTAGCTTCCTCAGCAGAGATGCGATGAATGGTGAAACGGCCTTTAACGTCGTAAACTAAACGAAAGAATTCACCAGTCTTTTCAATAGAGATAACATCTAAAAAAACAAAAATTGCACATTAACACAATAAAAACATTCAAGCCAAACCACAAGGACTTACCCATAAAACCAGCAGGGAAGGTAGGATCTGTGCGTACCTTACCGTCAACCTTAATTAAACGCTGCATAACAATTTTGGTTACCTCCGCACCATTTAGGGCGTACTTCAAACGATTTCTCAAGAAAATCATTAAAGGCAGGGACTCGCGCAGTTTATGGGGACCAGTGGATGGACGGGGGGCGAAAACGCCTCCTAACTTGTCCAACATCCACGCCTTAGGGGCGGCTAAACGTTTCAAATGCTTCTTGGGGCCTCGCGCCTAAGAGATACCATTATTTGAAAAATGTTAAACTAGGTGACTTAAAAACTTTTGTAAAAACAAATCGCACAACACACTGCCATCTTTGGATTTCACTTATTATTGTTTATGCTAAAAAAAATTTATGACGTTAGTTTACTCAGCACTTTCGATTAAAATTTCGCAAAATATGAACACCTTTTTCTAGCCATAATTGCACTTAAGTCTTTTTCTCTCTTGAACTTTAAATGTTTTCATCTTTTCTTTTGGATGGCAGTGTATTAAAACACAATTTGTAAATACGAAAGAACCTACCATCTTGTATGATACGAGAAAAAGGAAAGGAAAATAGCCGGATATCGCATAATTTGACAAGCTGTTTGACAGTTGTTTACCAATTATTGTTCATAAACTCTATTAACATATAATGGGCGACATCTGGTTGTGACATTCTTTTCACTGCAGGGCTGCATTTGAGACATTTTGGATATCAATCATATGGTTATTGACTTGCTAGTCAACAACAGGTGACGCTGTAATCATAAACCAATTAAGGAATGGCATAATATTGATAAATCAAATAGATCGAAAAAGGAAAAGACCCACCCGGTCATTAAACCATTGTTTTAAAACAGTGGCATCGATAGAGTTGTACATGGTGGAATAATATACCTTGATTTTGTAGATTCTCTTAATATTTTTATTTCATTTTCTTTTTTTCTCCATTTCCTGTGCAACAAGGCAAAGGTCTTGTACTAGAGCTGTGTAGCTCATGAACGAACGGGTCAAAATGAACGGATCACCGAATTGAACGAAGTGATCCGGTTATTTTACTGAGCGCTTTTCGTTCAATTGTGTTCCGTTCAATGTTTGTTTCTTCAGGTCTTTTTTATGTCACAATTTCGTTCGTTCAGATGTGTTTTTTATGTTATGTTCTTTTGTTTCAGTTGATTGTTTGTGTATTGATAAGAGTTGCTTTAAAAAGTTTGCGAATGTGCGTACATATTTCTTCTGAGCATCGCTGTGGCACTGCCATAATTTTTTTAAATTTGGTTTAACAGTATTTTTCTAAGAAGTTTGATTTATTATAGTGTTTGTGTTTTTATGGATTACTAAAAACTTTTTACACAATTTTTATATATGGATTATTTAAATTTTATTTCACAAAAAGTTTTTTCTATTTTGAATGTCAAAACCACAAGCTATGTCAAAACAAATCTTTAAAAAAACATGTTGCCGTACTGTCGTTCAGAAGTGAACGATTGAACGAACGGGTTAATTTTTGTAAATTGAACGAAACTGAGCGATCAGTGAAATGAACGATTTGGCACAGCTCTATCTTGTACACAGGGTACACTTATCAGGTAGGAGCGGTTCTACAAAAACAACTAAAACCGTCATAAGAATGTCAGAGACAAATAACAAAAACTCACAATATCTTTCTTCTTCTTTTTGAGCTTTTCTTACGATACTACAGTTGTTGTTTGTATAAAAGGAAGAAAATACATAAACATAAACAAAATTTGACATTAATATAACGAAATACCGTTACTCAGCTGTTTATCTGAGGCTACCTGATAAGTGTACCCTGGTCTTATACATATTTAGAGCACAACTCAAAAAAGTATTTGAATTTAATTCGCATTTCATAATTGCTCCATGTTTCATGTTCTTACTTGGTTTGATTTGATTTTCTGTACAAGATGCCACTACCAAAGCGCATGCATCAGGTGGGATCACTTCTGCAAAAACAATTAAACCGTCACTAGAATGTCAAAAACAGATAGCAAAAGTTAACAAATTCTTTCTTCTTCTTCTTCTTTTCGAGTTTTTTTAAGAATACTAGTTATTGTTTAAAAAAATTACATAAACATACACAAAATTTGACTTTCAAACAACGAAATACCGTTACTCATCTGATTAACAAAAGCCACCTGATATAAGTTCGCCCTGCCACTACCTTGTATGTATTAAACATGCAAATAAGAAACTGCCCTTTTATACTTGGACGGACATTGGAAAGACAGACGAAAACTGATTGCGAGGGGTCAAAAGGTAAAGTGTGTCGCACACGACTATCTGTACTGGACATTTTTCGTAGTTCTCATCTTGTTGCTTCACATTGTTTTTTTCATGTCATCCGTCATTTTATATTGTCCGTGTATTTATTTCAAAGCACAAGCGAAATAAATAAAATTTTAAAAGGTTTTTGTCTGTCTATTAATTTTCCAATTGTGAAAGCTTAAGGCAAGTGCAAAAGTGAATTGAAAAAATGTCTGCCACCAGTCTGAGGGTCGCAAGTTTGGGTTCCGCTAGTCTTTGTTTAATCTTAAGATTTACTTTTGTTTTCTCTCTCTCTGACTTTCCATATAATGCATCCACCTTATATAAGTACACCATGGTATATCGTATAAAAAAAATGTTTGGTATGCAATTGGCCTGCGACTTGCCTTCTCTATTCCTTATACTACCAACAGTTTTCCTTTTTTTTAATTTTCATTTATTGTTTAAATAATTTTTTTTAATATTTTTTGTTTTATTTTCACATATTTATTTTATTGATTTTTTTTTTGTTAAATTTTTAATTAAACTCTTCTTAAAATGTATATGCTCAAATTTGGGGTAAATACATATTTTTTTTTAATTTTATATGTATTAATTAATTATAATCTTTATTATATAATTATTTTTTTTTTATTTTTTAAATGTAAGATGATCCGTTTTTTGAGTTATGCAACTACTTAAAAATTAAAAAAACTAAAAAAAGTGGACAAACAAATCCATTCTTTAAAATGCGGTGTTTTCCTTTCGTTAATTTTTATACTTCAAGAAAAGTAGAATGAAAGATACGAATAAGTATTCTTGTACGAATCAAGAATACATGTCTGCGCTTAACACAAAGAGGAGCGAGCTAAAGCTAATAGATAAAAGTTTCAACAATAGCTTAATATTAAAAAGTCATTTCAAATCTATTTTGAGGACTTAATTAAACGCGGTTTGGATGTTAAAAAATAAGGGACAGAAGTAGGATAAAAGCTAAATTTAAACTTTCAAGTTGAGAACTTTAAAGTTCATTGGTTTAACTTTTACGACATATAAAAGGTGTAAAAAACGTACCGTAAGAACAAACAATTCACTTGAATTTCTTCTGGCTCTGTTTTGCAACCAAAAAGTATTAATTAAAAGAAATTCTGGGGGGTGGATACGAATTAATTCAATTAATAAACATTTTAGCTATCTTATATAAGAAAAAATTCAAATGTTTTTTTTTTTTTAACTCGCAACTAAATTAAACAAATCAAGACAACTTGTAACAAAAATTTTAAATTGTTTTATAAAAATAATCAATAAACTTTTTTTGTTAAAGAAACCAAAATATTTGAAATGAAACTATTTGTACATTTAAAAATATTTGATAAATTCTTTATAGAAAAGGCGTCGCATTTCTCTTCGTATTCAAATTATTGAATAATTCCGTATTAAAACCAAAATAATAAAAACTTGTTTTTTGAATCATTTTTAATAATCTACTACTAAGTCAATGCTTTGTTAAATCTGCCATAATTTTTTTTACAAATCTATATGTATCCACCCCCTAAAAATTTTTATTTTGCCTTTTTCGTTTTTGTGAATACTTTTGGTTCTAATCCATTTTCTTCATTGACTTAAGAGCCCTTTCTCTTAGTTGTTTTTCTAGGTCCTCATTAACACCACCCACTACCATTGATGTCGAACTATTAGACACTTTTCCCAAAGAGGAGGACGTTTTTTCCTCTTTGCGATGTGTTTCTGGTTCATCTTCACTGCTTGATGAGCTTTCAGCCTTCTTATTTTTCTTTGCTTTGTGTTTCTTGTGTTTTTTACTCTTTTTAGAGCTGTGTTTTTTGTGTTTCTTATGTTTCTTCTTTTTGCCCGACTCAGCCTCAGAATCGCTAGAGGAGTCATCGTCTGAGTTACGTTTTGAAGAGGATTTCTTAGACTTTTTACGTTTCTTTTTAGCAATGTGCTGTTCATCAGTGTCAGAAGAATCATTTTTAGACTTCTTATAATCGTTATTTGTGGCTGAACGCGTACGTTTACGGGATTGCGTTTTTGAGGACGATTTTATTTCCGTTTCTGTTGTCTTATTGGCGGGTTCCTCAGATTCCGAGTCAGATTTACGTTTTTTATGTTCTACTTTGGAACTGTTCGATTTACGAGCAGCCGTTGACAAGGATGAAGTAGTTGTAACTTGCTTTTCTGCACTAGCTTTAGAGCGTTTAGCAGTTGATTGTGAATTTAAACTTGTATTTGTCGTGTTGTTCTCTCTAGCCTCAACATGTTTGCGTTTCTCGGGCACCTCCACCGAAAGTTTATCCCGTTTGCGAAGTTCCTCCTCTACATTGTGAGCTGATATTTTCGATTCCTTATTGTTGACTTTTGTTGGAACCGTAGTTTTACCTAAAGATTTCTTTCGTTTTTGTCTTTCATCTTCCGAGTCCTCAGAGTCACTTTCGCTAGATGAACTCTGTGGTTTACGTTGGGACTTTCCGGACTTTTCTGCTTTTTCAATTTTTTCCAACTTTTCAGACTTTTTAGTGGTTAATGCAGCTTGCTGTTTCTTTAACTCTTCCTTAGCTTTGGCCTTTTCTTTTTCGCGCCTTAGTTTTTCACGCTCCTCTTCATCCGTGCTATCGTCATCCTCACTATCATCGCTATCATCTGAACTGTCCGAGGAACTTGAATCGCTGTCTTGACGTTTTTTGACCAATAGTTTTTTATCCTTGCTAGGGGCTTGACTATCTACAGCACCAGCAACTAATTGCTTGCGCTCATGTGGTTTAAGGAATGGAGAAGGAGTCCTTGATAAACTAACACTATAATGATCTCGGCGACCGCTGGTAGTATTTGTCTGTACAGCTGTTAACTTTTTAGTTTTAGGTTCTACGGGAGCAATGGATTCTAATTTAGAATGTTTACGGGATGCTTCCCCTAGTTCGTCTCTGGAAAGATCAATAGTTTTCAAAGCAGGGGCACAGTACTCGACAGAAGAGCGACCTACAAGTAAAGTAAAAAAAAAGATATTTTAAAATTTAATAATTTTTTTTTAAATTCATATAAATTTTTTTATTTTAGAAGGCGAAAAAATAATGGCAGGTTCACTTACCAATACTTTCTTTAGAACGATTAGCGACTCTCTTGTAACGTTCTTGTGACCTGCTAAGACTGCGATTTTTGCGAACCTTCTCCTTGGACGGTGGTGGAGAGGGTTTTCTTTCTTCACTACTACGGCGCGCGCTGGTATTCTTTTTCCTATTCTCGCCATCAGACTCATCTTCCCAATCTGATGCAGAAGATAACCGTTGCTTTGGTTTGCTAATGGCTCCAGAATTTCTTTGTTGTTGATCCCAACGATTAAAGCCCCCACCACCAGAATTACGTCCACGTTCTGGTGAAGATCCTCGCAGCGGCGAAGAAGCCCGTCGTTCTCGTGAATTGAGTCTGCGATCGCGTGAACGTCTTGGGGGTGAGCCCCGCCATTGCGGAGAATATTTCCGGAATTGATTTTGCACCGGCGAAAAGCGTCTTTCGCGTGAAAAACGCCGTGGTGAATTTCGACGGCTTTCGAATCTGTTTCCGCCGCCAGCACCACTCATCATTCCCCTACCCATACGGTCCCGACTTTGACTTCTGCGATTCCAGTGATTCATACGGCCTCGGTTATTACGGTTATTGCCGCGAAATTGTAACGGAGAACGACGACGATTAAATCTGTCAAGAAAGAAGTTTTATATAAACAAAATAAATTTAAAAAAAAATATATGTATGTATATGGTATACCTTCTGGGCGAGCGTGAGCGATTACGTGAGAATGACCGCTGTCGTGAACGTGATCTTCTTCTAGATCGAGAACGTTGTTGACGTTGTGTACCACCACCTCCTCTATCATCAAATCTTCCTGGTGAACGTCTATTACGATTATGCATAAAACCTCTACCCCTACTACGAGAGTCACCCCTTCTGCCGCCACTGCCGGCGCCCCTTACACCATCCCTCTCCAAAGAACTGGCCGAAGAGTCCCGATTATTGCGGTATTGACGTTTGTTTTGTATACTATTCTTATTACGCTTCAGTTCGAAATCTGCTTGTGGTGGCTCAGGCGAAAGTGATAGACTAGCGGAACGTGAAGGGGTACGTTTATTATTTCGCTTCGGACTGGACCGTGCTGATGAATGCGAGCGTGAACGTGATGGTGAACGCGAGCGCGAAGATCGAGGCGGTGAACGGGGTTTAACTTTACGAGCACCGGGCGATATGGCCCTACTACGACTACGAGAAGAGGACCGTTTTGATTTTGAAGCAAACGGATTGCGATGATTTTTTGCAATGGAACTCTTTTTATCGTGGCCATTTTGTGCCGGATTCGAATCTTTCGACTCGGATCGATTGCGTTTTGGTGAAGCCGGTTTGGGTGGTGGCGGACTTGCTTTTCGTTTCTCTACGGAACGTGAGCGAGACTTGCGGTTACGGACACGTGAACTATCTCTTCGTTTTTGGGGTGATTTAGATCGTGATTTTTGCCGGCGAGAGCTACGGTCTCTAGAACGGGACCTTCGTCTTCTACGATCCGGCGAACGGCGCCTTGGTGATCTTGAGCTGCGTCTACGTTCCTTTTCCCGAGAACCATTACGCCTACGTTGCGGGGAGCTACGATCTCGTGAGGAGCGTTCCTTTTGAATGGACCTATCTCTAGAACGTTTACGTGGTGATCGATTTTTATCCACATGATTATCCCTAGATTTTGATCTAGATTTGTCTCGTTTGGTTAACTGATTTTCCACATTGTTTGTGGTCTTTTCTTCATCCTTTCCCATATTACGATTTTCATCCGAATTTCGCCTATTTTTTGCTGATAGATGTGAACGCACTTGCTCTATAGCGCTAAGCGTACTAGGCGGTAATTGTTGTTCGCGTTCTTTCTGTGTTAAGTCGCGGTCTTTACCTCCTGAACGTCTTTCCCCTCTTTCTCTTGAGCGAGAACGAGATCTTGACCTTGATCTATCATTTCTTTCTCTATGTTTGCTGTCTTCTTCTCGTTTAAGAATTTCATCTTTTTTTTGTTGTATAAATTCTGAAGGTATGCCTGTTTCACTTTCCTGAGCGGATATCAATAGCGCCCATAATTCACCCATGAACTGTCGTGCATTTGGACCATTTAAAAAACCTGTCATATTTATTTGCATTTTTTTGGGACACGGAAATTTTTCCTCTTCAAGTTGATTGCAAACAAACTCAGCAACGACATCGTCTTCCATGTTTAACATATCAGTAATTTTTTTACTGATCCAAGGCCGCAACACGTCTAATTTTACTTTAGACATATCGACACGTTTGTTTAGACAATCGCCAAACTTCATTTGTTTCATTAGTTTCTTTTCTTTGTCGCTAAAGCGCGTATCTTGCTGTTGTGTGGTGCCCTATGAAAAAAATATCAACCCATGTTGTTATATTATATTATTTTTTGTATTTTATACAATTATTAAATTGTTCATGTTAATTCTACTGCCCTTATGGAAATCTGTTTGAAAATTATTACCAACCGCTTTACATCATAATGTAATATCAAACTCAGAGAAGAATATTTTTTAAAAAACAACGTCTTTATTAAAAAGTACTAAATAGGTACTATAACAAAAATGTAACACTGTATTTTTAAAACATTACAAGTAATGAAATGAAATACCTACTACGGAAGGTATGGTCAGTAATAAGACCATCTTCACAAAACTTAGTTGGCCAATTTCCTTTTGAAAAATACTGGCGCACTTGTAATATATTGGAAATTCGATTATCGAGTTTGACTTATTATATATGAGCAGACAAATTTTAAGTTGTTCAAAACAGGATTCTGTTTAATAATTGATTAAATTAGGTGAAATATTTGCGCAAAAATTTGTGGAGAGTAATATTCTTGGCAGTTATACCTCGAAGCTCTTATTCAGAGATTACATTTGAATGGGGACCATTTGAAAAAAATTGGCCGATTACTTTTTTAATTAGTACCTATAATGGTTGGCAGCATATTTTTAAACACAGATAGATAGAGTAATGGTTAATGCAGTTATAGCCCAAACTGCTGATTACGGCAGGACGGAACGTTCATATAAGAACTATGGCAAGAATATTACGTCTAAGACGTTTCGCCTTTCGTGTTATACCTATAAAGAGCAAATAATATTAAAACCAATTATAATTAAATCAAGGAGGGATTTGTATGGGAGCTATTTCAAAAATTTACCGGTTATCACCACAAACAATAGTCCAAAAAACAAATTTTAAAAAATACCTACATTAAGACATGTACTTTATTTACAAAAACAAGTACTCAGCCAAACGGACATGCTTTAATCGACTCAGGAAGTGATTGTAGTCGAACGGTACAAGTCAAGGCAGAGCACGAAGCCGATAGGCTGACAGCCGCCGCCGACACATTTAAACATTCTTAAGCCGCTGCAGACTTAATAATTATTAAAAAATTTGTATAGGTATGTTACCTACCTCATTTTTATAATGTTATACTTAAAAATATATATAGCTAATCCCATTAAGTGACTCCCCAGCCAATGCATAAAAAATGATTATTATACAAAAAAAACCCTAGTGCATCTTAGAATTATTTAATTTTTATACCCACACCACGTAGTTATATGCATATGTAATTGGTGGAAATAGGTACCTATAACGCGTTTGTAGGAAAGTTTTTAATATCTATTGTGGTTGGTCAAATTTTTGACTTAGTCCCCATTAAAATGGCCTCCCGGATTAAGCTAGAACTGGCTTGAATATTACTCTTATCTTCATAAAATTATGGATATGAGTTTAGTCTTATACCACCAACTATTAAATGCGATATTTATACTTTTTAATAGACATATACCTATAAGGATTTGTAAAATATATTCTTTAGAAATCGGCTGTTAACCGGCTATTTACCGCCGCTGGCTCGTTCTCTGGGTAGGTATAGATATGATACTTAAAAATTACGAAATTTTTTACAACAAAACTGGATTTGTTATTGAAACAATTTATCGGCATAGATATCTCAATTGTTTTAACTTTTTTTCCTTAAATTTTACAATTCTCGTCAAATTAAGTTGCAGGTACAAAAAATATATTAACGTTTATCGTTAATGGGCAACAGGGATTGCAATAATTTTTAGAATATTAAAAAATTATTTTTTTGTTTAGAAAATGTAAAAACAAAAATGCTTTACATATGCAGCTTAGCTTACGAGGAAAACAAAATAAGGGGGGATTTTAGCAATAAAAAAAAATTATCTGTAAAACTATGTAATCAAACAATGCCTTTCAATGTCTTTTGGGTTCTTCTAAATTGGGAAAATTTTATTAATTAGGACGTTGGGGCAAATTTAAAAATAAAGGTTAATAAATATACTCAACTTTTACAATTCTGTGGTATGTATGTATAAGTATTTAATAATACCTACACTTTTTAAGCATTAAAAATTTGTTTAGAGGCTTAAAAATATTGCAGAATCCTAGACTAAGGAGCTTTTTAAAAATTTTATTATGTCTTAATATAATATTTAAAAAAACTTACCGTGAACATCATTTTGTCACCCTTAATCGACAAGATTGATGTAACAATTTAAAGAAACAAATATTGGTTTAAAAAATGGGTTCATATGCAACTAACGAAACACTGCAAAGAATTTTTTCTTTAGAGACCTCTGTCAATTTTCATTTTATATATTCACATATGAATTTGTTGTTCTTTCAGCTTGTTGGGCAAAGAAGTACCAAATCTTATTTTTTTTTTTATTTTTGAAGTTTCATTTTTAATAGCGAGCGGCAATTTTTATTAAAAAAACCGGCACGTTAAATCGGCGTGGTGCGAAAAATATTACACACACGGGTAAAAAACCGAAAAAGCAGAAAAAAACTGCCTTATCTCCACGACAGCTACGGAAACAGTATTAAAAGAAATGGAAAAAATTAGCAAAAAAAAATAGATATTTTTCCTTTTAATTATTTCCGTAAAAAGAAACTATTAAAGTTACACATTTAATGAATTTAAGTAAACGAATTCATTGCTTTATTGAACTTATATCTTTTTCACAATATATTATAAAATAATATTGTAATTTACAAAAATTTTACACAGCTTTTTATACAGCTCTTTGCAAAATGGAGACGCACCGAAAAGAAAACTTAACGAATAGTTCGTTAAAAACAGTGTTGCTAGTCAATTGTTTTCCACTAGTATATTCACATGTTTTAAGGCGACATCTGTGTTGACGTGTTGGTACTAAAAAAACAGAGTTGCTATGTCTGACAAAATCATGGTGAAATTATTATTCAGGTGGTGCTACGAGCACAGCTGATTTACTTGTTTAGTGCATAAATCGAGGCTTGGCTGTCCAAGTTATTTACTTCTACATAAATTTTTTGACACATGAGCCAACGAAATCCACAAAAAAACACAATTATGCTGTTGTAGAATAACGGATATCAAAATATTGTTTCCTTTGATACCGGTTTAAAAATACCGTTTCCCTTGATACCAGCAGTATATCACCGATTATAATGGCAAAAACAATTTTATATGTTAGTTAAAAATAGTTCAGCTAACTTACGTTCCACAATTGTAATTCAAAAACAAACTTATAGAGGTGATTGCGGTCTACTTGCTGTTTCTTTTTTCGGGCAAAGAATTCATGTTAGTGTGCTTGTTTCATTTTTCGTTCTGCTAAGGTCATATTCAAAAATTAAGTTTTGACCGATACTAGCCGAGTAGAATGCACTTTCAAAAACAGCTTCGATTTTAAATTTGAGTAACCTTTGATCGGTTGTAAACACAAGCTTTTTTACCCACTGGCCTATATACCGTGTGTAGATTAAACACTTGCAAAAATATATCTTTTAGCACCAGTTTGTGTGTTTTTCAGCTTTTAGTGCGTATTGATAAGTAGCTTTGTGTTTTTGTTATAAGTTGGTATTGGTGTGTTCTCTAACTAAATATGGTGTGGTTTGGTAAAATGAAAGCAAGAGCAACAAATTTGTTTTTCTATGTTTCGTTGAAACAGTTACATACATATAATGATGTTTAACCATATGTACTTTTGGTGTGTTTTCTTATTCTGGCTACATGAGCCAGTTTTTCTATTTTTTAAATTTTCTTTAAATAAATTAAACAAATTTAGCTAAAAAAAATTAAAACTGCATCGTAACTATATACATTTAAGTCAAATTTAAAATTAAAATTTAAATTATTAAAAAATACAAAATAAATATATATTATTTTATCTTAATTTTTGAGCTTGAGATAAAAAAATGCTTTTTTAAATTTATTTTATTCATTTTTAAACACTATAGCTACAATAAACTTTAAAAATCAAATTTTTGTTTCATTCACAACCTTTTATATAAACGATCTTGTGTATTTGTTGTATCAACAGTAATAAGAAAATATTTATTATACCATTGTTATTCAGCACAAAAAAAAAAACAAATACATTCCACACTCAATGCAAAACCATAAACAACAATATTTGTTTATAAAGGTAGAGTAAGTGCGCAAAAGCAAAACCATACCATATCATTTACACTTATTCACACACTTACACCAAAAAGAACTGGTATGTACATGGATGTACAAAGTATATCTGCTTTTAAAATACGTTTTGTTATATTTTTGCAGGTCTTTAGTGTAGATATGTAAATTTTTATACTTTGAAATGGCTGTCAGCAAGGCGAATTCATAGAGAAGGTGGTCTCGACAGATCAGCTGACTATTTTTTGTCCGTGCAATTTACCTCACAATGTGTCAAAAGTTTGTCTATGTGCTTCTTCTTGATTTAAAAAAATTAAGCGTCGGTTAGATTATTAACTAAAAATTTAAAAAAAATGTTCCTAATCAACAAATAGTAAAACCAAATGATGCGTTATTGGGCTTTGTGCAAAAAAAACACTGTAAAATTAATTTTATTCACGTTTTTCTTCTGCAAATAATTTGTGTTTTTTTTTAAAGATGCCATATATAAATAATTTGTGTTTTTTTTTAATCATGCCATATTTGTGTTTGACATTTTAGGCCTGCGTCCACCTTGTATGAATTCGCCTTGGCTGTCAGTTATAATGGCTTACTTTTGTGTTATCTCAAACAAAAATAAGTACTTTTTACACTCGAGGTGCTCAATAGAAAAACTACTTACATTGGACCGGGTTTTTACTGTAACTACTTAAAGTGTAACTGTAAGAAAAATATTTTTTTGTTTGAGAGTTTGACGTTTGTCAAGACATTTAACGATGATTTGTTGTTAAAACATGATATAACACCGTTACATTTGCACTAACAAACCGGCAACATCAACTATTGCAGTACCACCTCTAATATTAGACATCAATATAAGATCCATTCTCTTTCATTTAATCAAAAATTTTAAACAAACAAAGTAGTATACCTTCCTGGCGGACACCCTTTTTTTATTTATTCGTTGATTTTTAAGCCCATAGGCTAAAATTAGCAAGCTTGCGAAAGGGGACCACAGTAGACTAGTAAGTAAATACGTAAGTCTTCCAGTATGAGGTCGCGGATTCAATTCCCGCCAGAGACTGCTGTCTACTTCGCCCAATTTTCTTACCTTATTATTCTTCTCTACACTTCAGCAGGTACCTTAAAGAGACAGCGGATCCAAGTAAAGTGTATCCTTTCAACGTTTGCATGTTCTTTTATGCATATGTATGTATGTGTGTACATATGTATGTATAGATACATATGTGTGTGTAGCCCAGAGAGGTTTTTATTCAAATTTTAGAATTATGGAGAAAACTGCGACTAATACAGCAAATTATTATATTATTTGTTGCAATGATAAAATTTTGCTTGATTATAAATATTTGTCCTATCTTGACTTTAGCTGCAATTCTTCGTTGGAACGGAAACAGGTAATTTTCATTCATGTTTATTTTTATTGTATAAATAATTTATTACAAACATTTATGTATATATAAATGCAACATGTTATTTTATAAATAAAATATTCATATAAATATTATAAGCTTATAACTAATGGTTCCTTAAATAAATTAAATAAAATATTTTAAATAAATTAAATATTTGCAATTTCAAAAACAATCTGCTGATTAAAATAAGGCCGTTTTGCCATTTAAAAAAAATATAAAGAGTTAATAATGAGTAGAAAATAATAAATAATTATATGTTTGTTAAATTAAAAATTACAAGAGAGGAAAACATTATTACGATTGAGAATCAATCCTCAAATTAAATTAGAAATTTTAATCGATTTTCTTAATTTTATTCCAATGTTTGTTTATTTTAAAATACCTAAGCATTTAAATTTGTTTGTTTATGTAAAACTATGCCATAAAACATATGTATGTAATTAATTTAAAGTTAAGTATTTAGGACTTAATTAAAAAAGAGTTTTATTAAAAAGTGTGTGCTGTTTTTGGGCTTTTTTAAAGATGGGTATTCAAAACTTAGTTAGTTACTTTTATATACATATACTTAAACTTGAACTTTTATATGTATGTATGTATGTTTATTTATTTTTCCAAAACCAGAACCTAAAAAATTTTTGAGTTTAATTTTTGAAAACCTAAAAAGCATGTTAAGCCTATCTTCAGTAAAACATACTAGTAAATTAGTTATTTAGTATGTAATAATATTTAATAAAATATTTTTTAATAGCATATTTTTTGCATAACTTATAGGTAGCTTATCAAAATATGTTTTAAGGAAAATAATGTAGTAATTCCTTAAATAATAATATATTTATATTAACAATTCGACAGATCAGATTATTCAAACTTTATAAATAACAGTTATTTAATGATGAAAAAAATGGCCAAATTAAAATGTGTATGTATTTTTTACCATTTATGATATAAAATGAAATTAAAATTCTATTTTTCGATATAAACTTTGATGTTAAACTAAAGGTCAACCAACATATTTTTTTTAATTTTTTCTATGTGTAAGTACCCCACCTTAAGTCCTAAAAATTTTTTAACGATCAGCACTTTTGGTATTTTCTTTTCAATTATTTTCGCTCTTTCCAGTTTTCAAGAATTTTTCTTTCCATTAAAACCTTTGCAATTTTACATACATGCATAAATAAATATATAATTTTAGCTTATAAAAAACTATGGTATCATATTAGGTTCTTGAGTTGCTCCTGTCGAATATTTGGGTTTACAAACACAACCACTTTCTACCAACACATAATCCTGACCTGTTAGGGTCACAGGACCCAAAGGTATTACCAAAAATAGATAAGGCACATATGTTTGAGTGCATTCACCTCTGACAACATCACATTCAGAAGATCTTTAAATAAATTATTAAATAAATTAATATATAACAAATGATGTGTTTTCTTATACTTACTCGCACACTTCGAACACTACTTGTTGCAAAAGATCAGGAAATTTTTGTACTATAGTTACGGGTTGGCCCGAGGTCAAACTAACCCCATACATCGGTGCTGTGGTATTGTATCTTGTTTTACACAAACGTGCTGGTGTACTTCTGCACAGGTCGGCTTGTGTTGCTTGTTTTAATGAACGACCTAAATTAAAAAAATTAAAACAATAATTTGTAGTGTCTCTGAAAACACAAAGCTTAACCATTTATATAAAAACTATGACAATTTTTGAATACAATAGTTATCTTGGAGATCTACTTAAAATTCGGATTTCCATACAGAATAGGTATTAAAGTGAAACTCAAAAATAATTTTCCCCAAGAAATCACCGTTAAATTATTAATTAATATCAAAGCCAACTAAAGGTTTGAGTATTTTATATTAAATTATGTTGATAATGATTTGAAAAATAAATCACATTTGAAAAAATTTTGAGAATAAGGTAAAAAAATAAAATTTTCATATTAAGAGTGAGTTCCTCTTTTTCTTTAGACTACCATTATCTCTGGGAAATACTGTTTCGTACAAGGCATATCCATACAAGGTGGCTGCAAGAAAGAAATTAAGGGAGTCGTTCTCTTACTCTTTATATTTTTTATATGGAGTTTGACACTAAACTTGAGATTATTTTTAAATTTTAGTGTCAAACTTCATATAAAAAAAATAAAGAGTAAGAGAACAACTCTCTTAATTTTTTTTCTTGCGACACCTTGTATGGATATGCCTTGGTTTCGTAAGTTATTTTTAACCCATGGTCAAATAACTCATCACAAGGCATATCGATACAAGGTGGTCGCAAGAAGAAAATTAAGAAAGCCGTTCTCTTACTCTTTATGTTTTTATATGGAGTTTAAACACTAAAATTGAAAAACATAAATAATGTTTCTTAAATATTTTTTTAATTTAAAGCCAAAGCTACGAGTTTGCCAATAGAATTTGTTCAATAAAAATACATATGTAGATAAAAATAAAGAAAAAAAATAAGTGAAACAAAAACAACAACAATAATTGGTATTAAGCTGTTGTACATTTTAACATTATTGAAGTAGGTTATTATGTTGCCAGCTATTCGTATACACAATAGTATTTTAACATTCTAATCATATTAAGAATAAAAGTTATTTATGCTAAAGCAGTATTTCCCAACGTAAAACTTAATTTTTGGTATTCAAGTCTCGCTCAAACAGCTAGTTGTTGGCAAGTAAACGTTTTTATTTGTAAGCGTTTAAGATCGTTAAAATATTCCCAAAGAAAAACATTTTATTAAACAATACGAAAACAGCACCAAAAAATATATGAAAAAAAAAATTAATTTCAAAAGTTTCAAAATTTCTGATAAATCTTTAAATTAAGTTTTAAGTTTGCAATGACCGATTTTAAATGTATGAAGCAATGTTATTCAAAAATTAAGGCAATTAATGGGGAAGTGATGGGAAGACATAGCCTTTTCTTTTCAAATGTCAACCCTCTGCTCATTCGAACTTGGTGATCCCTGTCACGCAAACAAGGGTCTGACGATCGACCATGGGCGGGATATTTAAAATCCTTGCATGGCTTAAATGCCTGCATAACAATTACATGCTTGGTGGTGATGTTGGGTAAGAATCGAATACATCATTAACACAAGTATTACTGAAACCGCTATAAAAATAAAAAAAAAACAATAAACCCGACTAAGAGATGACGACTTTTGACATGAAATCGCAGACTATAATTGGAGCATGGAACGGTTTTACACTCTTGAAACCATCACGGTTAGTAAAGAATTCGAACACTATAAGCTGACAGTACTTGTTTTATTCAAACGTGAATTCACAACAAAAGATGGTCTTACCATTTTATACTCCGGGAAGGAAGCTAATTCCTCACCTAGATCCAGCATCGTATGCATATTACTATCAAAACTGGCCAGGAGATTGATTGAATGGAAATCTTGCTTATGTAGAATAATTACCCTAAATTAATATGTTGGCAAAAACCGGCGAGTACAGCTTTTTCAGAATAACTTCTAAATTTGAGAATTTTTTTTAACAATTTGTCATGTACTCAGTGAGACCTAAAACCCACGGTAGGTCGTTTTTCAAGTTTTTTTTTTTTTGTTATTGTAGCAGCGTGTTATTACTCTTTTAATAAATTGCTGTCTTTAATCACAATTTTAACATGTGCATATTACTAAAAGAGTTACACATATCTGATTACACTTACCAATACGATGATAATCATTTTCTTCATTATTAACTTCTTTATATGCCCTTAATAGAGCACTAGTTGTAATGGCGGGATCTAATGTTGATGGCAGTTTACTTTGACGGCCACGTCGTGAACTTCCGTTCCAATTAGTGAATGTTCGCGCCACTGCCGCACTGTTTACGATAAATAAATAAATAAAGAAAATTAATTAACATATGGCCACAAAATTAAAAATTTTATTTTCTAATTTTATTTAAACATTCGATTAAAGGCCTCAACAAATGTAAAATAACAAAACAATTGTTTGGAAAAAACAAACATTTTAAATATTTTTCAATTTATTACACTTTTAGTTTTTAGTGTTGCATCACAAAAATTAAAATAAACTAAATGAATTTTTATTAAAACTTGTCGAAAAATAACAGGCTTAAAAAATATTATAACAACAGAAGTAATTTTCAAGTTTCCCTTTTAATTAAGTAAAGGATCATTTTTTCCTTCAAAAAAATTGACAAATTATATTTTATTTGCTTTTAATTTAAAAAATATTTTTTTTTCGTGATTAGTAAGTTAAAAATAATTTGGTCGTTGACTTACCTTGGATATGGAGCATTATTTGGGCCCAGGCAATCGGTTGAATCTATCAAAGCATCACCGGATAAATATTTTAAACCTCTACCACCACTACATCTTAAAGTTTTACTACTACTGCTACTACTGCTTCCATAACTGTTCCATATTGAGGCACTGGTAATGTGGACATTTATGTTAATAATACAAAATAATGCTAAAATCTGAAAAAAATAAACACATATAAACAACAATTATTCACTATCTTTTGTTCGTTGTTTTTATAATTAAACTAATGACTTAACTGTAATGTCTTTTAAGCCTTTTGCATATTTATTCTTTATAGCAATTAGAACGACAATAACATACTAAATAGAAAACTTAAATCTGCACCATACATAAGAAAATACAGGCTAAGAGAGAAAGAGCCGAAGAAAAAATAATTGCCATAATGTCGTGATCTAAGTTAAATGTAAATTTCCTCTTACAAAACTAGTATAAGTTCTCTACACAAAGTATTTCACTTAAAATATTAAAAAAATTCTAAAAATAGTATAAAATAAACAAGTAAGAAAATTATAGTCAGTCAAACACGACTCACCTCACAACTTATTTTTTAATATTAAATAAAGTCTCTACAGGTTAAGGTAACTCTCGTGAGTGCAGTTAACATAATTTTCAGGTAAGTGCCTACTATCGGGGATACGGTTAAAAATGAGCCGATTTTCAAAATGTCATTTCTATTTAACATTATTAAGTTGCAATTTATGCAGTAAAATGTATTAACCGTAAGTTGGACTTGCATGACACCCATGGTAAATTATAGACTAACCATTGTAGGATCCTATTTAAAAACTAGTGGCATAATTTAACAAAAACAGGGTGTCTGGTGGCAGATTTATATTTTCAAACTTAAATAAAAAACGTAATATTTGACACACAGCATTTTTTAGAGCATTAAACGATAGAATAGAAATACGGATTTTTTAAAAGTATGTCATCCAGAAGTCTTCCGTGAGAGCCTTGTGGTATGCTCCACACGCTGCAGTAAACTTAGTAAAATTTAGCTGATTTCTCGACAAATATTTTCCTTTAAAGCACCAAGAGATGGAAGATTGTCATTATAAGCCCTCTATTTGAGGTAGCCCCATAAAAAAATCCATGGAAGTTAGATCGGGCAACCTCGGTGACCATGGGATGTCCCCAAAGCGACTGATCAGTTTTTGGGGAAAATTTTTCCGAAGCAAACTCATCGAAGCTCTCGATGTGTGTGTAGTTGCCCCCATTCTGTTGAAACAACGTTTATTCCGTAATCATGCGTCGATAATTTTCACCGTTGACCTTCGTCGCCTGGCCTCGAGAATAAGGCACACCAAACAGTTATCCTGGGACAATGCAATGGCTTTTGATATTTCAGTCGAGGGTTGTGGACGTGACCGTTTAAGTGAAAATTAAACGGTCACATTTAAATTTGATTTGCAGGGCAAAAACACTCCAACATCGTTTTACAAAAATTTTTGCCTTAAGCAAAGTAACTTTCTTTTAGCTCTTTAACGATTTAAATTTTAACAGGATGGAACTTTAGATCCTTTTTTAAAATTTCATGAATAATCGCTCTTGGAAGTCCCAGTGAGTCTGCTGTTTTTCGTATTGAAAGTCGAGGATTTTCATGTAAATTGCTTTCAACCAGTTCAATGATTTTGGGAGTCCTTGAAAATCAACTGGGTCCTGGCCGTGGGACATGCTTAGCCGAAAGAATTTAATTTACACTCGGTTTATCGCATATTCACCGAATACAACATTTTGTCGAGTTATATTTAAAACAGTTTTGACCCAACATTTTTGCTTCGGGAAGATATTCTGCGCCAAAAAATGGACCCATCACATTTACATTCAGAATAGTAGTTGGTGGCATAAAGTGATACACATATGTATGTAAAATTATGTCAACAAAAGAGTAATAAGTGAAAAATTCACCGACCATCACCACTTTCCATAGACTTGACCCCCGTTCTGAATTACTTATCTGTGCCGAGTTTCATTAAAATATTTTAAAAATTTCGACTTGTTATTTGATTACTGGACGGGTGAAAGGATGGACCAGACAAGCATTCTTAAATTAACTCAGAAAGCAATTCAGAGTCGACTGGTATGATTGAAGATAGGTCTCAGACTATTATTTTTTTTGATATTACAAATATCTGCACAAACGCATAATACCGCTACCACGTATGTGGTGTGAATGAAATTTAACTTATCCCTAGTTTTTTATCTTAATCAATTCTTGCCATGGGAGCGCTTGGAATAATAAGCTTAGCCCCCTGTACTCTTTATACATTTTTTTATGGAAACAACTCAAACTCAATACCCCAAATTAACTTGCTGATAAATTTGTTCAATGTTAAGCAATTCAACGTTTGGGTCGTAATAGAAAAAATATTTTTTTTCTTTTAAAAAATAAAGACTATCGAAACGATTTAAATGTAAAAAATATTTATTTTTATTTTAATTAATTTTTTTATTTCTTTTGCAAGGGTTAAAAGGGATCATATTCTGAAAAATCCGCTTTTAATGTACCCTTCACATAGTGATAAGGGTATATATCACTTTGTCATTCCGTTTGTAATTTCTTTATTATTCATTTGCGACCCCATAAAGTATATATATTCTGGATCCTTATAGATAGGGAAGACGATTTAGCGATGTCCGTCTGTCCGTCTGTTGAAATCAAGTTTCCGGAGTCAAATAAAAAGATACAGAACAGTTAATGGTGTCAAACTATCAGAAATATCCTGGAGACAATCGCTATTTAAAATCAGCAAAATCGGTTCACTATTGACCGAGATATAAGCGAAAACCCAAAGTAACCCATTTTTTTTTAGGACAAAATCCGTGCATATATCCCTATATATCTCAGTAAGTATAGTCACTCTGGCCACAAAACTTGGCACGGATACTCATTAAGAAGGGACCTAAATAATGGAAAAAGTTTTTTCAGATAGGACCAGGGGAAGGGGTATTTTTCCTACAATTGCACAAATTTGGTGAAATTTTTATGCGCTATATCTCGTAAACTATAACAGCTATCGACTTAAAATGTTCTACAAAAAGTAATTGTACGCAAAGAACTACATTTTAAAGAAAAAATTTTTTGAGTGGGGGCAAAAAAAGGGGTAGCTCCCATACAAATCGACAATTATTATAAAATATTCGATACGCTATATCTCGGAAACTATAACAGATATCGAAATGAAATGTTCTACAAAAAGTAATTGTACGCAAAGACCTACACTTTAAAGAAAAAATTTTTTGAGTAGGGGCAAAAAAAGGGGTAGCTCGCATACAAATCGACAATTATTATAAAATATTCGATAACCTATATCTCAGAAACTATAACATATATCGAAATCAAATGTTCTACAAAAAGTAATTAGACATTAAGGGCTACGCTCTGAAGAAAAAGATTTTCGGATGGGGGCTGAAGAAAGGGTAGCTCCCATACAACTTAACAATTTTTATAAAATTTTCGATACCCTACTTCTGGAAAACTATTACAGCTATCGACTTCGAATATTCTACAAAAAGTAATAATCAAATAATTCATACATTTTGGAGAAAAAGTTGGAGAAGAGCAGGGGGACTAGAACATTTAATAAGTTTTATTAACCTTTAAATATGAATAATGTCGAAAACTTTTAAAACTCTCGACCTCAAATCTTCTTCATCTATTTCTATTATTCATACGAACGTTAAAATTTTGGTTTTTTCTCTATGGGCTTTAAAACTCGCAGAAGGTTTTTTATTATATTATTTACAGTACAAAATTACTCGGCTGGGTATATTTAAAGACCAATGTGAAGGGTATATAAGATTCGGCACATCCGAATATAGCGCTCTTACTTGTTTTTCTATGGTTTGATTTAACCGTACACCCATCACATTAAACTAAAAAATTAATTCATTTTAGAGTCAAAATTCTTAAAACTTAAATTCGTAGGGTCACACCCATACCAAGAATCAGGTAGTCTCGTCGGCCCAGCTGATTAGTGCCAAAATGTCAAAATTATGCTCTCCCTGTGAAAATAAAACAACAAAAATTATTACTCATCGTTTTTTTTCTATGAGCTTTTGTTTGACACGTTGGTATTAATTTGTAGTTGTTGCAGGGACGAGATTACCTGATTAGTTGTATCATGGTCACACCCATTACAATTTTTTAGAAGTCATTATGAGCAAAAATCATGTTATATCAGTGTCTAACTACTGTTAATAGTTCAAAAACATTTTTTTAATGTAAACTTTCAAACTTCACCCCCGTCACAATTGAATTGCCCTGTACAAAAAAAGCAAATATAATTAAAGCAGTATTTAGAAGCCCAGCAAAAAGTACATCCGAGCAGGTTTGTAAGGGAAAGTTTATCTATCTCACTTACCAACCTGCCTACGGAAGGCATGATTTTTGTTTAAAATGTCCCACTTGGCAGCACTTAGTGGCAATCCTTTTTCAAGGCTTAAAATATGCACATAGTTCATGTCTCTTTTATTGACGAAATAAATATTATCTTAAATCTCTGCTTTCCATTAACTGCATCCTCGTAAGCGAGAGATTTTTCTTTTTTTTAACTAACATCTCCTGCCTTACGCCGTCGCATCCTCAGGAGCGCATCAAAACTGTGCATTTAGAAAACATGATAATATTCTACTGCTTCCAAAAACTAAATTATTTTATGTTGGGTAATTATATAGTCGTCTGATCTTTCGAAAAAGTGAGAAAACGTAAACATATTTTGGTTGAAACAAACATGAAATCCGATTGCAATTTTTTGTATTTTAACAAGTATTCCATATTAAAGATTTTTTTATTCGCATTTATGCAAAAAATCTATATCAAAATACTACCTAATTCCGTTTAGTTGACTTTTATCAATTTACAGCAATTTTTTATAAAAAATATTTTTTTATTAACACCCCAGATCTATAGCCAGAATACGAGAATTAACTTTTTAAATAAATGATTTCTTAAAGTTTTTTGCTTTACATACATACTTATGTATCTACAAACCCAACACGTTTAACCTTTAAACTGCATTTATTTCGTAATTGTTTAATAAGACACGTTCAACAGAAACAAAAAAACTTTGTGACCTCATTGATGCAACCCTTTATTTTTGCGCTTTGCTTTTACACCCTCAATTATTATTTAAGGATTAAAAATCAAACATTTTATAAACATTTCGTTAGTGAAAGTGGTTAAAAAATAAAAGTTTGCAATAGCATTTGGAATTTTAATTAGGAATTTTTCTCATAGATACATATATTTTTTTGCCAAGCAAAGTAAATTTTGTAGATTTTCTTTTATTTGTTTTTATTAAAATATCATAAATAAATTTTATGTTAACATATGTTAATTAGTTTTGCTTTTCTTAATGTTGTTGTTATTCAGTTTTACTTTTTTAAGTGTGTTAACCTGTCAAGTTTTTTTTTTTATTGTTAATATATTTTTATTAATATGTATATAGAGAATCTGGGAATTCATGGACCGTAAATTTAATTCAAATTTTTGTTGTTGTTTTTTTTTTATTGTTTGGCTTCAATTATAATGAGTGTGATACATATGTTGGGTGTTAAAAGTTAATGACATGTATTTAATGGCATAATAAAGGTGGTTTCTTTCCAGTGAATTTCTGTAATGATTTTTCGTGACATGTTGACATATACATAAGTGAAAGAAAATGGTATTAGAGACATGATAAGGGAAAAACACTTTTTATATTTTAATTATAGTAAAAGATAACCTTATACTTGAATAAAAGTGCATTTTAAACAGGTGATTGAAAAATATAAAATAGAAAAGACGATTCTTAGAACGATTTTGTATATGTAAGTGATTCTTTTAAATAAATTAAAGTAGATTTTTAACAAGCAATCTTTTGAGTTGCAATCAATGTGACGGACAGTTTAACATGCATTGGTACATACACATGGCTAAACATTAAGGGGATTATTCATAAACAATTTTTAAATTTAAAATACATAGATCTGAAACACTGATTTTGTATGAAAATTTTGTTTAAAAATTTTTAAATTGTTTATGAACATGCCCCTAAATCTCTAACAGTATGAAAATGATTAAACTTTTAAACATTAAAACATTTAAAAATATATTAAAAATTTTTAAAAATAATTTTTTAAATTAAACAAATTTAAAAAATTAAATCACAAAAAATCTCTTCAGCTTAAATTTTTTCTTTCAAAATTAACTTAAAGCCTAAAGTATATGAAACTGAAACTCAAAGTTGGTAACAAAATAAAAAATTATATTGTAGAATTATATAAAACATAATTAAAACAGGAATTTAAAATTGCCTTTGGAAAGAAAAATTTACAAAAAAAAATTGTTAAAAAAATATCTTTTCAAGTAACATCCCTGCGGGAAATGGGTATCAATTGGTCGGCGTACTCGTCCTGTTACAGGTACAAAACATGAATTGGACAAAAGTTATTGGTCGTTATCGGTTAAAAAGCACACATCAAGTAACTGGTTAAAAGGTGTTAAAGAGGTTAGGAGAAAAAATACTGGTCCCTACACATAAACATACATCTGTTTATATATACACACACACACGCGTAAATACAAACAAAGTAGATCGAACAGGATCTTAAACAATTAATGTAAAATTTTCTTATATAGGATTGACCTGTAACCTATTCTGAGGTGTTAGTTTTAAACCAATTGCCCCCTCCAATGACAACGCAATGTAAAAGTGACAGGTTCTCTTTATATAAAGTGCAAGAACTAGAACCAGTCGATATCCTAAGAAACCGTTCACGTCAATAGTCTTGGACCAGTCCACTTTATTTAAAATCAAAATGTATCAGCAAGTTTCATTAGAATTAAAAGTGTTAGATTATATATTACGAGAACAAGAACAAAAAATTTATGAAAATTGTTTTTCAAAAAAGTAAAAGGTGGTTTGTTAAAAATAAGAATGAACCAACTTAAAATAATTTTGTCAAGACGTTAAACAAAACCATTAAATGCATAATATATTCTTAAAGGAAATAAATTATTTTTAAACAAATGTCTTCAAATGTTTTATCTATTACAACTTAAAAACTTTGCTGAGTTAAAAAAAAATAAATTCTATAATGGGTAGCAAAAATCATTTAAAAATGTATCAAAGTGTATTTGAGTTTTATTTTAAGAACCACTACTCTAAACGCCTGGCTGTTATGACCCAATTATAAATGAGTCACGCTCCAAAAACAAAAACAAAATTTATCTTTAGAAAGTAAAATTTATTATTCGTTGTTTTTTCTTATTAAAAAAATATTCAAATATTTTAATATACATACATATGTGCATGTATGTTCATCTCAATATGGATGTGCGAAAGTGGAAAAAGTTATTTAAAAGTAAACGAAAGCAAAAGAATAAAAGTATGTAAAAATAAAAACAAACAAAAATAATAGTAAAATAGCATAAAGTTTTATATGTTATAGGACAAATATGGCATAAAGCTTATGTTGTGATAAGATTTTACTTTCTCTGATTTTTTTTTATTTAGTTTTAATGTTTATATATTTTTCAATATTTCTGATAATTATCAAAACACACATACATACATACATATGTGCAATGACAGGAAAGCAACATTTTTTAAAGAAATTGTCAATATTTGTTTTAATTATATTTGAAAAACGTTTGAATAGATACAGCTTTCAATTAGAGATGATAACTTTTTTTTTCTATAATTTAAAGTAATTATAAAATATTTGTTAAGTACGAGTCAAACCTTTTTTAAATAAAAGTTATATTTAACAATTTAAAACAAATACAAATAAGTTACAGTAATTATTTTAAACACATAAAGACATTAAACACGCGCATTTGCGTGCAGTAACTTTATTAACACACCATTAAAAGAAGAAAGAGTTAAGACACAAACTTTCTTTTCATTGTAATGTATTTACATCACTAACACATAAGCGCGTGTGTGTTAGAGAGAAAGAGAGGCCGCTGTGACTAATGTTAGACCAAACCTTTTTACTACTTAAAAATTTGAAAAATAAATAAAGAAATCTTATAAAAAACAAAGCAGAGCCGAATAATGGTGGGAATGATAAATGAAAGTGAAAAAATATTACATATTTAATTATTTTTCACACTTTAACTTAATAAAGAGAAGCAAAAAAAAAATTGTAAACAAATAAATTAGTGAATGAATGATACTTAAGTATTTTAATTAAAAAACTCACAATTACCTTTAACAATTAAGCATTTTATTAAACCATATTATAATTAAATTATTAATTTATTAAACCGAAATAAAAGCCACACAGAAAGAAAATTAAAAACGTAAAAAATAAACTTATCGTTAATCTTATATAACAAATATTTTAAGTAAAAAAGAATACAAATTCCTTTAAATCTGCTGTTTTCTTTACTATGCAAAAGTGTTGCTATTTTTTCGAAGCATTTTTAAAAACATAATGTCTACAACAGAGCAAACATTTGAGACTGCATGCAATTGCATGCAAATGGTTTCGTTCAAACAACTTTGCATATATTTTATTTTCTTCACTTAATGAAAAAGAGGACTTCAACATGTAGTAAATAACTAACATTTTTACGTGAAATCTAGCTTTCCTTCCATTTTTTATAACTTTACACAGAAAAAAATGGCAACAGATATCTAGTAATTGCAAAAAATTATTTGACATTAACTTAAACTATTAACAATTTATTTTGTTGAACAAGTACGTGCTTTTAAATTTCTGCATAGCTTTTTACAATTTTTAAAATGAATTTGCATAAGGCAGAATTAAGGCAAAATTTAAAAAAAAGGCCTTAAATGAGAAAAATAAAAACATAAACAATTAATTTACGTCTAATACATAAAAAAATTATCAAATTAATAATAGCAATTAAGCAGATACTTTGTAAGTACAGTTTTAATTACTTTTAAAAACAGAGTACCAAATACAAGAAGTACTATGATAATTAAAAAGTTAAAATGCCACAATTGTTTTATTTTTTTATATTATTTGTTTATTTATTTGTCTTTATTTTTTTTCTAAATGAATATATTATAAAGTCCTTGTTATCTTACTTTATGCCGGTTCGTCCTGAACTTGGGTTAAAGGTTTTTATTTTATAGTTAAGGGCCATAAACAGGAAAATTTCAAAAAAGCTTTAATAATAATATTGTCCTTCTTTATGAATTCCTAAGTTAAGCTAGGCCAATCGTTTTTTACTAAAAAAAACATGCAGAAAAGTACTAAATATACGAAACAAGTTTTTTAGCTTCTCTTAACTGACTGCCAGTCTCAATGAGGGTCAATAACTGCATAAAATTGAAAAATTCTCAGATTTATAACACCAAAAAAGTACCAAAAATGTAAAAACGTACTTTTCGTCAACTTAGTTGAAATAATAGTTTTTAACTTCATATTTCTAGTACTTGCAAAAAAGTACTTTCTGCCTACCTACCCAGAAAAAACTTAGTAGTGACAAAACAGCTTACTTTTTAATGAATATTACATACCATGTGCATTATTTAGAAGTTGTCGGATAATGAGTTATTAATTTTCTGATATTAAGGAAGATATCTTTTCACAAAGTTTATAATTTTTGAATCTTATTTAAGTTAAATATTTTAAAGCAGTTTTTAACCAAAATATCTAAGTAATAACTTTTAAGTTTCAAAAGCAAAATCATCTTTTTATTTTACTGACATCATGAAATTAAAATTTACATATCAAGTAAAAGTTTTTATGAATGAATGATTTTTTTTCTAATTGCAAAAGTAGAGATGCGGTATCGTAATTTTTCTAAGACAAGCTGATCTACAATTTATACTTATTATTCACATTTAAAATCCCTCAAAAGTTAGGAGTTATTTTAGTTATTTGTAAGCAAGCGTGGTAAGTACTAATTTAACTCTCTATTTGTAAGCGAGCCTGGGAAGTTCATGCCTCAAACGTCATCACCATTTCAAAATAATGAGTTAAAATGCTTATGAGTAAGAAGTGCCCATATGGTTTTTTTTAGCATTTTAACTGATTACAAAGCAACGTAAGTTTTTGCTGGGTCATAAGTCAAAAGTCTTTAAATTAATTTTTCTATACTCAAAAATTAAAAAGAGTAAAAAAAATTTACAAAAAGTCCACTAAGTTAACCTCAATATGGACAAATATTGACAAAATTGACAAATATTTCTAGACTTTTAACCTCAAAAAATACAAGAAAGCATTCAAAATATAAAAAAGTACTTTTTCACCACCTAATTAACTTTTTCCCTTAATCTAAAGAATGCAAAAAAGTACAGAGTAACTACCAAAATATAATATCCTTCTTTAGGCCTTCTGAAGTGGTTTTTGAGGAAGTGCCAGTTAATTTTTTTGGATCTTATTGGTTAAAAATTTTAAAAAGTTGCAGAGCCGTTTTTATTTCCTTTTCAAAACCAGACAAGTTTTATACAAATTTTTTCTTTATTGGTACAGAAAATAAAAAAGTACCTTAAAGATAACTAAATATAATCCATACCTTTTATTACCCCTAAGGGTATAAAATAAAAAAAAGAACCAAAAACATATTCGCTTTTTAAAATAGTACCAAAAACTCTTTCTTTTTTTTTGATACTAGTCAAACACAATTTTAACTTTTATCTAACAATCTGTTTTACCTTTATCGCCCCTTAAAAATTTCGACAAATTTTTCAGGTACAGATCGCTTATTTTTTGAGTATAATAAAATATTTTTTTAACTTTTTAACTTGTGCATGTAGTTAAGGAGATGGCATTTTACCGAATTTTCCCGGTTGGGGCCAGCCTTACCCTCTTAGGGTCCGAATTTCTCAAAATTTTGTCTTGGTTGATCTATGTTTCCTTTTTGTGTATTTTTACATACATATATTGAATGATTTGATTACAGTTTACTGGTTTTAATCTTTTAATCAATTTTTAATTTAATTCAAACTTCAAAAATGCACTACTTAATACTAAACAATGGAGTGGAAATCGTAAATGTTTCTCTATATTTGACCCTAAGCCCTTCCCAATTAAAAAAACTCCACATTAATAATTGGTAGCATCACTTTACTTATTGATAATTTTTTGCTTAATTTTTTTAATTTTTCTAATATAAAATCGCTTTTAATTTTTTTCCAGGATCATATTTTAAAACGATCTCATAATTGTTAGTTATATGAAATCATGACAAGCAATGAATGAAAACTCTTTAAAAATTTTTTTCTTTAATTTTATTTGTTTGGTTTGAATGTTTCTTTGGCATACAATATTCGCATTTTAAGTACTAAATATAGTTATTTGCATGTTTGTTTGCTTGTAGCTACGCTTCTTTGGCACAAAATTTTTATGATTTTTTGAAAAATGTCTTACAATTGACTGCTTTAATGTTGGCATGGAATATTAATGTTTTATTTAATTTAAGTGGAAATTAATGCACAAAAAATTACTTTGAAATTAAATTTTCATTTTTATTATTGTGGTCTTTAAACTTTCTTGCATAAAACGACCTTTACTTTTTACATTCGCTAAATATTTTTTTTTTTATTTTTTGCATAATGTAAGTTGAATTACAATTAAATTTAACACACGAACATATATCAAATAAAAAAAAGACATTCAAAAAAGAAACTAACATAGTAACTAAATTTTTTTTATTTAATAAGCGAAAATGATATAAAATTATTTTATGTAACCAATCCGGTTTTTTTATTTTTTTATTATTATGACCACTCTTAACAAGAATGTTTAAAAAAAACTTACACATTATATAAATTTATTGGAATATAAATTGTCAAAACATGTAACATGTGTTACTTCACTGAGTTTCTAAAAGTAAAAGACTGTCTAATATTTAATAATATATTATAATGCGTAGAATTGGTACAAGTAAAAGTTAAATATTAAATATTAAATAAAAAATTAACTTTCTTAATGACATTTTGTGTTGCTTTAAAACTAACTTATAAAAAAGACCGTCTTAAAAGGAAGTTTACTGAAACACATGCTGAATTTTTGTGTGCACTATCGATTTGATCTGCGAATAAGCTAAAGAAAGAATAAATGATTTTGATAAATTTTGAGCTGTGAGTGTTTTTGATTTTATGTTTAAAATGGTATTTTTATCTATGCGATCAGATTTGAATATTTTTTTTTTATAAAATATCTCACAAACTTCATAAATACTTATTTTCAACTTTTTTGCAGCTATAACTGGCTTTAGTATTTAATAATTTATTGATATACATATTTAGGGAATTTACAAGGTATGCTATTTGTCCTATTGTCATATTGTTATAAAATTTTGACAATGGTTTAACAACCTTTACCAACTATTGGACACTCGGAGAAGGTGTAAGTGGAGTTGTTGTGATAATTCAATAAGTATATTAAACGACGTGATACTTTTAAAGAACTATTTTTGTATGAAAGACAACGAAACCATCGTAATATTTTATAACAATATGACAATAGGACATAATATGATACATTGTGAATCCTCTAATTGTCAATATTTTCTTTTATAATTAAACTTGTATGGCAATATGTATGTTAGTACTTCGTGACAAATGTGCAATGTACAATGTTTTTAAATTTAAATATTATAGCTGTTTTTTGTTTTTTTTTTTTTTTTTGTGAATAAATGTTAATGTTGTGTAATATAAGATTAAAAATTTAATAAACACTTTCCCTGAAGAAGTTGGGAAATTCCAACGAAACGTGGGGTAAAATATTAAATAAATAGACCTTAGAAGCCCAATAGAAAATTTGAGAAATAAACTTGTTTAAAATTATCATTATAACTCATGCGCTAGTAAAGAAAAAAAGAAATTTGTAAATTAAAAGGTATATTCCAATATACCGAAAAATTGTTTATGGATTTAAAAAAAGACACATGAATCATATGTTATCAATTTCTAACTAAGACAGTGCAGAAAATATGAACTCATATGACGATAAATAGATTCAACTTTGTATTATCAAAAAACTTAATTGGTATAAGTTCATATAAATTATTTGGTTACGCCAGGGTGCAGATTATTCAACAAAATGGCTTCTAAATAGCTCAAATAAGGAGTTAAAATTAAAAGCCCGTTTGCTTTTTAAAAATAAAAAAAACGTGTTCATTTATTTTATTAAATAATTTTGGCAGTGCAGTTCACACAAAACATGTCAAATTTCGCTTAGCCTTAACATAAAATATTATTGTAAGAGAGGCATAAAATAGTCAGCTTGATTCTCTTGCACGCTAAACAAATACTGCTTACAAAAAATGTATAGTTAACGTAAAATTTCATAAAATAAGCCCTAAAATAAAATATATTTTTTTAAATCCTTAAAAAGGGTTAAAGTAATTCCATGTTAAGTTTTTAATTTTTTTTACTCTTGTCACTGCATTGCACTGTGTGCTGGTTTGTTCATTCTCTGCATTAAAAACAAGTATGTGTCTTAAGTCTTTTGTTTGCTTGGACTATCCACTTCTAAATTAAAGACCTGCAAAAATATAACAAAACGTATTTCAAAAGCAGATATACTTTGTACATCCATGTACATACCAGTTCTTTTTGGTGTAAGTGTGTGAATAAGTGTAAATGATATTGTATGGTTTTGCTATTGCGCACAAACTCTACTCTTATAAACAAATATTGTTGTTTATGGTTTTGCATTGAGTGTGGAATGTATTTGTTTTTTTTTTGTGCTGAATAACAACAATATCATGAATGTTTTCTTATAACTGTTGGTATAACAAATACACAAGATCGTTTATATAAAAGGTTGTGAATGAAACAAAAATTTGATTTTTAAAGTTTATTGTAGCTATAGTGTTTAAAAATGAATAAAATAAATTTTAAAAGAGCATTTTTTTGCCTCAAGCTCAAAAATTAAGATAAAATGATATATATTTATTTTGTATTTTTTAATAATTTAAATTTTAATTTTAAATTTGACTTAAATATATATAGTTACGATGCAGTTTTAATTTTTTTTAGCTAAATTTTTTTAATTTATGTAAATAAAATTTAAAAAATAGAAAAACTGGCTCATGTAGCCAGAATAAGAAAAAACACCAAAAGTGCTTATAGTTTAACATCATTATTTGTATGTATCTGTTTCAACAAAACATAGAAAAACAAATTTGTTACTTCTGCTCTCATTTTACCAAACCACACCATATTTAATTAGAGAGCACACCAATACCAACTTATAACAAAAACACGAAGCTACTTATCAATACGCACTAAAAGCTGAAAAACACACAAACTGGTGCTAAAAGATATATTTTTGCAAGTGTTTATTCTAAATGTGTAGATTATGTATGCTTTAATAAGTTTAAATTATTTTAGTTTTTTTAAAACACATTTTTTTGTAATGGAACTTAGTTTTAAAATTTATGTATATTTAAAAATAAAAATTTAAAGACATTTTTAATCGACCCATGGATCCACAAAATTATATCCATTTTATACGTATATTAAAAAGATTTATCCATGTAGATTGTGGAAGTATTTATTTATAAAATAAAGAAGGTTTGTGTGTAAAAATAATACTAAGAAATCTTTTATGTTATACTTGTAAATATTAAAAAAAGGGGTTGTGAATTATTGTTATAAATGGTTTATTAATAATAATTTAATACTGGTAATTATTTCGAATTTAATTTAAATTCTTACTAATGTGCTACTTATGGGTAAAAAATTTATTATTTTTCTTACTTTTAAGCTAATTAATTCTAATTTTTTACTAATGACAAATATTATCTAATTGTTCTGAGCTACAAAGGCTTCTTGATTACTTTAAATAAACTAAGAGGTGTTAATAATTCATCTGTAAAAATATATAACAGACCTTCTGCATATAGGGTATAAAAAGCCTCAAAATCTTCTACGGACATATATTTATCTCTCACAACACAGTGATAAAAAACGAATAAAATTGCTTTAAACCAAAAGGGTCAAACACGCACAAAACAATAACATAAAAAGCATAATAATTTTCTTAATGAAAATTGATGTCGTGACAACCTTAAGCTTGAAAGGAAAATAAGACTGAGCTATGTAAAACAAAAATTAAGTAAATCTTTTTCCTTGAAAAAAAAACGTCAAAAATAAACTGTAATTGGTTTACCATGCAAAACACGTTAAAGCAATGGAATTTGAAGTATATTTTTCACAAAGAAAAGGTAATTGTGAGTTTGAAATGATAGTTACTTTTTTATTTTTTTACAAAACGTGGTTGTGGTGTTATAAAAACCACCTTCTTTTGTCTGCACTTAAAATAAAATGCATTTCAGGGATGGAAAAATTATTATAAAAAGTTAAAAGGAATTCTACATATGCATATGTCAATTTCTAATTTATATTGACAATCATTCAAGTTTTTTAAATAATTTTTTTAATATAACATTTAACAAGCTTGGGGCTTGTTAAACTTATGTGTTTTTATATAGTAGAATTTGTAAAGCTTTATCCTATTAATTGAAAAAAATGCAGCTTATATTCAATATTTACACTTCAAAATATTTAAAAAAATTTATTTTAATAAATATTTTTTGATTTTTATTTTTTATCAAGAAATAATAATTATTTTTTCTTTTTTTATAACTGTAATATTTAAAAATAATCAAAAAACTTTCAGTTTTTGTTATCATAATTAGTTTAAAAAATTTAAAAATAAATTTGTTATTTCTGCAAAAAAAAATTAAAATCAAAAGATAATAATTATTTTTTGAGGAAAATAAAAAATCAATAAATAATATTTATATTTTAAATTTTTTTTGTTATAGTTATTACGGTCCCTGTTTTTTTTACTTTAACATTTCAAGCAAATAAACAGTCATTCCTTGATGGGACATTGGCATCTCAACTGATGAAAAGCTTATTATTTTATTTTTATGTTGGTTTATGCAAACAAAACTACACATTCAAAGAAGAAGAAGAAGAAAAAGGTTAGTGCAAGCAACTTGAGAAAAAGCGCAAAAGATCGAAGCGCCTGGAAATCGGTTCAACATTTGGCTAATGAAACAAACGTTCTACAAAAGCCATTGAAGTAAGTAAGTAAGTATAAGAAAGTAAAAGAAATTTAGGCGTATTTTGTAAAAATATTAAACAAAAACATATTTTGTGTTTAGATATTCATACATATGTTTGTATAGTTGTGGAACGCTTTTTAAAATCAACTCACAGAAAGCATTTTTATCTTTTTTTTTAATGGATTAAAGCATAACTCCCTAACTAAAGGGCATCATTTAGCATTTTTGACTTTAAAAAATATAACAAATATAACAAAGATCTGTGTTTAAAATAAACTAAAAATTAAAACAGAAAACGTGTAAAATCTCATAAATGGCCAACGGCTTTTTTATTTATTTTTTTTAAAGAAATTTAAAGAGAGAGCTAATACCTAAATCTAAAGTTAAGAAATCCAGCCTTTAAATATTTAAATGGATGACTTATAAATAATAACTTATTTATATTAAAGGTGTTTTTAAAGATGATAAATGAATGTAATTTAAAGTTAATTTTAAAACGTTTGCATTAGCATCACTTTTATTTTTTAAGTTTAGCATTATTATGTGGGTGTGGGAATTAAGCAGATTTTTTTTATATAATAATAGTGTAAATGAACTTATAATAAATTAAATTTTAACTTTTAATTTAGCAATAAATTTAAGATTTCTATTATTTTTTAAAAACTTTTAACTTTTGCAGACTTGCATACACATATTTAAAAGAAAAACTAATATAGAAAGTTTAATTATAATAAAAAGGAAACAATAAAAAAGTTAAGTAAGTTGTAATTAAGAGCTAAATTTTTAAATCATTCGGAAGTAGTAAAATTAAAAAATATTTGACGAGCTGCATAAGCTTTAAAAAGCTTAGAAATTTTTACAATTTAACAGTCTTAATGAATTTAATGCATAACAAAAAAACAGAAGGTAACAATGCAATGAAAATTTCTGAGAACTCGTTCACTGACAAAATATTTGAAAAACAAGTTAAAAGCTACAGTGAATTGATAATATTAAATGTTTAATAATTTTGTTTCACATGTTTACCACCCACCGGCTTATTAACAATGTTGACAAGATCTTTCTTTACACTACGTCTTTATTGGCCATGAATCATTCTGTTTTAACAATCGTGCTATAACATGAAAAAAACATTGCCTTCAGCAATGTACAGACAATAACATAATGTTAAAGTTAATCCTTATCATTTCATGTCTAAAGTGGACGGTATATAAGACAGTATTTGGAGAGCAAGAACTTCTATATATAAAGGAACAACGTTAATGACTGGCTGACTGACTGACTGGCTCATTCATTATCACGCAACTCAAACGCCTAAGGCTAGAGGCTTGAAATAACATCTTACGATGTATGGATCCACTAAGACGGGATTCGAACCTAAGGAGGGTAAAAATTAGCCAACTAGCAAAAACCCGAAATGTTAACATTTCCTTAACTATTGACGATGGTCACAAAATTTAAAAAGTATTGTATTTTGTCAAAAAAATTAACCCGATCCGTGTTTGGAACTTCTTAGAAAAAATTTAGGAAAACAACTTAGTTTGGATAATAAATAAGTCCACTTTGTAACAAATAAACAAATAAACATAGAAATGTAATTTTAAATGCATTAAACAAGCCTCAAAAAATCTGAACATGTTTTTCCTACTTTTTTTTAAGTTTGACATCAAGTTGTAAAAGAAGGTTTAAAAAAAATGTTAAAAATTCTATTTGGGTACTTTATGAGTACTTTTTTCAACTTTTAAACAAATAAAGAAGAAAAAAAAATTCAAACCGTTTCCAGCTAATTTGGAAAAAGTATGAATATTTTTGTGGTGGTTTTGAAATATTTGACCCTAAGGGGCAAGACGGGATAATTCTGCTACGGCTTTGGTCCACTTTGTAACTTTTGAACCAATTTAGATAAAAATATAATTTAAATTGCCTTCGACATGTCTAAAAAAATACGAATATGGTTTTGGTGCTTTTTTAAAATTCTGGATCCCTAGGGAGAGAGTTTTTATATTGTCTCGTAAGTCAGTTATTCAGTCGTTGGCATAAATTGTTATGCATATACACTACAGACTTTTTGGGTTTTTCTTTTAATTTCTAAACCAATTAAGATAGCAACGTGTTTTAAATTGTGCTACACGGGTTACAAAAATATATAAAGGGTAAAAGCTTAAAAATTGTATATAGGTACTTTTAAGGTACTTTTTGTAACTTCTAAGTCAATCAAGATAAAAGCAGAACTTAAAATGCGTTCGGCAGATCTCAAAAAAATACAAAAATGGTTTGGTACTTTTTTTAAATATTGAAACTAAGACGTAATAAAAATGGTAAAAATTGTCAAAAAGTACTTTCTCACAATTTTCGGTACTTTTTAGATATTTTAGGAAAACAAGTCTATAAATACGAAATTAAGGACTATTGACCCAGATTGAAGTCAAGAGTCGAATAGGTGGACCAAAAGTACATTTTTATATTTTTGGTACTTGTTTATTATAACAAGTCTAGAATTATGAAATTAAGTCAAAAAGCACCCCTCTTGTCAATTTTAGTACGATTGGCATTTTTTGATATAACGAGTCTTGAAGTACGAAGCCAAAGACTGTTAACCCAGATTCAGGCCAAGTAACAATTAAAAAGTCAAAAAGTACTTTTTTCTATTTTTTTGTTTATTTTTTTATTTGTGTATGTTTATAAAAATATTGTATTAAACGCTTTTAATTCGGATTGAGGCCGGAGGTCAGCAAAGTGAACAAAAATTATGTTTCACATTTGTGGTACTTTTTTTCATGTTCTTAAGGTTTCAATTCCAGAAACATGAACAAAAAATCTCCTGGCCGCGATTGAGGCCAGAAGTTTACTAAGTAAACAAAAGGTAGATTTTTACATGGTTTTCAGATTTTGTTTCTAGATATATAAAGTTAAAGTAAAGTCCCTTTTTTATATATTTTTGGTACTTTTTTACTAATTTCGAAAATAGAGAATTAAAGATTTTAAATTAAAAACGTATAAAAAATCAAGCAAAATTTACTTTTTTATACTGATAGTACGCTTTTACATTAGGTACTTTGTTTTAGTTAACATATAAAAATTCACTTACGAAGCAGTGGGTTAATTGCTAGTCTTCTATGTTTTAATCCAAAACACAACACGTACGGGGTAGAAGTAATAAACGCTTCCAATAAAAGTTACACAAAATTTTTAGACTATAAGTTTATCATGTGTCCAATATAAGGCCCATTATCGAGCATTTTACTTAACCGAAAAAACTGCGAGTAGATAATGGTACCAAGATATAAAAATATTTGCACAAATCATTTTTAACCGAAATATTTATTTTTAAAATCGGCCCTTAGTTTTCCATTAGTATATAAGCCCCACTTCTGGAAGTCACCTTAACCTGCTTACAATTTTTAATGCTTACATTAAATTAAATAAATAATTTTATGAAGGAATTTTATAATCAAGCATCTTTCTGTCTTGTTTTTATTAGAGAAATGTTTTAAAATCTGTGAAACAGAAAAAATCCGCACACAGAAATGAAAGTAAAATAGTGTGGCACATTTAACACGCAAAAAACAAATTTATTTTAAAAAACACCTTAAACATACATGCATATACACATACAACAAAATGTATAAAACAACAAATACTTAAATTTAAAAAACCAACCAATCCCAAAAAATGTTTTTTCTATATAAACCAGATTTCTTTGCAAAGTATGTTGGCATATTTTCACGTAAATTTTAAAAGCAGGAGACAAAGCTTTATTTAAACAAAGTAAACTAATAATAAAGTCTGGCCGAGTATGCCGTTTTGGAGTCAAACTTGGCAGTAAATATAAGAACAATATAATATGTACATTAAATATTAACTTTCCCTTTAGATTTTTGTTAAGACTGCATGTTTCGTTTCTATATCCTTAATCCTATAAATTGGCATCGTCACAAACTCAAAAGCCTCAGCGCAAACGATATTTATGTAGATTTAATTTTTGTATCAGTCTTTTAACTCATTTATTATTTTATTCACATTTTATTCATATGTATATATTGTTCTGTTTATCTTTTTAATATTCTGCTCAGTCACTAATTGTAATATCGGTTTGGTTTGCTTTTAAAATAAACAGTTTTTAAGCCTTTTTTTCTTTAAACAATTTAGTTTATTTTTAACTTATTTAAAAATGTTTAAAAATAAGAACAAAACAAAAACTACAAGCAGTATGCACCTATACATATACACATATTCATTATGTACATATCGCTTATTTGCCAGAATAACGTCATAATTCAAAAAAAGCCATTTTGAGAAGTTTTGGATTTGCTTTCATTTACTAGAAAAGGCAAGCGGCATTTTCTTTTAAAACACAAAAAGTAGAAACAACTTAAAAGATGAAATTGATACACAGTATAAGGCATAACATAACCAATAATTCTGCATCGTTAACTCCATTGCATTGTTTAGGCAAATTAGCTAAAAGTACCAACTAGAGTATCCATTTAATCAGATTTTGATTTTTTTTAACAAATAACTAATCGATTTTGGAACTTTTTTATCGCCCAAAAATACGTTCGGAAGCAAGTGTTTTTAGATTAAGATCGCATAGCCCTAGTTTCTGTTATCTATCTTAACGAGGGGCAGCAATAGGTAAAAGAATTAAAAAAATAGAATTTATAGGAAAATTAATTTTATTCCAGTAGCCGATTAATTGGCATATCTTTAACTGAAATTCAAAACTACATAACTAAATTTTTCAAAATTTTACAACAGAAGCTTGTATATTTAGAACTATATTAAAATAGTAGTTTTTAGAACTAAGCATACACTTTTAAATCAATAAATGTTGAAAAATATTAGCTTGACATATTAGCTAGGTAAATCTAAAAAGGATCCTTTTCCAGCACTTAATGAGCTACTTGAAACGCCTAGATACGTTCAAGTTGCATTTATAAATACATAAAAGTTGCTAAACCTTATGGTGGCTACGATTTTTCCAAATATTTTAAATAAATATTTTGGGTTCCCTGCAAGTCTCTCCAAAAAAAGATTATAAAAATAAAACAGTCCAGAAAAAGTTTTTTTTATAAAATATAAAAATGTATGTATATTTATTCAGTAAAGTCTTTGCTACAATATTTCTTAATAAAGTTAATCATTATACCCAAATCTAAATCAACTTTTAAACAAAAACTTATGACCCCATTTTCTGATTTTTCAGAAATTTTTGAGGCCCGTAAAATGAAAGCGACCACCAATCTCGCCAAACTAAGTATAGGGTTTTACTACCTTTTTGTAAAAGGATCATACCTATACTATTCCACCTGTGTATTTTTCTCATTGTTGCACAGTGTAATTTATTGCTAAAATAATTATAGTTCTTAAAACATGTTTAACTTTTTTATGTAGAGTTTTTAACATCTGATAAGATTTACATTTACAAAAATCACTTTTGCAATTTCTTTATTAATACACGTTCTAAATAAAATTTGGCTTGGAATTTTTTTTATTAATTTTATTTTTGAAAAAATGTTTTAATCTCTTCTTGAAAAAAACATATTAACATGCATATATCTTGTTGTTTTTGAAAACTAAGATATTATATTGCTCTGAGAAGTTTCCTTTATAAATATTTAATCCTCTTAAAATTTAAAAAGCAAAACATATTGGTTGATCAAACAGTTTACTTAAAAACAAAATGCAAAGGGAAATTAAAAAAGCACAATGCACAGAAAAGTAAAAGAAAAATAAAATTGATCATCATAAAGATCATTAAACAAAACGCAAACAACAACACTTATTTGAACCTGAACTTGCCACAATTTATGATACTGGTTTTAGGATATAATTGTTTCTTTTATCAATTTTGTAGTTTGTTTTACCTTTTGTATTTTTTTTTAAATAAAAATGAAACATGCAAAGAATTTAAGTTTGTAGTTGTAGCAAGTCTTTGCGTGTAATTGCAAGTTGCAGCTTGGGCTGACTGTGTTTTAAATTGTGAACAACTTTTACGGGATGCTGTTTGTGCAACAGTTGTACAATGTTTTCTAAAGACTAAGTGGTAAAAAACAATGGATTTTATAAAGTTAAACAGAAAAGAAAACTTATTAAAAAAAGTTTATTTCTAAGAACCACAAAACACTATAAAGATCCAACAGATACATATGTACATTGTACATACGTGCATATGAGGAAAGTCAGATCAACTACATTCATACTATGAAAGCACACAGATAGACAGACAGTTTGTAAACGACAGCTTAAACTAAAGAAGAAGGTGATGACAATAACAATTAAGAGCTGCCATGCTAAAGCATACATTTAAACGGTTTTCTTAGTGGCCCTCTAAAAAGTATATTTTGACATTTTTCATGAGAATTCTTAAGATATTTTATTAAATGACACTGTTGAATGCAATAGTAAATAGATATAGGCTATTCAGCGTTAAACGGCTTTGAATGGGAAAAGTCATGTCACATATTATTTTTAAAAAAGTCATCTTAAAGAGAAAAAAACATTATTAAAATATTGGTACTTACATCAATATAATTTATTTGGGAAGATTTTGACGTTTTTATAACAAATTTAACACCTGTCATATATTCTACAAAGCTTTTTTTAAGAATATATTTTTTTTTAGAAAAAATTAGTATTAACCACGTTTAAGCCCCCCTTAAAACTCAAAGTAAATCAATTTTTTTGTCCTCTATAATGTTTTATACAATACGATCTCAAAGTTACATTTTTTTACAACTGTAAAATTATACCTGTCACAGCCTTCTAGTGCCTATTATGAGTATAAATTATGTCCTTTCAGTGTCTACCTATAATAAACACATGGTCGGGAATCATAGCTTTTTTACGTTATAAATTTTAAATATTGAACTACATATAAATAAAAATGAAAGAACACCGTAACAATTAAGTTGCCCATATCTATGTACAATAATACATCAAGTTCAAACTAAGAAAACGGTTTTTCACTAGTCTCACACTATCTGTAAAAAAGAAAAACATTCGATGAAAGTGTTTCATCTATTTGTTAAATTAAGCGAAGCACGCCGGGTTAGCGAGTGTTTAATAAAAAATGCAGGGACTGTATATAATAATTATTTTCGAATTTTCAATTACATATAATGTCTTGATGATATTGAATTAGATTTTTTTTTAAATTAGGTGCTTTTTAATTTTTTTTTAAAAATAATTATTTTATTTTTAATTTTTCGCCAAGAAAAACAATTCTTTTTTAGTTTCATTTTTTGCAGAGCTTGTATAAAAATCTTTTTTATTAAAAATATATTTCAAGCATTTAACTAATTGCTTTTGATGATTTTTAGCTTAAAGCCCTAAAAGCTATAAAAAATGTTGAAATTAAGAATTTAAAATTTTGGAAAACAGTTTTACTTAAGCTTTGCAAAACTTATCAAAAATTAATGTAGAGGTATTTTCAAAATTATTTACAAAAATAAAAAATTAACTAAAATCTTTGTTTGTAAATTTTTGTCAAGGTTACAACAGCTACAATTATTAACACAGTTTTTTTTTAAGTAAGAAATTTTGTTTATTGTTTTAAAAAACAAAAAAATATTTTTTAATCCTAATGGCATCACTGTTGGCCAGCTATTAAACTGTAGAGATTTTTACAGCTTCTTTATTTAATTGGCTTATTTTATCTTTTCGTTTTCTTTGACTTCTTCGAAATTTTTATTTATAACGTTGGCTTGATTGAGGTCACTTACTTTGGTTGTTAAACTTCTCGAGCACCGGTATTCCATTGTGTTTTAGTTAATATGTAAGAGATTAAAAAACAATTATATATACACAAGAATATTATTTTTGTAATTTTATTTTCAGGTATTATTTTTTTATTATTTTGTATGTTTTAAAATTATTACAATATTTAAATATATGTTAATTTAATTTTTTACGAAAATTTTGTTTTTTATTTAATAAATTAACATATTTTTTTCTTTAAGTATTTTAGAAATTTCCGTAATGTTTTTTTAATTGAAGTTTATTTTATTTAAAAAATAAACCGTTTTACTCGAGAGTTCACCATAGACTGGCCATTCAAACGTAGCTTGCCATTCCTTAAGCACTTTGCCTTTAAGCACAAAATATGTTGTTAATACTACAACAAAACTTCTTTGGCTTTTTGTCTTCTTGACACTTCTTCTTAACTCTTTTTCATACATTTCTGTTTTTCTTTTAAAATTTCTTTACGCCGCTTCCTCTTGTTGCCGTTTTGTTTGTATTTTTTTCTTTGATATTCACTTGCCACACATTATTTTAGTTGTTATTTGTGGTTAAGGCCAAGTTTACTAAGCTGAAAATACACTGCGAAAAATACATTTACTATGCAAAAAATAAATTAAAAAAAAAAAAACAAAAAAAAATATTTTTTGATTTTATTTCTTTTTTCAAGAAGTTATTATTTTTTGACTTGTCTTTTTTGCAGTGCAGAAATAATAATTATTTTTAAATTTTTATAAAAATCAATTATCATAACAATAATTGTTATTTTTTTATTATTGTTATATTAATGCAAAATATAACAATTATTTCTGCAAAGAAAAAAATAAAAATCAGAAATTAATTACTATTTTTGGATAAAAAAAAACAAAAATCAAAAAATATTGAAATACATTTACTATTTAAAATTACAAGCATGGATCGTAATAATTATGCAAAAAAAAAACTCAAGAAAATAATTATTGATTTTATAATTTTTGTCAAAAGATTAATACTTTTTTGATTTTTATTTTTTAGCCAAGAAATAATTATTTTTTAATTATTATTCTTTACAAAAATAATTATTATTTTTAAATTTTTATATCATAACAATAATCGTTATTTTTTTTACTATAATGTTAATAAAAAAATATAATAATCATTTCTGCCAAAAAATTTAAATCAGAAAATTATTGTTTATTGATAAAAATAAATATAAAAAAATAATTATTGATTTTTTAGTTTGGCTTAAGTTCATATAATTTCTTTTTATTAGAAGAAATTATTATTTTCCGTTAATGTTGAAAGAAACTTTAATTTGAAAAAAGCAGATTTTTCTACCGCTACTAGCCGAGTAGAATGCATTATATGAACTTAAGCCAAACTAAAAAACCAAAAATTTGTATTAAGAAACAATTAGTTCAACAATAAATAAAAATTAGCATAAAAATAATTATTTTTATTGTTTATTGATAAAAATAAATATAAAAAATAATTATTTTTCGAAAAAAAATTAAAAATCAAAAATTAAAAAAGCTCTTGATTACGTGACGATTTTGTTGACCAAATTAGCAAAAATGACGATTGACAAGTTTAAACAATAAATTATTTACTTGACGATTTGCTGAGCTGAAAAGCTTATATACCTACCTATATAATATAGAAATATATCAACTTTTTTAATGTTTGTTAATATTTAAAGAGACTACATTGCTTAAAAAAATGTTAATCTGGCAAATGTCTTCGGTTTGGTATTTATGAAAAAATTACAATAATAAGAAATGATAAAATAAACCGGCCTTATAAACTTAGATGAGTTTGTATATAACTAATGACTTTACCAAACTCAGCTGTTTACGTTAAAAAACATTTTAGCCAAATTTTTTTTATAGCAAACACAAAATTGAGACTCACTGGAAACAAACCCTCTTTAAGTGGTTTTGTTTTCGAAGGGTTAATAAAAAAATTTAACAAAATTTTAGTCTATTACATACTGTGACTGTTTTTGATTTATTATGTCTAACCCTGAACATGGCCGAACACTACTTTTTACCGAACACTGAACTCGAACCCAAATGTTCGTTCAGGCTGAAGTAAATGCCATTAAGTCCCTATATCGGTATACCGATACAATCAAAATACCGATACTGAAATAAAAAAAGTTTAATACCGATACCGTTACCGTTATAATCACAATACCGTTACATATACCAAAATGACAAATTTTTTATTACCGGTACCGATAACGATACCGTTATTTCTTTCGGTTGGCAGGCTTTTATTTTAAGTTTCTACCAAATTTATTTAATTTAGATTTTACATTGTTCAATGTTGTTTTAATCAGTTAAATTTTAAATTAATATATTAACATTAATAAATTTAATATTGCACGAACTAGAACCAAAGTTATTTTTAAAATGTGTTAGAGTTTTTGCACAAATTTACGACGATTTGAAATCAACATGTTTTCATTTTGATGGCTGTTTTCCTAAACGCAGGCATTAACATGGCTTAAACACTCATTTGGGAGCAGAATATATTATCCAAACCTTCAGCTTGGCGGTCAGAAAGAACTTAAAATTTCATGAAGCAAAGCAAATTACGTTTAGAAATACACCTGGGAGCAAATTACGACATTTGAATTAGAATCGAAATTCTACTAGATCGTTTGAGTTGTCAATGCTTTTAATTTAGGAATTTTAATAAGAATTTTTAAATTTCGATTCGAATTTAATGCCGTATATGATTTTACATCTGTGGTTTTTTTCTGTGTATAAACAAGTAAGTATATGAACAATAGTTTCGCTTTATTTTTTCACATTCTTTTGCTAAATTCTTTTTTCTTAATATGAATTCTCTATTTATACGTTAAATGCTAATTAAAAAAACATTTAATTTACTTTAACAATTAATGCTTAACATTGTACTGGTAATGCAAAAAGTAAACACAACAGTTAAATTCACAAACTTTAAAATTAATTACATCACACGAAAAAAATGCACTGAGACTTACATTGTTATTCTTTTTTAAATATGCGAAAGTCTATACAACACAAAAATTTCCGCGTTTAATCCCTATTAAAATGATTACCATTTTCAAAGAATTAAAAATATATTTAAGAAAAGCTAGCTTTTAAAGAAAATATAAGATTCGTAGACAAATACCAAAAAGACTAATTAATAGTGAGTCAAGCCAGACAATATAATAAATTTTTTGGTTTTGACAGAACAAACTTTCTTCTGCAAAAGTCGGGCTTACATGGACCGATCTTAAAAAAAAAAACATTGATAGGATCGTTTACGTAAAAAAAGATTTGTGCATTAGTAAGAACATGTCGATGCCAATATCCATTAACAATTTATGCGATTAAATGTGATATGGGGCCCATGGAAAATTAAAGACCGATTGTCAGAAAGTTTTGTGCAGTTATAAGTACATTTGGTTTGTATGGGGATTAACATGGCTTCCAGCTTGACTTTTTTATAAGACGTAAAAGTCCTAATAACAAACCAACTTAAACAAAATTTAAAAATAAGCAGACATTTCAAAACAGATTGCAGCGATTTCGCTGGCCTTAGATGGCAACTGCCACGAAAAGTGCAGACAAGGAATACCGAGACTCCGGTGGATGGACCAAATTGATGAAAACTTGTAGATCCTTGGTCCAACAAACTGAAGAGAGAACACATAAGACCGATGTGCTTGGAAAGCATTCATTAAGCAGACCAAGACCAACAACAGGTTGTAGAGCCAACATAAGTAAGTATGTAAGTATGAACCATTCAATAACTAACTAAGTAATCAATACTAACCCCTAAATGTGCTGTATTGTGCTATGCCAAATCTTAAATACCCTTTACACTGGCCTTTTTGTATCGCCAGTTAACCGATATAACATACATAGTTGTTTTTAAAAATGTAAACATAAAAACAAAATTACTTTAGGTAAAAACTTACGGGACATGAAGTATTAAAAATTTAATTATACATATTATCCTTTTAAATGGGGGCTACCATTCCCCTTGGCCCCAAAAAAAACGACTCTTTGGTAGGTTCCCAGTAAAACCTTTGCTTACCTGGTAAGTTAGCAAGTAATATTAGAGATGAACAAGCACTAGTTACTTTTTGACTGAATAACTAGTTATTTTTGTTTTAGTTGTTCCGAAAATCACTACCTCCACATACAAATTTGCTTGGCAAAATCAATGGAGTAACCAGTTGCCAATGATTAACTGAACAAAATAAATAAAAATTTGGAGTTTTTAAAAGGAAAACATTCTATAAAGCCTGTTTCATAATTTTATTTTCGCATATATACCTACAAATGTAATTATTAACGCTTTTACTAAAAGGTAGTTTTTCTGTCGCAACGACCTCATTACCTTGTAACCTATAAAGTAATGAAACCTTATTACTCAAATTAAAAAAAAATTTTGTGGGTTTAAAGTCAAAAGCTCCAATAGCTAACAAGATATAGCGCATACACCTTTCATAAAATTTTTGCTATTGAAAGGGGACTTCCATCCAAAAAAAATTCCCGAATTTAATTTGCCGTGTCCGTAAAGTGTCGATGCCAACATATGTAGGGATATATGCATTGATTTTTCCCTTAAAATATGAGTCATCTTAGGTCCGTGGAGAACCGATTTTGTTGATTTTTCTGAATTTAAATAACGATCTGCTTTCAATCAGAAAGATAGTTTTACACCAAAAGTAGTCCGTACGATTTGACTTGGCTCGTAAAACATGATTTTTAAAGAAGACAGATGGACATGGTTAAATCGACTTCCCTATCTATAAGAATTCAAAACCTATTTACCTAATAGCATCGCAAATCAACATTGCATTAGCTGGAAACGAAATGAGCTGATATACTGATAGCCATAACATTATCAATTTAAAAATGTTTGTGTATTTTATACGAAGAAATAACATTTTATGACATTTTTAGAAAAAAAGTCGAGTCCAGCAAAGTGGGATGTTCCCTTCTATTTAGTTAATACACAATTTTTGAGTCTTAAGTAAATACTTACATCATTACTTACCATTCTTCACGCTTTCCATTTAATTTTTTTAAAATTGTTTGCTATTATTTACAACTAATGTCATGTTGGCGGTTTTTTTTTTATTTGAAAATGTTCATTTCTTACAATCCTCGCGGAGATTAAAATTAAACTACCTATATATTTTTAGGCTTTTTGATAAACAATTTTTAAATTAAAAAAAATTAAAATGCTAATTCTGTATGAAAATTTCTTTCAAAACCCCTATTTTAAATTTAAAATTACATATTTACATACATATAAGTACTTACTAGAGAGCTGCACGAATTAACTTGAACTTGCTGTATATGTTCATGAGTATTTAAGAATTGAACTCATATTCTAAGTGCCTCTAAATAATAAGTACTTTTTTCTATGCAGGTCATAGTCGTCAATTATATATTCGCTGTTACTTGACAGAATTTTTTATTTGAGATTTCTTGATCTCCTTTCCGTTTTGCCGAAAAAACTCAAGTTGATGATAGAAGTATGTATCACTAGGGCTATAAAAAGTAGTTGATCAGAAACAAGCACAAATTACATTTGGTTGTTGGTTTAGTTCGAAAAGAAATTATAATTACAACATAGCCTAGTGTTTCTTTTTTTTTAATAACAAAACATACAAAAAACGTCACACATCGTCACGCACATACAAGCAGAGCACTATTTTACTGCAAAAATAAAAACGTGCCACAAACCAAAATACATTTTGTGACAACAAGTTTTATCACAAGAACTTGTAGTAGTTTTTTTTGTAGTATTTTTTAATTAACGTTCTGAGTTATTTCAAAAGATATTTGAAAACTTATCCGCTGCAGACCTCTAGTACTTACTTTAATATGTATGTTTATATGTACAATTGTGTCTGCGTGTAAGAAGAAGCTACATATTTCAAATCCGGTTGTGTTCGGCAACAAGCAGTTAAAACGCAGAGATATGCAAAAAAAAAACGTAAAAATGCAATAAAAAGTATAATTACCTTTGTATGTACAAACATTTTTGGCAAATACTACAGAAAAGTTTAACCTATTAGGTGCTGTATTTTCATATATTTTACAACAACAAAATATGAAATGTTTAATATAATAAAATAATAATGTCGATATCGCTCTTGGTAAAAATTGTGCTGTTGCGTTACGCGCGACATTCTCCAATAAAATATTGAACAACAGGTCATCGCCTTGTTTGAAACCCCGGCTAGATAGTGAACGGCTAGAAAATGTATTTTCTTAATCTTTACTTGTATATGTCAGTCGTCCTACACAATCTGATCAACTTTGCAGGTATGCCGAAATTAGACATGGCTTCCGACATTTTTGCACGAATCGGGCTATTTAAGCGGCCTTTAAATCGGGCGATTAGGTGGTAACTATCGATCTTCAAGATTTGGCATAGTGTGAATATCTGGTCATCGGTAGATTTACCAGGGGGAAAATTACGGCATTCGTTTCGAATTTCTACTCGATTGATCGAATTGTGAATGCTTTTAATATAGGAATTCTAGTTAGAATTTTTTAATTTTGATTCGAATTGAATGCTGTAATTTGCCCCCATGCCTAAAGCCAGATTGATAGGAGTCAATTATTTCATCGATTTTAACTTTTAATTTTGTACGCGGTGGGTGGGGAAACTAATCCCTCCATAATTTGTCGCCTTTTTTGTAGCACACTGAGAATCAAATCATCAGGCATGCATTCTTCAAGCCGAATTGTGCCGATAAGTTGGTGCGTTCTTTTAACCGGTAAGCACTCAGCTGCTTCAGCTCTGTTATATTTCTTTTGAGATATTGATCTAATGTCTTTCTAACTCTATTACCGCTTTAATCGGATACCAACAATCTGAAAAGGTGTTCCCTTCAGATTTTTAGACCGCTATCTTTGTCACCAGATTGCTATTTTGGTATTTACAAAAGGATATGCCACTATAACCCTCAGTCTGGTGTTAATACTTTAATACTTAATTTTTTTTTTGCAATTTTATTCTTTACAAAAAATGTTTCACTTTCTGTGTCAGTTAATGCATGTCCGTCCGTCTGCTTGTCGATTTGCCTGTCTGTCTGGCCGGGTGTGAATGTATTCTTGTTATTAAAATATAGGATAGATTTTACGAGATATACAACTTGGCAAATGTAAGTTTTTGGCATTGGAACTAAGCCTATTGAAACTGGGCAATTACTTCGCATGGCATCTAAGCAAATGTATTCCCAGAATAAATAGTTTGGGCATTAACTACCAAGAATATTAATCTTTTGCCAAAAACTTTGGCATATGTTAAGGAATTGATACGATTTATTTATTTTTGTTGTTTTACTGGAAAATTTTTCCGTGCGAAAAGTTTTTACAAATTTCTGTTGAAGTATAAAAATTTATAAATTAAAAAAACAAATTTTCTAATCAAATCAATTTTCTGTAGGGGTTAATACATACTACAAAAATAAAATTTAACTTAAAGATTTACAAGCCCAAATACCTATATATACATATATGTATGTGCATAAATGTGTAAGTATGTGACTAAATAATTGACAAGTTAATTACAAAAAAAAAACTAGTCTAGTGACTTTCACTAATTGCAAGTGAGCTACAGGTAGGTATAATAGCAACTACAAGAACCACAAAAAACATTAAGATATATTATTTTAAATGAAATCATAACAAAACTTACGAAAACATTAAAAAAATACTCCTGGTAAATACGTAACATAAAAAAAATACCTTAACAAAAGGAGGCTTAGTAAAAAGAAAACTTATTTTACTTAATAAACTTGAACATATTAATGTGTTTTATTAAATTTTAAAAGCTGGTGATAAAAGAAATTTTTTGTTTGATACGTTTACTATTTTAATCTCGATTTTCAAAGTCGATTAATCGAAGCTCATAATCGATTATAATTCATAGTCGACTTTTATTTTGATGCTGTATTAAAATGAATAGGTAAGCTCAAAAATGATTTTAAAGTAAGTGAATTACACTTTTTCTCAAAGAAAGGTATTACCTATTTAATGATTACAAAGAACGCAGGCCATACAAAATTCAGATAAGTGCATTATAATTTCAATGTATAGGTCTGAAAATTTAAATACGCACACGCAACAGATATACATATTTAATTTCCAAAGAGGATAAGTTATCTTTAATAAACTGTGCACTTATCTATTTTTTTTAATAGTTTAAAATTTTTCCCAAATCTGACTGCATTTTTAATTAACTTTTGCCGTCAAATATTACAAATTTTAAAATAATACACTAACGCTTCATATTGACACATGAGTTTTTGGTGCAGATAGTTTAAAATAAGTTGGTCTAAAGGAATAGTTCTTAAAATTTATAGCATTTGTAAATTTTTAAGGTAAAATCGTTTTTTTGGGCTCAATAATCGATTTCAATATAAAATCGTTAACAAAAAGCCGATTACAAAAAATCGATTTTTTGGGGTCAAAATCGATTTTGGACTATAATCGAAGTCGATTTACCAGTACCTAATAGACGTCGACTTGCAAATAAAATTATTGACAACATAAATACAGAGATATTGTTTTTTTTAAGAATATTGGTTTTTATTTCCTCAAAAATATCGATAACACGACATCAACACATTGGGCCTATTCGTAAGTGCACCACTGCACTGCAGCATGACTTTGAGCATGGTACAATTACCTTACAAGGTACTATCGCTACGACAACAACTACAACAACCTCGACACCAAATTTATGAAGTTGTTGTAAAAGCATCCTCGTTTATGTCAAAAAACGTCTGTTTGACAGATTTAGAGGGTCTAAAAATTGGAGCAAAATATAGTCAGCTGTTGAATCAGTACTACCTTGTAAGGTAATTGTACCATGACTTTGAGGGTTTTATAAAGAATATTTAACAGATTTACCTCAAAAGCCCTTCACACATTAGAGTAATTCCGCCAGAACAAAATGAATAAGTGTTGGCAAAAGAGGTGAAGAGTATGGTTATTAGTCGGTGTAATTTTTCAACCAGCCTCAACCCCGCACAAAACCGATGCATACACATTTGAAAAACAACAGGTTTGCTTATTTACTAATGCACACACACAAGCTTTATATACGTATACATTTTATGCCAGAACAATTAGTCCAGTGTGTTAGGAAGAGAACAAAAATTGTTCGCTTAAATCTTACTCTAATGTGTGATGGGCCAAACATATGTGTTTTAAATTAAAAGTCGCTGTAACTGTTGTATTATTCACCTTTTTCATTTATTTATTTTAGTTCTTGTAAAAGCTTGCACTCGCAATGCATTGCAGTTATGTATACATTTACAAAAAGCTCAGACCGTCAAACTAACACTGATTTCTGGTAAAGTTAGCATCGCAAACTAAATTAAATGCAGCTAAAAACGAACGGCGACGTCGACAACGACTTTTATAATCAGCCTTATTGTGGTTGGCGTTGGCGTATCCGTTTTAAGCTTTTTGGTATCGTCTAACAAATACGCCGATGTTAAATGAAAAGCACCCCTGTTGTTTTTCTGTCGAATTCGACAAGATTCGGCACGACAAGAGCAAACACAATAAGGCTGAATTAAAGGGATTATTGTACAACTGCTTTGTTTAAGAGCTATGTCCAATAGGTAACAGCAATTAAATATTTTAGACACAGTCATTAAAACAAGTCTAAGTCTGAAGGAAATTTGTATGAGAGCAGTGTAAAATCAGGTATGTATATATTATAAACATCAAAATAGAATTGTTGATTTAAAATAATGTGATTTTCTAAACATATGCAACAATAATAAAAAAATGTAATTTTTAGTTTTTTTTTATATTTATTTTACAAACAGTTGTATTTTCTTTCTTAAGCTACTTACATACATACATACATACATGTTTTAATAACAAACATTCAGATGCATGTATGTAATTATATATTTTTATTTCTTAAGTTAAATATTATTGAAGATACATTAAACTAAATGCATTAAAAAACTTTTTATTAAAAAATACGTTTAAATATCGAATTTCTATTTAAACAATAAAGATTAAATGAAATTATATGAAACTGTTGCAAAAAGGTATTGTTTTAAAGAACATTTAAACTTTTTGTGTTTATATGTACGTACATATGTATGTTAATACGTACCCTCAATTAGCATAAATTTGTTATTTCTACAACTTCTTTTACAATCTATTTAACACAGTTAATCAAATTTAATAGAATTAACTCCCATATCAATTGCTCCACCGCGATATTTACCACGCTTCTTTTTAGTTTTTTCATGTTTAAAAGATTTACCACGGGTGTGCTTTAAGTCCCTATTGGCCTTATCACCCCAGGAACCAGCAGCATTTTTCTAATAAGGTGTAAAGATTATTATTTTAAAATAATGCTACAAAAATAATTATAAAAGCAAGGTTTTCTGCAAACAAAACAAAAAAAATTTTAAAGGAAAATTTCTCAAGGAATTAAACTTCAAAATTAAACAAAACTCCTTTAAAAAACTTGCAACATTAACTTAACTTTAAAAGGTAATTTTTAAAACAAATATCTTTAAATAAACCAAACTAAAAAGGAGGGTGAGTGAAGTACGTATATCTACATTATGTTTAAAACCTGTTAACAAGTTTAGTCATCAAAAGTAATCTTTTTGTTCCCCCCCGTTGAGCTGTCAAAAGATTTGTTAAAGGGCTTGTTTGAACCCCCAAAACTACCATGACCTCTACCACCTCCACCAAAACCCCCACGACCTCTGCCGCCACGATCTCCACCTCCAAAACCACCACGACCACCACCTCCAAAACCACCACGACCTCTACCACTTCGATCTCCGCCACCAAAACCACCACGTCCTTTGCCTCCGCGATCACCGCCTCCACCACGTCCATGACCTTTGTTATCAAAGCCGCCAAACGATTTCCGATCACCGAATTTTTTAAAGTTACCACCACTGGAACCATTGCCATGTTTATCTTCCTTATCCTAGTTGTCAACATGAAAATAGAAGAAGGAAATTTAAGAATACACTTTAAGATTTGTTTATTATTAATAAAAGTATAAAAAATGTTTTTCATTAAACAATCGTAAGTGCCTCAAAATACTGGTTAAATACAAGAAAAATTCAATTTTTTGTTTGTATGTATGTATGTATGATCTTTAAAAATTATTTTCTGCCTTAACATTTCCTTCTTCTATTTTTATATTAACAATGATTTCCCACTGCGATTTTTACCTTCTTTAAAAATTTTTTGCTTTGTTAAGTTTGCAAACATGTTACTTTTTTTGGAGTTTTCTTTTGAGGCACTTACCTTGGCTTCGAAAGACATGTCTTTAATTCTTTCATCTATTTCAACATCTTCATCACGTACGCGTCTAAACGGTTCATTTTTCTTTTTACCACTTGATTGTGGATTTAAACTGTTATTTTGAAAACTATAAGCTTTGCATTCAGGTGTTGATGAAAATCCATTTTGCTGCTTGAAGATATGATAATAAAAGGTTTGTAGAGCTATATTTACACTACCTTAGTTCTCATCTGAGTTGAGTGTCAAAAAAATAAGTTTAAATTTTTATGAGTGTCAAAAAACAATTTGAAATTTTTACTTTAAATATTACATTACATATAAGAAATTATAATAAGTCCGCTAATTCTAAAAGTTGTTAAACTGGTACAAAGTGTATGACAATACAAAAACAAGCATTTAATCCGGTAACTTTTGAAAACTTAAATTTAAAACTCAGACTTTTAATAATTTTAAAATAGAAAACGTTCTATTTTCAACTAAGGTTAGACACAAATATTAACAAATGAAAATAGACATGTTATTACACTATACAAATAAGTCTCAGTTGTGAAATTCAGATGACAACTCAGGTAGTGTAAATATAGCTTAAGAAATAATTTTTAGTTCTAAGAAACCGTTTTTTAATTTTTAAAATTTTGTTGAGTTTTTTATTTCAGCCATTTACGTAGACGCATGTGAACATGTGTGTGTGAAACCATAAATATGATATTACCCTCTAAACAATTGGAAGTTAATTTTTGGAGAAAAGTATCTAATAAGTCACTACTTATCTGGTTGATAGTAAACATTTGACAAAAACAATTTACATTAATTTCAATATTTTAACTTCAGTATGTTAAAATTCATTGTAAATTTTAGAGTTGAAAAACTTTCTAATAAATAACTGCCTTTATATATAAAACGTATAAAAATGTAATACTTTTTCGATACAAAAGTAGATAAATTTTGATTACATAGATATTTTAAAAGCAAAAATTCAAATTTTTTCGAATTATTGCCTTTAAGAAGTAACTAAATAGTCTCATTAAGTAAATATTATAGTAGTGGACAACTTTTTCCCGAACGTGGGCATTTTTCAGATAAAAAATTTATATCATATTAGATGAGTTTAAACTTCCTTTTGTATCAAATAATTGTCATTTTGAATAAAAATTGCTTAAAGGGTAATATTCAAAAATTGTCTACTTCGAAGTGGTTATAATATTTTGTTTTGATTTAATTACATAAACATGGATACACATGTGAATATCTTACCTTTATTTCACCAGATTTCACAAAATTATTATATTTTTTATTTTGCGGTGTTTCTTCTTTAGTTTCAGAAAATTTTCTTTTTTGTCCTGCTTTTTTAAACGGACTGCTTTTTGGTGCGTCTTTACCAAAACTTTCATCATTATTGTTATAAAGATTTGCATTTGCCTTTTTAGCTGATGAGAAAGCAGGCGCCGGTTTTTTAATTGATGTTTCTTCTTCATCCGATGAACTGTCAGAATTAGCTTTAGGCTTAGCCACTGAAACGTTCGGCTTTTTAGCTGGTGGCTCGTCATCAGAGTCTGACGAGTCCTCTGAGCTCGAATCAGTTTTTTTTGCAGGTGTTGCTTTAGCACCAGCTTTTGCAGTGACGTGCTTGGGTTCCTCTTCTTCGTCGGATGAAGAGTCCTCAGAAGAGTTTGACTTCTTTGCAGTTGAAGCTGCAACTGCAGTTTGTTTTTTTGCAACTGTCTTTTCGTCATCAGAGGATGACGAATCTGATGAAGAGTCTGCTGCTTTTACAGGAGCAGATTTCTTTACAAAAGGTTTAACAGCTGGCGTCTCATCTTCCCCTTCACTGGAGGAGTCATCACTGCTTGATGGTTTCTTTGCAACAACAGGTGGAGGTTTTTTAGCAGCTGGTATCAATGTTTTTGGTTTTTTATCCTCATCAGAACTATCTTCTTCGCTGCTAGAAGAATCTGCCTTTTTTGCCGCAACAATTTTTTTAGCTGAAGAGGCCTTAGCCGTTATTTTTAAAGCAGGCTTCTCATCATCACTGCTTTCGTCTGAAGAATCATCGGAAGAGCTGTCTTTCTTAGGTTTAGTTGGAGCAGTACCTAATTTAGGGGCTGGCTTAGGTGCTGGTTTCTCATCTTCGCTGCTGTCATCAGAAGAATCTTGCTTTTTCACAGCAACTTTGCCTGCTCCATCTTTAGCGGCTGGTTTAACAGTAGGTTGTTCATCATCACTGCTTTCGTCTGAAGAATCATCGGAAGAGCTATCTTTCTTAGGTTTTGTTGGAGCAGTAGTGGGTTTAGGGGCTGGTTTATGTGCTGGTTTCTCATCTTCGTTACTGTCATCAGAAGAATCGTCCGAAGAATCTTGCTTTTTCACAGCAACTTTCCCTGCTTTAGCGGCTGGTTTGACAGTAGGTTTTCTATCATCACTGCTTTCGTCTGAAGAATCATCGGAAGAGCTGTCTTTCTGAGATTTAGTAGGAAGGGTGGGTTTAGGTGCTGGCTTAGATTTTTGTTCCTCATCTTCACTACTGTCATCAGAAGAATCTTCAGAGGAATCTTGTTTTTTCACAGCAACACTAGCTTTACCTGCCCTAGCTTTATCGGCTGGTTTGACAGCAGGCTTCTCATCACTGCTTTCATCTGAACTTGATTTTTCAGCAGCATGCTTTCCATTAGTAAGTGGGGCTGCGACAGTCATTTTGGAAACTTCAACAGAGTCGTCACTGTCACTATCACTTGAACTATCTTTGGACGATTTAACTGGAGGAATTTTAATTTTACTATTTTGCAAGTAGTACTTTAAAATGTCTTCTAGCTTAGGAGAACCCTTTCCAACGGCAGCCTGCAATGTAAAGTTAATGGTTAAATAGCCTTTTTTACTTAATATTTGTTAAAATCTATTGAAATATGTATGTACATATTTGCACACATGTTAAATAAAATTCCCTCGCCCGACCACATTATTCATTTATTTCTTGTATGTAGGTATATATACTTACCGCTTTAGTTTTGTGTTGATAAACTTGTGCCAAAGTTTTATCCTTTCTTTGCAAGTATTCATGGATTATTGCAGCTAATAACTGATCGTTTACGGCCATTTCACACGTTTTATTATATTTAATTAACTTTAATCAAATTTTTTAATATTTCCACTCTTGCGTCGTCCAAAAACACGTGTTGGTATCAGTAAAGTCTAAACTATAAAAATCACAGTTGTAAGTTTATCGTACCAAAATAATTGTGTCTATTCGGAGCACATTTTTTTCATATCAGCTATATATCATGATACAACTAATCATGGTACAACATACCTTAAAAGGTAGTATCAATGAAACAGCTAACTATATTTTGCTCGAGTTTTTCCACTCGTTATATCTGTCAAACAGTACGTTTTTTGACATAAACGGAGATGCTTTCCAACAACTTCATAAATTTGGTATAAAGTTTATTGTAATTGTACCATGCGACCAATCAGGTAATCTCGTCCCTTCAACAACTACATATTAGTATCAACGTGTCAAACAAAAGCTCATAAAAAAAACGATGAATAATAATTTTCGTTGTTTTATTTTCACAGGGAGAGCATAGTTTTGACATTTTGCACTAGTCAGCTGGGCCGACGAGACTACTTGGTTCTTTGTATCATGCTATATATTTTGCACAATTCAAGACCTGACATAGGAACGTGTGGACAATACATGCCGTGTGTTCTCATTCGATGTAAACGTCATACTTCGCCTTTTTTAACTGACAGCTAAGTTGAAAAACATGTTTTATTATGAACAATGTCACATTCAGTACGCCTCCTCCAACGCAATGCACTAAAGTTGAGCAACTTTTAACGTACGTCAAATACTTTGACAACTACCAGCTGGTTCATAACCTTAATTTTGATTAGTTGTTATTGCACGCGGCCATATAAAATATTATCTGATTTAACATCCGTTTATAAAGGATTCTATTTGCTAACCTCTTGCGTTGTACGTTCATGTCAGTTAAAAAAGGCAGCGCTTGAAGTACGACGGATTCTATGTGCCACCGCCTTTAGTGCTATTTTGTTTTTAAATCCGTAAGTTATTTTAGCACACTTCCCGACCTGTGTGTTCTCATTCTATGTAAACGATTTAGTGCTATTTTTTTTAATTCGTAAGCTATTTTTTTGTTATTTAAGAAAATCAAGCTTCAAAACTATAGATAGGATCTCACCAGTTTATGCATTAAACACATTCAAGCTACAAGAACACAGGAACACACGAACACAAAAGTTGATTGCTAAATTTGTGTCCGACTGGCTGCTACTGAAATATTTACTAGACTACCACTACAAAATAAACATATGAGCAATATGACTTTCAGTGGTGCCACCTAAAGTCTTTTTGTATTGTTTAAGCTATATTTTTTGCATCTTACCGTATTGGCAGCACTAATCTGTTAAATGTCGCGTATAAAAATAGAAATTAGTTTAATTTCGACCACGCCACAAAATTAGCATTGACAGCAACCCGTAGTCGTGTTGCATTGTAGCCATTAAAAAAATTATTCTCATAAGCACACGTGAATTCTATTTTTGAATGGTTGTGTTCGGTAGCCTGTAGCAAGGAATGTATTTAATGCTTTACTTAAGATTTTTTGCTTAATTATTCCCCTTTCGCGATATTTACATTTAAAGACGGTAAATCAACACAAAACAAGCAAGTGAAAAAATCAATAAATGAGAAAACAAACCGAAAACAGCTGATGTTGTTTTTGAATTTGTTTTCGTAAAAGTTTGTAACCCCAATTAAAAAACAAAAAAATTCGTTTGCACCAAAACATTTTTGACGCATTTTGTTTATACATTTTTCAAATTATTTAAAGCATTGATTTTAAGGAATGGTAACCTACATGATCTGAACATATGTACCAAATAAGATTGTTTTAGCATAAAACCGATTATGTGTCAAAAAAAGCTCTGAAATATTTATACAGATTTTTTTGTTTGATTTTGCTAAAAATTTTGCTTTTAAATTTGTCACTATTTTTGAAGAAACTGCTTGTAAGCATTTTGCATCTCAAATTTTTTTAATGAAGTAAAATATAATTTAAAAAACATTCATTTTAGGGTTGACGATTTCAAAAAGTTGTTTTTACGATTTTGACGATTTTTTCCAAAAATTTGTCGATATTGAGCCAGTATTATCTGGCAGATAGCTTGTAATTTACTTATCATATTTATTCGTGATTTTTACCAGATAGTATTAAGTATAGCAAATACAATAACACAAAAACAAACATATGACAATTTTGACAACAGGATAGAAATACCCATTAAAGAAGAAGAAAGAATTTGTGAGTTTTTGTTATTTGTCGTTTGACATTCTTACGACGGTTTAGTTGTTTTGTAGAACCGCTCCCACCTGATGCATGCCTCTTCTACCGTTTTATGACAACTTAAATTCCTGAAGATGAACTATGTTCGAAATATATAAAATATATGTTTTTTTTGGGAGGAATCGGGAAACAGAAGCAAAACAAAGGCTAAATTTCATAATATCAACGATTCAGCACAACAAAGAAAATATTGGAGTCTTTTAATAACCAAAACATAGTAGACGGTATAGTTTATGAAAGTAGTTTATTATCAAAAAGTAGTTTTAAAATTACAAGTGTAAATGCACTATAAGAGCAAAAACTTGAACTTTTGGCCGCAGTGTTAACAAAACATATTGTATAAAAAAGCTTTATGTGAAGATTTCAAAAATTTAATCTGACATCACTGGTTATTACAAAACAATATTGAAAAATTGCATATTTATAAATTTTATGAAAATTAAATTTTATTGTATGGTAGTAAAAAAACGTTAAAAAATGAATAAAAGGGACACAACAAGTAATGCACAAAATTCAACCAATGTAGCCGAACCAGGCGATGGCATTAGGCAGGTCAGAACAACAAATGTATTTCGTTTGATTAATTTTGAATTATATACCAAACCAGTAAGTTGTTTTGTGAATTGTTATCTTTTATTGCTAAGTAAAAACGTTAATTGTAGAATAAAATAATCATGGGTGTTGGATTGGTTTGCATCACCGGCGTCTTTGGCTACATAACCTATATGAGATGGAAGTACGAAAGCTTGGGCTATTACACGGCCGTACATGACGACAAAGAAGTTTTTCTTAAAAAAGAGTCAAAGTGGGATACTTAAATTTTGACCTTTTTTATATTAAAAATAATAAAGTAACTTTACCCATTAGGGATGAGCCTTAGACCAATTTTTAAAACTTAATCTTTTTGTTTTTGGTATAAGAAAAAATTAAAAAAACAAGGTAAAGTAATTAAGGTGCTAAAAATCCCAAATTTTATTTAATAAAATACCTTGTTCCGTTTGATGTTGGCGTGGGGATCCATATCTGTTTAAACCTGGTTAGAACTTATCCTCTCTATTATTTTAAATTTTTGTGATTTTGAGTTTTGCAATAAAATAATTTAATAAATAACTTAAAATCAGAATTGTTATTTAAAAATTTCAAGTGATTTGAAGTCACGCGATTTTCAGAACATGCCTGTATAATTGTGTTTTTAATATTAATTGGTTAAAAAAAGCAATTTTGTATGTATTCAAAACTTTACCTTAACGACTACTACTTTTAAAATTGAAAATTGTTATTTTTTGCAAAAACAGTTAAAATATTTCAAGTATAGAAAATAAGTTGTGTTTATATCTCTTGTTTGTCTAACGAGCTCAGATCGATTTCTATTAAATGTTAAAAAAAAAAAACAAATGAAAAATGTGCGCCTGTTTGGAAACATCAAGGTATGCATGTAGTCTTGAGAACACGTAAAAATTAATATTTCATAATCAGTGTACATTAGTAAAGGAAGTATCAAGGCTAATTCGATTAATTCGCTCTCGGTATTTTCCTTTTGTCTGTAAAAAAGTAAAGGTCAAAACCAAGGCACATTCAACAAGGTAAAATCAAGGCGAATTCAAAAAATTCGCCCTCTGCATTTCCTTTTTGTGTTCAAAAAAATTAAAAATTCCATATAAAATTAATTTTTATTTCGTATAAATGTCATACTGATTTTAATCAGCTGTGTTCTTAATATTACCTGGTTGAATGTGCCTTGGGTCAAAACAAACAACAAAAATAAATATGTAAATCTGACATTTACTTTCAATATATATATAGTAAGACGAATTTATAATCAGTTACGTCCCCAAAACTCGGTATTAATGTACCATGGAAAACATTAAACCGTTAAACAAGTTAATTAATAAAAACAACTTTTTACTTAAATGTGACTTCGCTTTATTGAATTATGTTTTGCAATTATTGCTTTATTGGTTGATTCTTAATTTTTTGTGTTGTTTATATGTGTTTATATTTATTAAATCACAATTAATTGTTTCCACGTTGCTTTCTTTTTGTTTTGTATACAAGAATGATTACAAAAGTTATTTAAAAAAAATATATTAAACTTAACGTTTTTATAAAATATTTTTTGGAATTTTTTCTTTAAAATAATTTAGATAATCAAAAATCACATGAGCGAAACAGCAGTAAAATACATTTAATCAGACATGTTCTGCATTCCACTTCAATCTAAGAAATTTGATTTTTGTTGTTTTATTAAAGTGGCGGTTTTCTTTTTAATTTTGTATATGTGTGAAAGCAAAAAGGACGGAAATAAAACGTAAAAAGTATATTGAAAATTGTTTACGGTTTTTTTCCATTTTGTTGTGGAATGCAAAATATGCGTGCATTTTTTTTAATGAAAACATTTAGTACGAAAATGCTTTAATTATAAAATAAAACCTAATTTTTAAAACATAAAGTTAAAACTGATAACATCAGAACAGAAATTATTGCAGTTATAAACTACGTTGACATTTTTGGAAAACACAAAAAAACATTACGTTAGACGATTTCTAATAATTTTAAATATTTTTTTAAATGTTAAAAGAAAATATATATGTTACCCTCAAAGCTTTGCGAAAGATTTAATGTTTATTTCTGTATTTGAAATCCAAAAGATTGATTTTTTAAATATTTTCTTGATTTAAAAATGTCAGCGGTAATTGTTTAATTATTGAAAAAGGAAGTCAACATTATGATTTTCAATAACGAGGTTAAAAATTGGAAAATTTTAAAAATTTTAGGAAGATAATTTTAAAGCTTTGAGTTCTTTTAAAAATGTCGATTCCATTTCAATTTTATTTAATTGATTTAATTCCAATTCTTCACCACTCTCTTGACGGGCCTTTAATTTTTTAATGTCGGACAACTTTTTGGCAACATTACGAATTTTCTTTTCCTTTTCTGGATTGATTGGTTTCTTGATAGTGCGTTCTTGTTGCCGCTGGCCTTCAACAACTATTGCTGCTGTGTCCTCTCCAGCATCCTGGGTCATTTGATTTTGTTGCTGTCGCCTTTGTGGGAACTGGTGTTGATTAGAAGGCTGACGACGATTTCTTTGCCGTTTTTTTTGCGGTACCGGTTGTTCCTGTAGTTCAGCAATCGCCGCATTTTCCTGTGGAACTGCAGTATCTTCTTCATTAGAAGCTTTGCTTGCCCCTTTGTAGTTATTTATTCCTGGCTGTCCACCACCGTTGTTAGAACCATCATTACTTCTATTATTATTTTCTCCTCGTCCTCTATTCCTGGGATTGTGGGCATTATTGTTGGTTTCGTTGGTGTGTTCGTTTTTGTTTTGTTGCCGCTGTTTAAATCCCTTAGTGTTTTGATGTTGATGAGGCTTTTGAGCACCTTGTTTCTTTTTATTGGCTTGTGAAGAACCTTTAAAGAAACGCAAAAGAAAATGCACACGCTTTATTCAAATTACAGTTTATTTAAAATTAACTTAAAACTATGTTTTTAAAAATCTTAAATTAATAGCGTCTTCCATGATTCCTGTAGGGATTAAATCGATTTTGTTCTCTATTGAAATTGCTTTTTCGTATCCTGCCTTTCATTTCATCGGATCTGTTACTATTGTTTTGTGACTGTTGCTGTTGTCCTCTCCACGAGCCTGGTCTCATGAGTGGTTTATCTAAATCATATTTTCTTTGCCAAAAATGTCTAGGATTACCTGGCGGTAGTCCTGGTATGGTGCTCTGCGGCTGTGGTACAAACAGCTCTGGATTTTTTCCTTCATTTTTAAGGCGCAAGTGAGGTGGTGTATAGACCTTCTTGCTAGCCTCTGGTTGGCTAGATTTGATACCTTCTTGTTTAACCTTTGTTATAATGGGTTCTTTAAATGTATTCTCAGCAAATTGTTGCCATTCAACGGCCAATAACTCTTGACCTTGAGGCCAAAGCGTCTCATGCAGTAAGGCACCCGAATAGTGATAGACTTTAAAACTGTCAATTACATAAAAAGAAAAAAAGGGTAATATGTAGAAAATATGCAATGTAAAGAATTTATCAAAAAATTTGTTTTTAAAACCTGATTATATTAATCCATTAAGGGTAGCATATTTTTATTAAAAATATCATTGGAAAAATTAATTGGTGTATGGATTTTAGTTTACATAAATCTTAGTTATAATATTTGTGCACATGCCTGCCATACCATATTTTATGTAAAATGTGTCCATCTCATTCTGAGTGTACAGTTTCGGGTATTTTTTATTTACGTGTAATGTATTGCATGAGAAGTTTTTGTTACACTTACCCATTGCCTATACGTAACCTTGGAGCAGTCGTAGCTGTTACAAAGTATTCACCATTTGGATTCCATTCAAAATGAGTTGTATCCGGACATTTGATATTGGCAAGTTTCTCCTTCTTTAATACATCCCATATTTCAACATTTCCTGGCAAATTACCAAAGCCAGCTAAAACGACTAGTGCTAAGAAGTTAAGGAATAACAAAAAGCTAGTAAAGAGCATAAATTAATATAAAAACACATAAATAAATGTTTGAAAAGGATATGATTTCCAAAATTATTAAAATATGCACAATTTCGTGGTCCCTCGTCAAAATCAAAGACGACGTCACACTTCGAATTGTATAAAGCCGCCTTTGATGGCATAAAACCATAAACCACAACAAATTCAGTTGTCTTAGGACTCCATTTCACACAGTGAACAGGACCCTCTTTAGCTGGAAGCAATAATTTATTAAAAAAGAATTCTAAATTTCTCATATTGAAATTGATAATACTTACACAACGGTACAGAGCATGAATCACCTTTGGTATTTAGGAAGTGCAAAGCCTGATTGCCATAATAAGACGCTCCAGTTTTATCGACCTCTGTACTAGTCAGTAGTAGTAGACTTGTGCCACGACGATTCCAGATTAATTCAACACGATCTGCGTTAAAGAAACTTTTGCACGCTACCGTTTGGTTTTGAGCTAATGCTGGATACTTGTATAATTTACACATTGAAGGTGAGCCTTTAGCTCCCGGTGTATAGATGGCTATGAAGGGTGGACTGTTGCCAGGACCAACCGACAATACGCCACCCCTACTCCCCCCAATCTTTTTTGTGCTAGTGGTAAAACCTTCAACACCTTGTGATAAATCATAGAACAAGGCTTCGCCACCAACGACAATAGCAAAAATGCTTTCGTCAGTTGACCATGAAGGTTCCCAATCGCTTTGTTTCTTCTGCACAATGCTAAATACCTCCTTACCGCTGGCAATTTCATACACAAACATATTAGGCGAACCCTCGGGTATGTCCTTGGTTATCACATACAACTCCCAGGTGCACAAATAGTTGCCACACGGTGAGAACTTCAAATAAAAAGCCTTCGGACGTGGCAGAGAGCACTGTAGCTGCCAGTCCGATGTTCTCAACACCTTTACCTCTCGACCATTCGAATAGGCAAAGAAATTACCGTTTGGACTAAATGAAATTGATCGAGAATTTTTCGTCTCCTCTCGTGGCAAATATTCCTTGTGTTCATAAGGTTGCTTACACCCTGATGAAGCCCAAAGTTCTATTCCCACGCTAGAGCGAACTGTAGAACAAAAAAAAATCTCGTAAAAATTTTCTAAAGTGAAAAAAATTCTTTGTCATATTGTGGGGATGAGTAATGAAAAATTTTTCACTTTATTTTTCGCAAGTACGCCTCAATATATATGCAAAACTTTTATGACATATTCAAAACACTCTTTAAGTCTACAGCTTACAAGAAAATTTATTATTTGTAAGCAATAATTTATTATTTAAAAGGAATTATTTACTTGCAAGGGCAGGAGAAACGCCATCCACAGCCATAGTCAAAATTCTAACCTCAACAATGTTGTTACCGTACTAAACAAATTTTCTACTTTGCCAGTGATGGCAGGGTGGCTATTCACCGCTTTATTCTAGGCTTGGAGCAGAATAATATATTAATATTAATTACTCATCAATACGTATTATTTATAATACACATTTTCATTTCTTTAATTATACGTCTTGACGAGACGTCAATAAGGCACTGCCAGTATTTACATTCATAAGAATCTTTTTGAATTCTTATTATTAAATTTCAATAGTTTCAATCATAATAGAAACATATGGCAGCACGCTCAAAGTATAACAGATGTAAAATACACAACTAACGTTGAGTTAGGGTATCATGTAAGGTGGTGGCGTAATTATGCAACTTTTGACATATAAGTGTTGGAGAAAAGCACAGAGAATTATAATCAGCTGACACTGCACTACCACCTTGTATAGATCCACTTTAATTGAAATCACAGGGTAGACCACCATATTTTTTTATTAGTATACATTCGGCTTGTATATTAGTTTTTAAAGTAAGTTCTACTGTTTGTAACGAATTCAATACTGTGATTTAGTCAAATAAAAAGTATTATTGGTGAAGACATAATTACCTCTAAGCAATTGTAAATTAGTCACTACTTGCACTCTGTACTGGTGAAGGTATATTAAACATGGTACTGCTAGATACACATAAAATTAGTTTTCTAACACAAACAACTAAGTATAAGGGGATAACTTAAACCACTCGCTGCTTTACAAAAAATTATTTTTTGCATCTATTGTTGAAGTCAGTTTCTGTTTTATATATTTTAATTCATTGAAATTAGGTATTTTGTTACTCCTTTTTAATCACCACTGGAGTTTTAAAAATTCTAACGAATATAACCGTTAACGGTTAAAACGTTTGATTGTTTGCATTTGAATTGATTTTTTGTTTGATGTGTTGGATTTTTTTTGCGACTGTTCACCATTTAGGGACTGGCCAACAGTCAAGGCACCACCCTTTTTGTGAGGGAGAAACCAGACCCTGGAGGGATAGGGCTGATTGCAGGATCTTAAGGCTTTTATGGCCCAGGCTGTACAGGATGGGCACTGACCTGCTGCTTAAGGAGAGCAGGGGGTTTCTGAGGCGCATTATTGTGACTCTCACAGGGCACTGCGATGTGAGATACAGAACGAACAAATGGGACAGGAACTCTCCGAATTTCTGCAGGGTATGCGGGGACGTGGAGGAGATAGATACAGTGAAACATCTTCTCTGCCACTGCCCTGGGCTGCAGATTCGCCTACAGAGGTGGTTCGGAGGACACTTCTTAGATGGACTTCGTGAGGTCCCTGGCAGTGAGCATCATAGGCTTCATTAAGGAGGTTGGGTGGCTGGGCAGCTAGGTGATTCAGAGCCCAGGACTACTGACTTTTTTAGACATCTTGCGGACGGTACTCTTGCTTCTTTATCCTCTTTTCTTACCTATGAATCGCTTGACTTACTGTTTTTATTTTCTTCTCGACTCTTCTGAATGGATTCACAATGGGCCTAAGGGCCTCCGAGTGGAGGTGGCGGGCTTTTTTTTTACTCGCCACTACCCTTCGTAACCTAACCTAACCGTTAACGGTATTTTGGAAATATGACGCTTAGCGTTTGTACCGAGTTGAAATGGTGTACTTACTTGTTCTTGACCCAACTATAGTTATTTTTACGTTTACAGGTAAAATAAATTAATTAAGAATCCTTTCTTTTTTTATTAAAATGAAATGTCTCATATTTTTTTTAAATTCACGCAAACATATATAAAATGAAAAACATCCTAGGCTTGAAATCTGCTTGATACTACCTGTGTTAATGTATCTTGACTTTTATGGTAGGCACACACTTTGCAATAATTTATTGCAACACTTTTATCATTAATGGTTTATGGCAATTATACGCAACGAATCACACCGTGCACCCAACATTAATGCAACCAGAAAATATCAAAATCTTTTGTTATTTAGACAATTTCGCTTTTATAAAAATTCTTATTTCAGCCTAAAGTCAAAAAAACAATAAAAAGAAAATAAAAAACAATTCTTTTAATTTTTTGGAAACCTCAAATGCAACTTGAAATGAAACCATAAGCACGAGTACACACTTTGCAGCCAGCATTGCTTGAGTAAACATGTTGCAAAGTGTGTACCCACCATTATTTACTCGAACACAATAAGAAAATACGGAGGGCGAATTTATTGAAATTGCATCAATAATACTTGTATTAATGTTCCCTGATTCTGAAAACAGATTATTCTGAAAAAAATTTGTTTTGTTATTCAGAGTTTTATATCTAAAAAAACAGTTCGTTTAATTCCATACCGAATTTTTTTTGGGGAAAAGGATTTAATATTTAATAAAAAAATCCTACTTAAAAACGTACAATTTCATTGAAACTTTACATATTTAATTTTTTAATTATTTAGTAATGAATATAGACAAACTTAACCTACAAAAAACCCTATGAATTTAAAAAAAAGGTTAAAATTACTATAAACTTAACAGCTAACTTTTTAGTGCCATAAAACGGCACATCATACTTTAGATATTTTTTATCTCACAAAAAAAAAAACTATAAACATATGTATGTATTTAAAAAAAAACATTTAGATCTGGGCCAAATCGTCCCATTTTATTCAAATCGAAATTTTACTTGATCGAGTTGTCAATGCCTCAATATAGGAATTCTAATAAGAGTTTTTCAATTTCGATTCAAATCAAATGCAACGATTTGATCCCTGTTCTAATAGAATTTAAAGCAAATGCAATTTATTTGTATTTTTCTCTTCTTTTTTAAAAAGTTAAACAGTGTGTAAATGAAATTAGAAGAAAAAGCTTTTAATCTTTGTTTACTAACTAATGTTAAACATTAATATGTATGTATTTATGTAACTAACATTCAGTATTAATTAAATAAAACATAGTTTTAGATATTTTAAATATATTTTTATTATATTTTTTTATCTTTAGTCTATTAAAAATGTCAATTATATCAAGTGTATTGTCAAATGTATGTCTCGCGTGTAAGTTTTATTTATATAATTTTATTTTTTTTATTTTAATATAAATTGTAATTATAATTAAGCAATAATTAAAACAAATATAAAAAATTATAATATTTTCGTAACAAAAATGATATAAACAATATTTTATATAAAAAATTAAGAAAGCTCAATATTTTTTATGTTTTTAAGTTTTAATAAAACAAAATACTTTTTTATTTTGTGTATATGGGCAATTCTATTGTGAAGGATGTGATCATTTTGCTCACTCAAACATTTTAATATTTTAATTATAAAAAGACTAATTTCGAAGAATTGTATTTTTTTTTAAAGTTTAATAGAAGGTAGACACTAAAAAGTCATAAAATCTGCCTAAAATGACCACTAGAAGACTGTGTTGGGTGTTGCCTTACACATTTGAATTTCAAAGAATTTAGACTTTGAGATCGTGTTATGTAAATATTTCTTAAAAACGGGCTTAACTTTTTTAATTTTAATAGTGGTTTGAAGTGTTTTTTAAAGGTACTTGATATTTAATTTTTACAAAAGAAACAAATTTTTCTTAACAAAATCCATTTTAGAGAATATGACGGGTGTAACATTTTCATTAAAGCGCAAAAAAGAAAAGAAAAGATTATTTGGTAGATGATTCTTTTAAGCTCTTGCAAAATAAATGAAAATAAAATGTGTGCCAACTTATTTACATATATTTTGATCATTTTTATTCTCTTTTTGACGTAAATTTATATAATTTTTTTCCGGTTTTGTCCATTTTATGCGGAATTGCCCATATGTAGTTTACTTTTACAAACAAAAATGAGGGCATCTACCCCAGCAGACAATAGCCAGATAGTCCTTAAAATATTTTCTTTATAAAATGAGTTAATATTTATAGTGTTTTAGGTATATAAGGTTTTTAACCCATTGCTTATTATTTTGGTTATTGTATTTGGAAATTTTTATTTCGTTTTCCTAATATGTAATACACATATACTTATAAAAAAAAGAAAAAATAACAAGAAATAAATAATAGTATATGTATACAGATTTCATATTTTTAAATATATTTATAACATTTAAATTTTCTTAAAACAAACAATTATACAAGTACACAAGTATTCACTTATGTATGTATATACAATGCAATAACTAAAAAAAAATGGTACATACATATTTAAAAAATCCTCTTTCCTTGTTTTGTTTTATAAAACAAAAGTTTACCATAATTATTGTTGAGATTATGCTTATTAATTTTATTAACTTATTCTTTCATATAAGGATAGCCAATATCACGCAGGGGCACAAACGTTTCTTTAATCGCTTGGGGAGAAGTCCAGCGCAAAATGTATTGGGGACCACCAGCTTTGTCATTTGTTCCTGTAAGATAATATGAATTTATTAAAAATATTCTTTCGGTTGTATTCTTACAAACTTACCAGACATACGACCACCTCCGAAAGGTTGTTGGCCGACAACCGAACCGGTCGATTTATCGTTAATGTAAAAGTTACCAGCAGCCATTTTAAATTCTTCTAATGCCTGCTTTAAAAATGATCTAAAATAATATTAAAAAGGATTTTGTTTTCATAAAAAAATCTTTTTGAATGAATAATTAACAAATATTAAGAGGGTTATTATTAAAAAGTCTTTTGAAAATAATTCGTATTATCTAATACGTTTTAAAGTTTCATAGCTTTTTTCTAGAAAAGTTTAAGGAAAATATCAATTGATTCCGGTTTTAAACATATTAAAAAATATAGTTGCCCTTATAAAGTTTGCGGAAGTGTTCTAAAAACGTAGATTGTTATTTAAAAATAAAAGTTAATTTTTTAACGTTCGTAAATAGCTTTTCGAAAATCGTACTAGGTGATCCAATTTGTACGAATTCGAAAGTTTTTCGATTCTAATCGAATTACAACTCCCTGCATTTTGATTCGAATACAGGTTTCTCCGTCTAACGTTTTAACATATCGCTGCACACAAAAATCCGCCTGTTTACTACCAATGTAAAATCAATCCTGCTGTATGGTAGTAAAAGCTGGAACGTCTCCGTTGTTAATGCGCTTTATTGAATATTAAGCATTTCCTTGATCTAGTTCCGTCCACCGAAAGTAGAACTCAATTTTATATCGCTTGAAATTCCCCATTAAACTAAAATTCTAATGAAATTTGAAATAAACGATATTTATTTTATTGTTTTGTTTGTTTTTTTATTTTTTTCGTGTTTCGCCCTTAATAAGCCTACCTTTATTATTATGAATACGAGCGCAGGTTACTACAGCACACAGAAATGTCTATTAGTCTCCTGAGTCATCCGGCTTATCAAAAAAAAAATTTTTTCTATGCCTATTGTGTTTAGAAAAAATTCATCTAATTTTTCCTTTTTGTTTTTGGGCATAGTGAAATAATGTACCAGGTGATTGCAAGACGAAGTGAAGAGAGTCACTCTCATACAGTTTTATTTTTTATGTATGGAGTTTGACACTTAAACAGAAATTATTTTTCAATGGATAAGTCAAACTTCATATAAAAAAAAAGAAATTAAGAGAGTCAAAATTGTCTGTTGGCTCCAAGAATATTTTTTAATTTTAAAATTTTTTTTTAACTTACTCATCTTGCGCGAAAACAGCTCCAGTCAAAGCAAACTGTGTTGAAGTGGGTACCAAATTTATAGTTTTTTGTAAATCGGCATCTTTATAAACGTATACAGTCAACACCGGTCCAAAAATTTCCTCAACCATTATCTTTTCTTTAGGATCTGTGGTTTGTACAATTGTAGGATTGACGAAATATCCCTTAGAATCCGAATAGGTACCACCGGCAATTATTTCTAGACTAGGACTTTTTTTGGCATGCTCAATGTAGGATGTTATTCGTTTAAATGCTTTATCATCAATAACGGCTGATGTGAATGTGGAGAAGTCTTGAACATCGTCAATTTTAAGTTTACCAGCTTCGGCGATGAGACCCTCCTTAATCTATAAATATGTAATAAATGCTTACTTTTTTTACTTTATTTAATTTTTGTTATAAATGCATTTAATTCATAAACGGAATACATCGCTAGCTACAACAGGTTATTTATATGCCAAATATGTATAAATAATATATGCGTTATAGTATAAATATCGCACACTTATGATCAGGTTTTGAGAACAGCAATTCAATTCAATTTTAATACAGATTCTGTATGCGAATTTGTATTTAAATAGAACTTTAAAATAATTGGTGTACTTAAAAACTTTCCATTAAGCAGTCACAACTGAAAATCATAACTTCTAATTAGAGACTTCTTTTCTTGTAAAAGCATGTAGGCAGCTTTTTTAAAATTTGTTTTGCCTTAAAAGTGATATTTATTTATAACAAAATTTTTTTGAGACCATTTTATATTTTAAGACAATATTGACACAAAAATAATTAATTTACAAGACCTTGTAAATTACACAATGGTAAAGTTTTTTATCCACCTTGAGTTGAATAGTAGAAAAAATGCTTAGAAAAAAGCTTCACCTAAATGCAAACGAAATTTCTTCTGAATTTTCGAGATGTGGATGTATTAAACATTAACTAAAATAGGGCCGTTTATGTAGCCCCTAGTTTCTATTCCATCAGTTCTTTTGTGAAATGAAGATATGATGCTAGAGGAATGCTCTGCGTTTTAAAAATTGATAGCAGTTGTAGTTTCCAAGATTTTTTTAAGGTGGCCTGTTTTTATGGGGGCTACTTACCCCCACGCTTAATTTTGTATGTAGATATAACGGTAATGCTATTCAGTAACTTTTAACGATTCGACGATCGTAATACTTATTGACGGAAATTGTCGTTACGCGATTCACTAAGAAGTTTTTAACGATATTGGTTAAAAAAAAATTGGTTGTAAAATAAATTTTAACAAGACATAGTTATAGTAAAAATAATATATACAAAATAACGTTTTGTAGATAAAACTAACAACACAAAAATTATTGTCGTTAAGTTAACAAGTATAGCGATTGTAAAAATTGCTAAAAAGTTTTGCTGTTTACTAAACAATAACAGCTGACTTTAACGATAGCGAAATCGTAAAAAAATATATCGCAATAAATCGTTATATTTAGTGTTACATTATTTTAACGATGCAAATATCGTTAAAATAAGTTACTGAATCACATCACAGTTGTCCAGTCTTCAAAGGCATTTACCTAAGAGTCTTCAGCTTCAGAGAAGCAATCTTCTTCAGAACTATTTTCTTTTACATTACACCGAATTTTAGAGTTTGTAATTGCATCATCAGGATTTATTTTAATTATATTTACTGGAACCTCCATATCACCCACTGCGATTGTTTTGGAAATATTTTTGATTATTTGCCACAAAGCTCCGGTCCAAAACTGAATTTCAAAAGAATATTAATGCAATATGGGGTCGAAAATGCGGCCCTATGCTCCTGATGGGAGTTAAAAGAACAGAAATGTAACTACATATATATACATATATGTATATATATGGGGTCCCAAATGAATATTGTAAAAATTATAAATGGAATAAAAACCTGATGGATACCTTAATCACCATGTAAAGGGTATAAATATAAATGTAAATATTACCTTAGGCCATAAGGACTCGGGGACGTACATGCGCGAACAGGCAGAACATTTTTGGCCACAAAATTCAAATGCCGAACGTATTGTGGCCGTAATGACAGTTTCAGTATCGGCCGTTGGATGTACAAAATGGAAATTTTTTCCACCACATTCACCAATTAGACGGGGGAAATTAATGTATTTATCAATATTGCTTCCGACTTGTTTCCACAAACGATTAAATGTGCTAAAATTATAAAAAGTTTTTATTAAAAACAAAACATACACATGTGCATAGATAAAATACGTTGTTACGTTTATTAAGAAAATACCTAACTATCTTTTTTGAAACTATTTTTTTTTGCTACTTTTACAAATAAAAAATTTTAAGATAAATAATGTTAGGGATTTTTTTGTATAAAGGTTACGATATAAGATTAATTAGAGTTAACTTACGGCACTGAACCAGTAAAGTTTATGCCTGCCAAATGTGGCGATGCTGTAATGGTATCACCAAATACTGGACCATCAGCAGGTACAAAATTAACTACGCCATCTGGGACACCAGCTTCACGCATTATATTAAAAATTCGCCAATTGGAGAGTACAGCAGTATCTGAGGGTTTCCACAAAACAGCGTTGCCCTTAAATACACATATAAAAGTTTAGTTAAAATTTTGTTTCAAAAGTTTATTTAATATTCTACCATTAAGGCGGGCGTATAGGCCAAATTGCCACCAATAGCGGTAAAATTAAAAGGACTAACGGCCGCAATAAAACCATCGATACCACGATAACGCATAGAGTTTTTGGTTACTTTTATGTTTTCGCTTATGGGTTGATATTTAGCGCATTCTTTCAAGAAAAATGCATTTAATCTAAACCAAATCGCAACAAAAAAATATTAATTTTTATTTTAAACAATAATTTGTCATTTTAACCCACCTGATAAAATCGATTAGTTCAGCCGCTGAATCAATTTCTGCCTGAATAACAGTTTTCGATTGACCTAACATTGTTGCAGAATTCAAATCTTGTCTATACCTGCCTGCCATTAAATCGGCAGCCTTTTCCCAAATTTTTAAACGTTCACTTAGGGGTGTACGATCCCATTTAGGCTGTGCTTCAACAGCGGTCTTAATGGCGCTCTTTACGGTGTTTGCATCAGCATAGTAAAATTTGGCCAATTTATGTTTGTGATTGTGAGGCATGACCTGATGTCTCACCTGATCGGTGCGTATTTCCTTACCACCAATCACAATTGGTATATCTTCACAGTTGGCTGCTGTTCTCTTGAGAGCTTCTTGCAAGGCCGCACGTTCGGCAGAACCTTTCTTGTATTCCAAAATGGGTTCATTAAAAGTCGAAAAGTCTGTTAGATTTGTATCGGATACAACGGAACTTATGCTACGAGATTTTGTCATGAGATTATTAGGGTTAAGAAGTCCACCCACTACCTGGGGCTTAACACTTAATTGAGTTGTGCGGGCTAGTTTAAACATGCTGCTAGTCTTTTCTTTAAGAAAATTTCCAGGTTTTTATTTATGTAAATGTACTATGTAAATAAAAACTTTTGCTTAAGCCTGAAATAAAAAATAAGACAAATTTAAATATATACATACATATGTAACTATGTTCATATACATACATACTTTAAGGAAAGTTTAAGATATTTAAATATGAAACATATATAATTTTTTTATCTAAAAAGCTGACAATATATAAAAAAGAAAAAAAGAGAGCCAAACATCATCTCTGAATTGCTGTAGCAACTACATATTTGTGTACCAAACACTAAAAATATTTTTGCGACTCCAACGATTTACAAAACGTACAATAAGAAATATTTTTGGATTCCCTAAATTAAATCATTGACAACTGGGGAGTCCCAAAACAAAACTTGCATTTTTATTTCAAGATGTTGAAAAATCAAAAATAATTCCTTCAACCGATTATATTATAACGTGAGCCCAGAATATATAAAAAGTTCCTTCCTTATGATAAAATGCATCAGCCCAAAATAAGTCACAAAAATAAATGCTTATGATGTACAAAATTAAAGGACTATTAATTTTCAAATAACACGTTTTGTTAAAAGAAAAAAGTACGTTTTGTTTAAAATTAAATGCAAAAGGAACGTGTTGGCATGCGTATTTTTGATATGAAATTATTAAGGCGTATCGATACAAGGACATTTTGACTTTTAATTTTTTTCTTTTTTTATTTAAAGTTTGACGCATCATTAAAAAAGAATTTCAATAGGTTTGTCTGCGTACACATATTTTTCATCATTTTGTGCAAAATGTTGCAAAATGTCTGCGTACTCCAAATCTCTTGCAGCGAGAGAGCCAAAAAGATAATTTTTTGACAGTTGGAAGTTGGAGAACTTGCAAAATGTTGCTGGAGAAATTTCTGCTTGCAAGATTTTGCAACTAGTTTGAACAGCTGTTTTTATTTACTGTTTGAATGAAATAATTTTTGTGAAATTAAAATAAAAATTGAAATTAACAATGGCAGATGTAAGTAGTTTGGATTGTGTTAATTTGTGTAATAAACTAATCTTTTAATTTTCAACACTTTTTAGGCTTCACTTTAATTAATAATTTTTAATTTACCGCGATAATTTACTTTGTCTACACATATGATCAAAATTCTTTTGCTTTGTTATTTCAATTGTTTACACACTGATCAGCTGTTTTCTTGCAAGATTTCAGTGGATACTGTCTGCGTACTTTTTGAGATACTTTCAGCCGACAGAGTAAAATTAATCTTACTCTCCCAAAAAAATTTACTGAGTATTTACTACTGGAAAAGTACCCAGACAGACCTATTTTTAGTGTCAAACTCTATATAAAAGAGGCAAAGAGTAAGAGAATAACTCTCCTATTTTTTTTAAATCACCTTTTTTCGATACGCCTTGGTCATGGTGAAATTAATTATCAGGTGAACGCATCACAGAGAGCAATATTTTACCCTCTTCATTTTTTTTATATATGGAGTTTGACAATACGGTTCAAATTGTTTCACTGCCGTGTTGTCAAACTCCATATATAAAAAATAAAAAGGTAAGAGAGTCAAAAATTCCTCTCTGTGATGCGTTCACCTGATAATTAATTTCACCATGATTATTATGAAACAAACAAAAAATAAATTTTTGTAAAAAAGAGCACTTATTGTTCTGCATTAATTTTTATAACAAAATTTTTTTAGGAGAAAAGAAGAAATCGTATGCAAATACGATTTGTTTTGTATACCAGTATGTATAACTTAGCCAAACTATTGCAAATACATAAAAAAACATTTTCTGAAAAAAGCTCGTTTTGTTCTGCGACTCGTCAACTCGATTAAACAAGTAAAATTTCGATTCCCATCGAATTCTTTTCCACATCTCCGTCGGATAAAGGTTGTTAAGGATTTAAAATAAAACAAAAAAAAATAGTTTTCGAACAAGATAGCCCTTAGACGAACGCCACTGCAGTCAGTTTTTATACCTACATATGTATTTAATTTGTGTTATTAATTTATGAATTTATTTACTTTAAAAAAAAATATAATAAAAATAATAATAATAATTTCCATATATCGGCAACACTAAATGATTGTTAGTTTGGAATATTTTTATTTAGATAATATGTTCTTATTTATTTATTTACAAACATATCTATTATTTTGGCAAGTATTTTTGAAGAACACAAACAATTTAAAGCGGTGTGGGAAAGGGAAAAATAATTATTATGTTTATTGGGAAATTACTCTTTGTAAAAAACATAATGAACACACACATGTGTACATATGTATGTATGTATAAATTTATGTATACAATTATCTATCCTAAAATGTAATTTGGATATATGACACAAAAATATTACTATAAAGAATTTAATGCAAGGCCTTTCCGACAAATGCCAAATTAATAAAAAAAAAATTCTTTCTTCTTTGACTTCTTGCAGGCAAGCGAATATACCTACAATATACTTATGTAAAATTTCACGAAAAATCAATTATTTTTTAAATATTGATTTGATTTTTGAATACATTAAAATATTAAGTTAAATTTCAGGTTTTGTCATTCTTTTATTGCAAAGTTTTCATGATCATGTGCTTAATTTTGTTTTTTTTTTTTTTTTGAACATTGAACATTCAACTTTATTATTCTTTTAGTTAATTTATATTTTTTAATCCTTTTTTAAGTTAATTTTCATATAATATTTTTTTTGCTTAAACATAAGAATCTCTTAGCGTGTATTACGCAATGTACCCAGGTTTTCGGTAAAAGATTTTCTTGTTATTGTTCTTTTTTTTGGAAAATGGTTTTACTTAAAATCTTTTTTCCGTATGCATTAAGTTTTCTCAAACATTTATCCAATCGTTTTAGCTTTTTTGCATATTTTTCTTAAAGGTATTCTGTTTAAAAATTATTATACCTATTTTGAATATTAATTTAATTTCGCTGCACTACACTAATTCACTTCGGACAACATTCAACTTTTACAGTTGAATATCTAGACTTTTTTGTTTAAATTTTATACATAATTTTTTACCTTTTTTATTCTTTCTTTTAATTCTCGTGAGTGAATAATTTACTGAATGTGAGAGTGTCAGTATTTGTTTGCATCAAAATCAGCAGTTTTAGTCTCAAATGTAAAAAAAATAATATTTTTCACGAGGGCCAACTGAACAGTTAAAAAAAACATACAACTATAAAAAGATAAACATGTGCTATGTGATAAATTTACAATGCATTCAAGGAAACCTGATTTTGGAATGGTTTTTCAGCTGTCGAATTCAGTTTGGTTATACATTTACAACCATTATAAAAAAACTCTCTTATAAAAACAAATAATTCTTAAATGTAACTGTTTTTAATTTAGCGTGCAATGTGGTTAGACAACTTAAATCAACACAAATAAACTAAAACTAAGTTATACAGCGTAAATTTATCATAACCCAGAAAATTTATTTAAACGAAACAAACAAACACTTTCCTGCACTTCAAAATTTTGAAAATGATCAAATGCAGCACAAACACTTTTTTCTTGCTCTGGTAAAATTTTAATAGCTTTAAAATGTTGTACAAAATTAAAAAAAAAATAATATTTTTTAAGAATAATTGCAAAGTGTATGTTTTCCAAAAACTTGAACCAAATAATCTATGTCGTATCCTCGAAATTGTTTGGATGTGACATGCAACAAATAAAAAACCACACGACGATATACATATATGGCTTTGTATACCACGTACTGACTCAATAACGTGATTTTAATAAATTTTTGCTGCTAAAAGACTCTAAAAAATGTTCCAAATAAGCGAATATATTCTAAACCTTAGTGTTCCTATAAATTAAATGAATGGAATGTTAATAAACCATACATTTGAAACACTCTTTAACTAACATATGAATTTCAACCAAAACTTTCTGTGTCTTCTTCTCATTCTTATTGGGATTTCCATAACAAATGATAAAGTTTCTCGCACCATCCAGTAAATTTCGATTTCCAATGAGTGCCCAAATAATTTTAGGATAAAACTTACTTTAACCTTAAAAAGAATACTCACATAATCATTATCTAGCATATGTGTATGTATTTATTTGGATAGATCTGGATTTTCTTCCAAAACAAATGGAGAACTTTTATGAATTAAAAATGTTCTATGCCATTATACCTATATACAAAGATTGGAAGAAATTTAAGATAAAATTAATTATCATCCTGCAGGGTATTTGTTTAGAAGTTTATATTAATCACCATATTCAAATGAACTGGGCCGAATTCGGTTCGAGTTCAAAAATTCTTACCAGAATTTCTATATTTAAAGCATTGATAACTCGATCGATCGAGTAAAATTTTTATTCAATGTGACGATTTGGTTCCAGCTCTTAGCTAGTTGGGTTATAATTCATTTAAAATTTTAAGGATATTCACTTTTGAATCATCGGTTATCGTCAAAATTGATTTAGCTTACTTTGACATGTCTATCATCTTAAGCTCTAAAACCTAAAAAAGATAGGTACTATCTTCGATAAAGACTTTTTAAAAAATTTGACCGGAGCTGGTATACAGCTTCTTTGGAAATTTCCTAGTCTGACCTCGTATATATGTATGTGAACTTAAATTTGTATGTGTGTACATTTATAATATTTCTAACAAATAGGTTTTATATGTATACGGCGCGCGCACACTCATATCCATTTTAACAATTGACAAGTATATATCGTTACCCTAAATCAGAAAAAAGGTTTCTTAAAAAATAATAATATAAAAAAAACAATAAAACAAAAAAAGTACCTTTCTAATACTATTAATTTTAAAATACATACTTTCAAATGTTAATTATTTTAAAACCATATGAACATTTTAAATATCCACTTTTAATAATATTTTTAATATGTTATTCTTCACTTACTTTTTGTCTTCTTAATTTAATTTTCTAAACTCTTGATACGCTTTTTCTCATTTTAGAAGACGATATGTATGCATGTATGTATGTATGTATGTTTTATAAATTTTTATTAAATAAAAGCCACCACCAATTGATTTGACAGTATTTTTTGTTATTCCTTACTTTACGTTTACTACTACTATATGCTTTAAATTGCCTCCGTGGTTGTTTTGCCTTCAGATGTAAAGCGGATCCATACTAGGTGGCGGGGTAAAAACAAGCAGCGACGTGAAAGGTGTTTTCCTTATTTTTATCTTTATTCTAAACATTTTTGCACTTTTCCTCAGTTCCACAGTGAAAAATACATACAGACTTGCATAAGCACATAAACATTCTTAACATGCAAAAAAAAAAAGGAAAAGTTGTTTTTTTGTTTACACACGTAAAAATTATGGTTTTGGATTTAATCTCGAAAAGGATTTTTTTAGATATTTTTAGTTGTTTTGAACAGGGACTGTAACTAATTATGAAAAAAATAAGGCTCGAAACAAAAAAAAAATATCTTTACGACTTTGTTCTTAAAAAATATTATTTATTTTATAAAAATAATACAAATACCTATCAAATACATAACTAAAAATATGTTTGGCAATCAACTAAATAGGTATTAAAACAAATTTTTTCATTTAAGAAACTTTGCAGATTATTACAATTTTTAAAAATCAATTAACAGGTTCCGGTAACAAAAATATTAATTTTGTTAAATTTAGTTATTAGTACCATTTAAAACAATGCCCCCCAGAACTACCTTCCTACGCCAATGATATGTATGCACACAATACAAACATTTTTGTATTAGATTCAATTAAAGCTCTCTATTAGCATTGAAGCAAGTTGGACTTGTATGCGAAAAAAATACCTTTTTTGCACTGTGGCTTTGTTTGACTTTCGCGTACTTGCATTTTTACCCGATTTTGAATTACTATTTATATTAAATACATATTTCATTTTGTTTGGTATTCATGAACACGAATATTTTTTTTTAATTGGACCAATTTTTATTTCTATTCAAAATGTTTTGCCTGATAATGAACTCTGTTACATTTTGCCTTGCCTCCCTAAAGTATGCTTTCTTAAAAAAATTAAATTGTAACAGTCTATACCACCTAACCAAAAGAAGTTTAATTATGGAAAGAACTAACTAAATATTCACTACCTTCGCTTTGCTGGAAGAGATTGTGCCACAATTACCTCAACAAATAACTAATTCGTTGTTAATCAGGGACCGTAATAATTATGCAAAAAAAATATATCAAAAACTAATAATTTTTTTTTTGCAGAAATAATATTTTTTGATTTTTTTTAACAGAAATAATAATTTTCTAATTAAGTTTAATAATAATTTTTATTTGTTTCTTATTTTTGTGTGTATATAGGATAGAGAGCGAGAGAATGCACTTTTGTTTTGCTGGCGCCATCTATAAGATTTTTTCCATCGCGACAACCTTTATCTCTTATAGCATCTAAAATAGTGAATCCATTACCATTGCTTGGTAAACATTTCACAATAAATTTTTTTAACTGAAATGTTTTTTTGAGCGTAAAATGGGTTAAGAGTAAATCGACTCACAAATAAATTATTATGTACATGATTACCATGGTCCTATTGATATCGAAATTAACAACTACAAATGAATACTTCTGTACTATCAAATAAAATATAAATTTTAATAGGTTTTATATTCGAATTGAAATAATTATTCTAAGTTTTTTTTTTCAACTTACTTAGATGGCTATTACAGAATTTTTGTACCTTTCACTAAAAAAATTTGTTAGTTTTTTTGGGGTTTTTCTTTAATTCCCGACACCGATTTTCGAGATGTTTTGTTTTCTAAGTTTGGTCTTTTGTTTCTGCGTGGCCCGCTACCAGTTTCGTGTCTAAATGACTGCAAAAAATAAAAAATATTTCTGAAAATTTTTAAACACAAGCATTTTTACAATATTAGTTAAACTTTAATAATATAATTTTATGGCGAATTTCCCAATTTTTATCTTAACCAAATGTATTAGGAACAGCTTTAAGTTGCTGCTGTCCAAAACCTGTTATACTTTGCTGTGAATGACTTGTCTAAGAACTGTCGCGCTAAAGAATAAATTCAAACTGCATGGGTCGTGGAAAAAAATATTACAGACAATGTTAGTAGGGCTAAATGAGCGAACATCAGATTTTCAAAATTCTTCATGGGGTACAGTAATTGTTGTTGTTTAGTTGATTTTGTTTATTTTCTGTATTTTTTTTAACGAGCCATCCTGAGGTCTACCACTCCATATCTAGTCGGCGAACCTTTTTACCTACCGAAAAGATCTGTAACGACTTTTCTAATTTGAAGTCCAGCTGGCAAAGTTGATAAAATCTCTTTTTTTCCATAAAATGGTTTTTTAAAACTTTGCAAAGCCCAAATATTAGTTTTCAATTATATTTATTTAAATAAAGCCAAATAAGGTTCATTATAATACTATGTATAAATATTTTTCTCAAAATGATGTGTGCAATTTATATTAATTTGTTGAAACCTAAAATAAACTTAATAAATGAACTTAAGTTACAGGTTGCGTTTGCTGTAAAACAATAATGATAATTATTTAATGCAGGGAAATATTCTTAGCGGCTTAATAGGGCGGTGGTTGATGTTGATATTGTTGGCCAATCATATTGGGTTGGTTGGGCATTTGACGTTGTAATTGCGCCACTAAATTGGGATTTTGTTGTTGGGCCTGACCACCAGCCGCGGCATTTTGAGGTCCAATTCCTGTGTAAATAAAGAAAAGTTTAAGACAGAGAGAATATGGAGTTGAATGAATTTATTTTATACCTTGCATCTGCATCATTTGATGTTGCATACGTTGTTGTTGCTGCTGCTGGAACTGTTGCTGTTGTACACCAGGTTTACCACCTGCTGACTGTTGTCGTTGATATGGCGGCACAGCACCTTGTCCCATCATATTATTCATTGTTACATTAGGAGCCTGGCTCATATACTGACCCCTATTGCCAGCCATGGGTCCAGCCGGTCCTCTTTGCTGTTGTTGGGCCATAAAGTCTGCGGGATTATTACGTTGATTCATTTGATTAAAGCCACCCATGATATTTCCCTGCTGATTAGGTCCCCCAGCTTGATTTATGCTCTGCTGGTATTGATTGAAATTTTGAAATTGACCTGGTCCCGTTGTGTTAACCATTGCCTGATTTACGGGCGCATTACCTACACCTGACACGCCAACATTTTGTTGCATCATTCCACCAGTATTAACCAAAGCTGCATTATTCTGGCCACTCATCATAGCATTTGGATTGTTCGTGTTGCCAGCTGCCATCATATTGGCATTTTGATTCATACCCATTGCCTGTGCATTTGCCTGTGGATTCAAACCTTGTGCAGACATTTGCTGTTGCATCATGGGATTTTGTGGTCCCATGCCTTGCCCTGCCATACCTACCGCATTTATGTTGGGAGCCATTTGATTGGGTGCCATAGCTCTCATGCCTGTACGCCCAAATTGTTGCTGTTGCAATTGTTGCTGCTGCTGCACAGAGTTAATAGCACCTGGTTGTTGTTGTGGCTGCATACCTTGGCCTTGACGTTGCTGCTGTTGCATGGCATTGAATGAGGGATTATTTTGATTGAAAGTAGGCTGACGCTGCCGTAGCATATTGTGCAGCGCTTGTTTGGAATTATTAATTTGAGGACGTTCAAAGCGATTCACTGGAAAGTAAATGTTAGTAACAAATGGTTTATTAATGTTTCTTGTTATTTGGCCAAGTTTTTTTTGTCAAATATAACTTTTGAAATTCGATTATGTTTTCGACATCTTTTTATTTGACCTACTTTGCATGCCTTGCTGTTGCTGATAGAACTGCTGTTGTTGCTGCTGCTGTTGCATGGGATGGAATTGATTTTGTCCTTGCCACTGCTGCTGCTGTGAATTCATACCAGCCTGTTGCATTCCCTGTGCCCCACCAGGACCTCCCATGAAATTAATTTGCTGGTTCTGCTGTGGATTTCCAACATTTATTTGCTGCTGCATATTACCCGGCACACCTTGCATTTGTTGCTGCTGCATCATGGCATTGGGGTTCTGTTGCATCATTTGATTAGGATTGAACTGTTGCATGTTTACCTACAAGTTTAAAAGGGAAAAACTATTTGGAATGCCTTAAAAAATAAAATAAAATTTATTACATTTGAGCTTATTTGCATATTCATTTGCATTTGGCCCATTTGCTGTTGAGGATTAATTTGCTGTTGTTGCTGCGATACTTGCTGTTGCTGCTGGCCTGGTTGTCCCAGTTGCTGCTGCTGGGACTGCTGCTGTTGGCTAGCTATTTGTTGGCCCACCTGTTGAGCTTGTTGGCCAGGCAAGGATGGCTGTTGTTGAGTATTTACAGGCGGTGTTTTAGGATTCTTAGGTTTACGTTTGCGTGTAGTTCCCTTACCACGTCCTCTACCAGTGACGACTGCACTGGGTGATTGATCGACCGAGGACGGTGTATCAGCCTTCATTTCATCCTTCTGCAAGAAAGGAATAGGTGTCTTTTTTATGGGCAACAAAAAAAGTGAACACCAACAACAAAATAAAATTTAATTAAAGAAATAATTGAAGAAATTAAAAATTTTAAAAATAAAAATAGAACATTACCACTATTTTCTCTGGTACTGGTTCTATATCTTCCGGTGGCAAAGGCAAGGGTTCATAATAATAACTGCTGGGCTTAATTAAACTGTGTGTGTGATACTTTAGATTACGATGAGCCTCTTCATAGGTCAAAGGTTTACGCTCTAGTTTAACGGCCCCAAACCATACCCACGATAAGGGTGCAGGATTTTTGTGGCCTTCTAAAATATCCCAAACCGAAATGCGCTGCTTATCCGAAATGCGTAATTGTTTTTTATCCATATCATTGATTTTATTGCCTTTTTGATCGACCCCAGCTGGTTCACAAGAAATCACCTTAAAAGGATAGAATCATTTTTAACAACTGGATTCTGCTCAGGGAAACTAGATTTTTTCGGAAAACTCACCTCTGTTTGTTGTTTATATAGTGGCAGTAGTTGACGTATGACTTTGATGGAAGCATTGTTCTTTTCTCCTATTTCCTTTTTTAGTTTTTTCATTAGGTTTGAATAAAATTTTTCATCTCTTTCAGATTGGCCATCAGATATTAAAGTGGAATGTACTAAGGTTGTTAGCATATCCACCACAGTGGTGAAAAGTTCACTAATTTTTGGAATAGATAAAAAATGTATTTTATCTAAGTAGTAAGAGAACAAATAAAAAAGGTTTCAAATTTACCGATTTGTGCTTAAGTCCACGACACCTTGACATACTAGTTGGGCCAATAAAATAGCCCAATCGGTTATAGAAGTACCATTCTTTTGAATAGAATCAAACATGCCACCCACCAGGGAAAAACGTAATTGCAAGGCATCTAACATTTCCTCGCGACCCAAAGGATCATCTACGCCGCCCATGGTATCGAACTTAATTAAATAAAGGAAATTTAATAACGGCTGAACAATAAAAAAAAATCATTTATTACTTTACACATCTCCGTGTACGATTGTAAACATTGCGATAATTGCGAGTACAAAGAAACCAATAAATTTTCTTTATACTCATCTTGTCCCTTAAGGCAGGTTAATATAAGACCCAAAAATGGTTGATAGTTTAAAGGCATTTTCTTATTGCGTGCACCAGTAGTGGAAACATTACTATAACTGCTGCTGGCACTGGCACAGCTATTACTCTTCTCCCTTTCATCCCCACTGCATGCACTATTGTTATCAGCCTTAGAAGATTTAGAAAAGTAGTTCATACTTTCCAAAACCTGACCGGCCACTCTTAAAATACGCCCCTGTACTGCAGGCGTTAATTTTGAAACCAAAGGTGCCACCAGCCAAGTAGAAGGTTTAGGACGATGTTCAGCCTTACCACCGTTTGGCATTATAACTTCTTCCATTAGAAAAACATCAATGGCAGCTCGAGCCACTGTATCTAACCAAGCTGTAAGTTCGCTGCTATTGTTCATACTTTGCTTGTGCATTAGCTGTAAGTCCAACCAAGATATACGCAGTGTCCACTGGCCCAGATTTTCTAAAATTCTAACTATCATCGATTTTTGATCCATTTCCGATATAATGTTGTATTCAGCTTCAGGATAACATATCATATGCAATATCGATTGTGACTGTTTGGGTGTCAGCATATCATCAATAATCATGTCACACAATTTATCGGCATTTTTAAGGCATCGTTCTAGAACATGTTCTTGGGCACATATTTGCTTAAGAACATGTTGGGCAAACTCTAGCAATGAAATTTGATCGCCCGAGCTGGTTGAGGAGGGATTTAGTGGTGTAATTGATAAAGATTGTGACATATCATGATCATGCTCTGCGGATAAGCTGGTCAAATCACTAGTGCCCAGAATTTGACTTATATCTACAGGACGATCGTTACTTTTGGGTGTACTGCCAGGGTGAACGGGAGTATTAAAGCCACTACCTCGTTTACCACCACTATTAAAGGCTCCAGTTGAAGAACTTCCAGACATGGTGGATGTTTTTAAAGCTGTGGTATCGACGACTATTAGTATTGCTTTTAGAACTGCCAATACTGCTTCGAGTGGTATATTTTTGTGGGCTGCTATAAGTAAGTGACGATCGCAGCTTAGTTTTATGTTAGAAGAACTGCTAACAGCATTAAGAGGATTTGGGGAGGTACTAACTGAGTACATGCCCGGTTGTGGAATTTCAATAGTTTTAAAAAGTTTCAATACCAGATGACAAGTTAAACGCGCGCCTAAAAACAACAACGAAAAACAATTAAAATATCTACCTGCTAGCGCTTAAAGGCAACATTTTGTTGATGTTAATCCGACGGAAGAAGCATATAAGTGATATTATGTTTGCTTAAATTCAATTCTTTTAATATTTTCTTTTAATTTTGGGCTATTAAATAGTTAACAATTAAGTTAAAACCAAAGTTGGGCCTTAAAAACGAAACATAACTTATAGTCCAAAAACTACATATCTAAACTTCTCTATCGCTTACCATCTGTTGGTATAAAGGTCGGCAAATTATTTTATTTAGTCCCGGATAAATTTTTCCTAAGGTTAGGTTAGGTTATCAAGAATAGTGCCGATGTAATTCGCTACCTCCACTCAGAGGCCTGTAGGCCCATCGTTAATCCCTTTAAAAGAGTTAACAAGAGAAATAAAAAAGAAAAAGAAAAATTGTAAGTTGATACAAATCCCCGGACCCAGATGGCATTACTTAAAGCTTCCATATTGCATAACATTGCGAATTAATTTTTAACTGTGGTAATTGTTTTTAGAGCATGCCTTCTTCAAAGATACCTAGAAAACGAAAAAGTTTAGGGTAATTTTTATATCCAAGTCTAGCAGGATACAACCGAACCAGTCTGTCGCCTTTTCTGATTAAGACGTTGAAAAGATTGATAGATTTTCACCTAAGAGGTTTTATTGATCCACACACCATTAGTGGGGCTCAACATGCTTGCCTCAAGGGGAAAATCTGTTAAGAGTGCAATGAATGATATTGTTGGTTATAAAGAATGGGTGCTGAATGATAGGGAATATACATTGGCGGTGTTCCTGGATATAGAAAGGGCCTATTACAATGTGAAAATAGAGGCGACATATGACGCTCTTAGGGACCTAGCAGCCAAAGATTCCCGATGCTTAGGAGCAGGGTTTTAAATTCTAGGTTAGTAAGGGTGGATTGTGGAAGAGTAACGACCAGGAGCCACCACAAGGTTGAGTTCTTTCACTTCTATCGTGACTTCTAACGGTCAACGGTATATTGAGAAAGTTTGATACTGAAGGCTAAAAGATAGTTGCATATGCAAACGATGTGGTCTTTCTGATCAGGGGAAAGTTTCTTCCAAAGGTCGGGGAGGAGCTACTGCAATCAGCGTTGCGTGCAATTTCTTTGTGAGCGTCAGGGAACGGATTTGTCGCTAATCCCTACAAAACGAAGGTAGTTAGTTCCCTTCACCAGGAAATATGTTTTTAAAAGCCCAACACTTGGGGTATTTCCTGATAGCAAACTATCATGGAAGAAGAATAAACAGAAAAGGGTCAAAAGAGATCTTAATGCGATTTACACATAAGAAAATTCCATAGCAAAGAACTGGGGCTTGCAGCCTAAGTTGGTAAACTGAATTAACACAATCGTTGGTTACAATGTGTAATGGAAAACGACAGAAAAGTGCTGCTTTAGGAAGCTTCTTACTAAGGTCTAAAGATGTGTTTTACTTGGCATCACTGATGCCAAGAGAAGCACAACTCAGTAGCAATAGATGTCAGTTTCCACTTGAATACTTATGGTTAGTTTGCATAAGCGAAATGTGAAAAAATAAAGTTTACACTCGATACATACTGAGAACTGAGTGGCGGCAAGAAGATGGGCCAAACTTGGCGAGTGAGAATTAGGAAAATTTACTGATACTGGCCACACTACGAAATTATGCGAAATTTTTCTTGAGAATCTGAGTATAAGCCATTGATCTAAAAACGGACGGATGGTCAAATAGGTCAGGTTTGAGAAAGCAGTACTGATTATATTCCCTAAAAGATATCGTTGGTTGGAATCCGATAGTTTGTATGAGGTGTGCGGATCTAATATGAATATCGACACCGGTGTCGGGGTTTTTATAATATTAGAGAACAATAGATTGTCCAAAAGACTATCTGATTAGTGTAATATGTTCCGGGCGGAGGTACTAGTAATTTTAAGGACAACGGATTTTATAGTGAAACATGTTCTAGAAAATCGTAAGGTCAGAGTTTTTGTTGATAGTCAAGCAATACTTAAGGCCTAGACTTGACGCAATGCGCCTTGCGTCAAGTCTAGGTTGGTGAGAGAATGTATGAAGGCCCTTAGTGGAATTAGGGACTTTGAGAGGGAGTTTTTAAACAGGTACTTGAACTGATTTCTTCAGTCTTAAAATGTCCCTTTCTATCTTGTTAGTCTCATTTTTTCTAAACTTTTATTTCTTTAGTTTTTTCCTTGAAGACACTCACAATGGATTAGAAAGGTTTCCAAGTTTTAATTTATCGGTTAAGGTAGTTCAAGAAGAAGCCATATTTTTATGATTTCATTTGTACTTTTTTTATTACAAAGTATTTTGAATTATGGACTTTGAATTGGTTTAAATCACTTATTTATATCCATATTTTAAGACTAATAAAGGAAAGTGGTGGAATTTTTGAACATTCATTGATTTCAGGCATGAATTTAAATATGGGCTCTGTTTGTTATCGGTAGACATAGAGACTGTAAAACAGCTTGTCTGCCGCTCCCCAAGGCTGCAGATCCACCGAGAGAGGTGAATTGGAGAGCGCTTCCAAGACGGACTTGGTAAAGTTTTTGGTTGACGGCTAGGAAATCTCAAAGGTTTTATCAATGATGTGGGATCTCCTTTTTGTTAAAAGCGTCTTCTCTTTTGATTTTTCTACTTGCAGTTTCTTGATTTTCCTACTGTTCTTCGTCTTATTTTTCTAAAGGGATTCACAATGGACCTACAGGTCTTTTGGTGAAAGTGGCGTATACCATTCTCATTACACTTCGCATCCTAACCTAACCATCAGCCAGATTATAATAACAAAAAATAATTTCAACAATATTTTTGCCTTGTATTATCATTTTTAAGTTCTATTGGAGCTAGTCTTCAATATCTGTTTCATTTGCTTAAGAGAAGCAGAAGGCAGCTCCAGCAATTTTCTGTTATTCTCTTTTAGTAAGTAACACTCGATTTTTAGAGAGAATACCAACATTTACGTATACTTATTTACGAATACTTATTGTTAGTTCGCATAAGCGAAGATTCAATAATAAAATATGAAAAAAAAAACAACAAAAATGTTTTGGCAACGCTGATACACATTCGTTAAAGTTTACAAACATTTAAACAAAAACACACATAAACACACTTACCTGACTCTGCATCTGTAGTTATTTCACCTCCTACTGGATAGGCATTGGCTAATGTGGGCAAAGCAATTTTCATAACGAAATCAGCCAAAGAGAAACAATGTCTAGCCACCAGTATGCAAATGAAAACGGCTAAAGAATTGTGTATTTTGTTATTTTGTATATCGATTTGACACAGGTGAGGATAGCGTGTCTTTTTCATTGCATGACATATGCTTTGCAATGCAGCAATCCATTCTTCGGACAAAGCATTACAACCGGCGGTTAGCTCTGAACAAGCTACAGCAATGTCATTCAAGCGATCGTTGTCAGTTTCATGACACACGGCGAATATAACATTCGAAACGAAACTATAAATATTGGCTGGTGATTCATGCAGCTGCCGCAACCACAAAGAATCAATTTTACCACCACGCTTAGGAGAGGCAAAGAATTCCTGCATAAATTGTGGATTATATGATTGCGGTACCATGCCCAACGGTTCGGGTTGATTAAAGATGTCTTTAAATTTTGTTATATGGGACATTTGAGTAAAAAATTCCGGCTCCTGATCTTTGGATCGCAATATCAAACAAGATTCATATAGATCGCTTAGATAAGCTAAAATACAACGTTCTGCTGAACTGCATTCGGTAGGATTGTTAACATGTTTAATAGTGCGACATAGTCCCTCAAATACAGATACTGTTTGTTCAGGCGATAGCAGCAAACAACTATGATATCTTCTTAAAATACCTACAATATATAGGCCCAAGGAGGTGGTATAACTTCTTATCATATTTGACTTTTTCGCCTGTAATTGCATTTCCACTTCGGGTAGTTCTTTTAAAATTTGATCACACAGCTCCAATAGACTGTGTATATTTAAAGCCATTTCCATTAGATCAAACAAAAATGCCACATGTTCTTGGACGGGCAAATAGTTGTTACTGCCCATTGCAAAACCATTTAGTTGTTCCAAAATTGTAGCGGCACACTGCGAAGTCACCACATGCTGATCAAAATAAGCCATATTTTGACACTTACTGGTTGTATTTTCAAAATTAAACTCATTACGCGAATGCTTTTTAACTTTACCACCCTCAGCCACATCAATACTAAATTTTTTTGTAAATAATTTACAAATCTCTTTAGACATCTTCTTTACAGCATGCTTTTTCTCATCGCGTTCTTTACCAACTCCGAACAGTAAAATGTAACGTTGATTTGACTCACTACTATAGATCATGGATGGATCATCTTGAGGTATTGGAAAATGTTTTGTATAAATGTAATGTCTTGATATTAAAGAGTTTGTTTCATTACAACCCGTTCCGCTATTGTTATGATCGGGTATTTTGGGACTATCAGGTGCTTCAGCTTGGCCCTTTTCTTTTATGTTCTGTAAAAGTTTGTCCAAATCATCGTCAACGTTTGAGTCATCAAACTCATTGTGCTTAAAGTCCAAACCACCACCAAACTCATCATCGAAACCATGATTAACGGCAGGAGAAACGGGTTTATTGGAAACTGATCCCGTAATATTATTACTCACCACATTACCTGCTTTATTATTGCTATTTAAACTTGTAGCAGTGTTAGCTGTTGCAGATCCTTCTAATAAGTCACCTCTTGATATTAACGTATGCATGTAAGCATTGTGTGAGAAAACATCATGACGTATTAAAGCACTGAAGAGATGCACTAGATTAGTAAACTGCGTGCGATTAGAAACACTTCCATTTTCGTCAAGTACGGGAGCATCATGATCGAGAAAATTCATAAGAACCGATTGAAAGACGGGTAGTCCTCCTATTAGGCCAGCTCCCGATGCTATTGAATCCTTGTCATCGTTCGGATTGTTATTATTAGCTGTACCGTTATGATTTTCTTCCGCAGAAGGTGTGGTAACTTCTATTTGGCGTTTATCTAAAAGTATGGCCACCACAATTGCACGATGTTCACCCCATCTAAAAAAAAGGAAGTCGGATTTTAAATAGAAAAAATCGAGTATGTTGATTTCTCCTAAACTATGCTCGATTAAAACAAAATTTAAAAATTATCGTGTTTGGTACTTTTCTGTAATTTTGAGTCCTAAGAGGCGGTGTTGCCAAGCCAAATTTAGCAAGTCACCCTAATTTTATGCATATTTGAGATTATGAGTTGCATATATGAATTTGACCAAGTGGGTAATAAGTACCTTTTTCACGGTTGTTGTGGTTTTTTTGGTGGAGTTTTTTTGAAACTTAACTGAACCAAATCCAGGCCGCAAAAAAACTAAGTGATCAAAAAGGTATTTTTTAAATGTTGGGATTTTTCTTTTTGAATATATAAGCCCAAATATATGAAATTAAGGACTATTGACGCAAATTTAAATCGAAAGAATATTGAATGGTACTTTTTGCATATTTTAAAATGTTAAAAAAACGCTGTTTTAACCTGGAATCATCAAGGAGTGCGGCGACGAAGAAGACTAACAATGACCTGGAGAAGAACCGTATATCATGAAACTGGCAAATCGTTAAACAAATTAAGACAAATAGCAAGGAATAGAGACGGTGGAAATCGTTTGTTGAATCCTTAAGCTACTAAAAGGAGTATGAAAATATATAATAGCGGGTTAGTTGCTTGTCGTTTATAAAAAAAGATAGTTTCTTTAAGTTTCCATTTTAGCATTAATTAAGAAACCTGTTTGTGTTTTTAATTGTTTGATATAATTAAATACTTCCGTTTAAAACATAAGGAAATAATAAAGCTTATTGCTAAAATCGGAATAAAATTCCCAAATCAAAAATTTTAATAATATACCATTTTATCAAAACATTGCTAAGGACAGGCACGTTAAATTTGCGATCCATATTACATATTTCTGAGATCTACAACTTTCCCTCCAATTTCCACATTCAGCTACACAAATATTGAAAAAAAATATTTCAAAAAACTGAGTCGTAAGAAAACAACGAGTTTGTTAAAACTAATTGTACCACTGTGGAACAGAAAAAAAATTTAAGAACTTTTGAAAATTTAAATAAACGGTTCAATTAAGTCCGATAAAAGTGTGATTTTATAATTAAAAGACATAAAATGTGTAATGCCGTACAGTATCGCAAGCGAAGCCTTAATTTTAAAAAAACTAGATCACATCGTTCAAATTAGCTGGTAAAAAACATATGAATTTAAAAAAATTACCTTTGGCTCGATACAGCCCATTCGCATAATATCTTTACTGTTGTACCATCCACCAAATTTGCATCATATTCCTGACGTATCTCTTTAATTTCTCCATTAGAGCCCATCTCGCGACGAAAACTTACAAAAGGGTGAAATATGTTGGCATACAATGAATCTATTGAGTTGGTCTGATCCATTAAATCAAAGCAATGGGTATCCAAATAGTCCAATATGGCTAAAACATGAGTATAAGAGTTCTTGTTGGCATTCTGCCATTTCTCAGCAAACCAACGGTTTTCGGCATGTTTTGATCGTAAAACAATATCAGCTTCGTTACATTTTAGTTGACGTCTCACTTCGGAATTCGTTAGTGGGCACTTGGAAGGCATTGGCAGTGCTGAGGGTGCAATAGGCAAATGATCCAAAGGACTGCCGCACAAAGCGGCCGGTATACGATTTTCGCCTATGCCACACCAAACCATGGCAGTGGGGCATTCAATTGTAATAACTTGTAGTATTATACTTAGGTTTAATACTATATCACGATGATGGGGACAATTAAGATACTCATTAATGGCGCTTTCGTAAGGATCTATGCCGGGCTTTCTCTTCTCCATATCCTCGTCTACATCCATTTGTGTGACACCAGCTGGTAAATGGGGTTTACCGTTTGGCTGTTGTTCTATGATGTTGTTTAAGAGATTTGCCAATTTTTTAGCTACTATATAGGCCATTTTGCGACAAAGCCTTTCGGACTGAACAAAATCATGCATGTACTGAAGAGCAAATGTTAAAATTAATTTTTTTAAAGACTCATCAAAAGAGATTTGGGTACGCATTTTATCCAATAGCTCTAATATCCAGTTAAGAAATTCTTGCCTATCTAAAAGTGATTCCTCGTGCATATATTTACTCAGTTGAGTACAGTAATTCCAATATTTAAGAGCATTACGACTGTCTTCAAAATTGCTGCCTATCCCTGATATGGAAGAACCAGAACCGGGCATATTATTTGAACCCGCCAAACCACTTTGACTATTTGAACTGCCTACGCTAGGCGTGTTACTGCCAGACAATGATCCTAAGCCTCCACCACTAGAAGACTGACTATTTGCTGGGCTTAGCATGGGCACGGGACTGGCTAATGATTGCGGTACCGTATTAAGAGAGTTAGTGGGGTGTGAAGAGGTATTCTGTTGCAGGGTATTGTTTTGTGTGGTTGGTGCTCCGTAACCACTAAGTGAGGCCTTTTCAGCTGTAGAGCCTATAAGAATTTTAATAAATAATGATAAATCTTGTTACCTAAGTACCTTAATATGCCACTTACTTTTTTCACTAAGATGATAGTACTCCTGTAATTTAGGTAATAAATCTTTCATAAATTTTATTAGATTGCTTGTCCACTCGGGCACGGGATCAAAAGAATTTCTTTTCTTATTTTTCGATTCCGAAACACTAACCATATAGGCAGCACTTAACTTAATAAACCAAGTGGCACGCTGCATATTAACCTGATGATCGCAGAGGGTAATTAAAATCTCCTCCTTCTTATTGAACGACGGCGCTTTTTTTGCCAAACTTAGCAATGGCTTATTGCCAGCTAAATCCTTAAACCAGGCATCCAGGGCGCCTTTAGTTCGTGGCGATACTGGCCAAAAGTTGTCCTTGCAATTGATTTGTTGTTTTTTACGTACTGTGTCTTGCAAGGTCATTAACTCTTCTTTTTTTGCCAAAATGGCATTGAAAAATGACGACACTTTGCTAGCGTTAACATTAGAAGTATGAGCTGTACCAAACTCGTCAGCTAACGGTGGCATTGTGGCAAATCCATGTTTTACATTGGATGGTGTTAGTTCGTCTTCTCGTTGTTTGGCCTCCTGTGGATAGACGTCGGGTGGGCCCAAACGTGAACGTTTTAATGGTCGCTTTTCCTGAAGCAAGGAAAGCATTTTTTCACTATTGTTTGTAACTATTAAGAGCTTTATTTTTTATTAATTTTCTAATATTTTTTCACAATAAATCATCACAAAAAGGAGAGAGCGACCACTGTGAAATACAAAACAATTGTTTGAGAATAATATGGTAAGGCGATGCCATACTTTGCTTTGTAGTTGTGGTAATTGCTACACGAAAAGTTTTAAACATATGTTGGCCTTTAACCCTATACTAGGAAGCTACAACGAGTTTTACATGAAAAATGATACAGAATAACTGGTTGTTTTTTTATATATACAATTTGGTTTTTTAACAAAAAATTTATGTACAAATATTTGTTTTGATTAATTTTTTTTAGCTTTTAAACAAAATTTTAATTTATAGACTTTAACGTAAAAAAAGGTGCCTTGGCAGATCAGTGGTATTGGGGTTGTGGGTTTTTTTTACCACCCGAGAGCTTGGTAAGTCTGTTTCATTCTTTATAATTCTTCTTTATATATCTTTTTTTCTTTTATCACCCTCTTTTCTATCTGTAAAACAAAGGGACCGAATTAATCGGACCCATTTGAGCTGTATATTTTTCCTTAAACGGCTGTTTTTTCTTTTTAGCCTTTATATCACAAAAAAAAATGCAAATCTTCCAATGTAAAGTGACACTAAAAATACATTACGGATTTTAAAAAAGGGTCCATCAATCTTATATATGACTCTTAACTATTTTTTTTTTGAAAATGTTTTAGAAAGAAAATTAAAAACAAAATGACGATACTTAAAGTTTAAGTTAAGATTATCAATTTGTTATGAAAATGTAAACTTAATGTATAAATCACGTTTATAGTGAATTATTTGTGCAAATTTCACGTAATCATTGGTGAAACTTTTAATGTGCTATCAATATCTATATATGCAATTAAACATATATTTTTATCCCAAGATAAAAATTTTGGGGTATGCACATATTCAAAACTAGCATATGCTTTTGAGAAAAAGTGTTCATTAATAATAAATATTACCTATAAGACTGTTAAATTTAGAGAAGCCTTCGTACATTTTGCCTTAGAAAGGTATTTTTTTTTATAAAATACTCCTTAAAAATATGTATATATATTTATATAATTATCAAAAATAATAAATAATTAAACATATGAATTTAAAAAAAAAAAAACTTAAACTATTAAAGAAACCAATAAGTGTTCAAAAAGTTGTTTTAAAATACATACTTAAAAATCATTTGGGAATCATAAAAATTTGCTAAATATGTTTAAGCCCTACGAATAGATAGATAAATTTTATTGTGGCAGCCTTGCAGAAAAACCCTTTTTTGTCAACATATTCAGGTGTTAAAAAGTGCGTTATTTGGTACGTCGTATACTTTCGCTTTCCAGCACTGGCAGATACAACTTGTCAAAATTCTCTTTGCAAGTGCTGCCGGTGAATGTGATTTTCCCTTAAATTAGGATATGTTCCATCCCTTTAACCTTGCATTTTCATAATATGCATTTGGAATTGTGTGAAGGCGTGTTCCGAAAAAATGTAAGTTAAAAAAATAAGTAACCCTCAGCGGTATTTTTTTTAGAATTATATAAGAAATGTTTTAAAATAGAAATTGTCATTTACACATTTTTTACCATATATAAATTAAAAAAAATATTTTCGTTAGGGGTTACCAAAACAAAACTTAATAATTACAATAAAATCACGTGTTGAAATGTAATATTCAAATAGAATCGGTCAAATATAAAGATGTATATATTAATTTCAATAATTTGAAAATACATTATATATATGTTGATGCATATGTAAATAAATATATTGAGTAAATTAACAAATTTACTGTTCTTTTTGTATAAATGTAATGTTTTAGCAGCAAAATATATGATGAATTGCTTAAGTTTGGAAATCGGAAATAAACTGCTTTAGGGCTTTTTCAATTGCATTTGGGAATAGCTACAAGCTGCACCTGGTAGCGCTGGCTTTTACAAGAATAATATTGTCGTACAATGTAAATTGAAAATAGTGTAATATGTAGTTTATCAATGAAAAATTTATGATGAAAGACACCGAAGTTCAATAATATAGATAAGATGTAAGAAATGTTTAACAAAACTGAAGATTATTAAAAAATGTGACAAATTATGCAGACAAAAAAAATTGTGAAATATATTTTAGGAGTAAATAAAAGGTGTCGCCTAAATTTTGATTTTTTTGACTTCTGGATGTCTTGAAAGCAAAAAAAAAAACAACTAACAAAATTAAGTTATTTTTTAGTTATTAACAAGCTTCGTAAAGTTTACGTGTGCAAAATAAAGTGTGGTGTCTATGTGCTGCATACCATATGCATCTTTATTATCTCTAAATTTGCTACAAATCCATACTTAAATATTTTTATGGTTTAAAATTTACTTAAACAGAAAGCATAAAAAATGTGTGATGGCCCAGAAACGAGTAAAAAAAGGCAAAAAACGGTAGGTAAAAAACTAATTACATATGTATGGTATATATTTATAGAAATGAATACTTGTTAAGAACAATAATTTCCGTTTAATGCAAAATGGTTTTGTGTAAAACAGCTGTTGACCTATTTTAAATTTATCTATCGTAATTCGGCTCTTTGTGGCTATGAATTGGGGTTTTCTGCTTGTGTGCGGTTTTTATTTATATTTAGCCAATGTCATAAATGACGGTGCATTTAAAATATGGTAGAGCGCCCGTAGAAAATATTTCCAAAGATCCTATAACTTTACATGTATACATACATAAAGTTTTTAAGTCATTTTTTCTAAAAAAAGTTGTTGCCCATTTGCTGCCCTTATTTTAGAATCTTCTTAACCTATATGTGTACCTAAGTATATAAAGTAAGGTTTACTGTAACGAATTAAAATACAATGGACTTGGCTAAACCGACTTTTCTATCTCTAAGCTTCTAGAATATGTATCTTAATGGGGTCGCAAATGAATATTGTAGAAATTACAAATTGAATAGGTAGGTATATCACAACTGATAGGTATATTACAATGTATAATTTTGAAATTTAAAAAAGGTATTTTAAAATTTCACTTTTTTGCAGGGCAAGATGATTTTTTGTTGTTATCTTATTTTTCGAATTCAAACATAAGTCAGAAAATTTTTGGAGAATATATTTTGCATTGAGCCTCAACTTTAAGAAATAACGGGCACCCTAATGTACATATACATATACATGTGTATGAAATCGCATTTAAGATCGAACTTTTAAAACCTCAAAATATGTAGATAGTAGGGAATAGTAGGCAAAGCCAGAAAACGATTTTCGATTTTACGATCAACTATTTTAATCTCAATTGTTAAAGTCGAAAAATCGAACCTAATAATCGATTATAATTCATAGTCGACTTTATTTTGATGCTATGTTAAAATGAATAGATATCCCTAAAATTGATTTTTAATTAAGTAAATTAAACTTTTCCCAAAGAAAGGTATTACTGGCAAAGGTGTACGTACATACCTATTTAATGATTACAGAGAACGCAGGTCAAAAATAAATTCAGATAGTTTAACTTCATATGCACATATCGAGGGCGTATATTCAATAAATGCCAACTCAAAAAAGCTAACTTTTCAGGAAAGCGAAAAAACAAGTTATTTCGCTTACTATTGTTGAAATAAACAATCTACCTTCCAGAAGATGTTTTATATATGTTTTACTAATTTACACCCTTGCCAGAAATTTCACATTTTACACTCGTTTGCGTATTTTTTGGAGATAGCATATTTTAGTTTACTGATAAAAATTTTTTTTCAGAGTTAGCATATTTTGTCGGGAAATAAAAATATTTTTTTTTTTGCAAAATGTTTATTAATTAACGATTTTTAAGCTAGGTTTAATATGTTATTATTATACTTTTTATAATAATTGCATAAACTAAAGAAAAGGAATCGCTTCATATTTTAAAAATTAAAAGCTCTGGAAGTCTTTTCCATCTCGAGTTACTCAAATTTGTCACTCTCTAACTTACGCTCTACTGTAACGAGGTCCATTCAAATTGAGTATTTTAAAAGCTTATATCACTGGCTATAATCGCCCCATACATAATGTTTCAATTCGATAAATAGTTAAAAGTTACATATACATATGTTAGCAATTTTTTCTTCAAACTCTATGTACTAGTATTTTAAAAGAGACGGTGTCTCAAAAAGTAGCCATTGGATATAACATTTTTTTACCAGATTCATGTTCAGCACGCCAAATGCAACATGATGTTGATTTATAAAAAACTAAACGTTTTTAAAAATTTACAATGGAAGTTAGCATTTATTTTCACCAAAAAAAATTTACTTTGAGATAGCATAATAAAAAAAAATGCTATAAAACGAGAATAATTCTTTTTTTTTTGTTTTGAAATTTTTACCACGGATGGGTGTTCCAAAGAGGAGTCATCTGCCATCGAAAAGTCATTTTTCCCAAAAATTGAGTTAGCATATTTTGAATATACGCCCTCGATATATAAGTAAGGGTGCATATATCCATTATAATTTCAATGTATAAAAAAATAAGTCTGAAAATTTAAATACGCACACACAGCAGATATACATACATAGATATTCAATTTTTAAAGACGATAAGTTATTTTTAATGTACTGTGTACTGAACTATTTTTTTTTGATTGTTTAAACATTTTTCCAAATCTGACTGCATTTTTAATTAATTTTCGCTGTCAAATATTACAAATTTTAAAATTATAGACTAACGCTTCATATTGACACATGAGTTTTTGGTGCAAAAGAGAGAGGCTGGAAGTATGTATATTTTCTCATTGCTACGAACTGATGAGTTATTTGACCATGCATGGTATAAACGAAAGACGTTTTTTGAATTAACTTTTAAAGACAAACAAAAAATACGATATATTTAATTTAAATTCTATCTAAGTTTTTTTTTCTTTTTAATTTCAAAAATTTAAATATTTAAAGAAACCCGACCAGAATAAAAAATATTTGAAAATTTTCCTTAAATATCAAACATTAAAAATTTTTTTGTTGAAAAAAATATATTTTATGAAAATAAACAAAATTGCACATAAAAAAAAATTTCAAAATATTTTATTGTTTGTTATTTTATTGTAAATTCCCTGAGAATTTGCATCAGAGAGAGAATTTTTGACTCTCTTACTTTTTTTATACATGGAGTTTGACAACACGGTGAGATCGAAAACACCAACTTAAAACATAACAATGACAGAAGTCATCTAAAAGTTTTTTTTTAATTTACTTAAAAAATTCCTACAGTTTTTAAAGAGTAAATTAGAAACCCCGCGGTGCTTCATGCAATAGTATTTTGCCCAGTGAACTTTAATATTGCGCAATGGACTTGAACTTTTGGCGGTTTTAAAAAAACACAACCTTTTACTTCAAGAGTTTACTTGAGAGTAATTGAACTAAAGACTTAATAAACGCTAGCTACATGTATTAACGAAAAACAAAGCTATGCCTAGCTTATCCTAACTATTTACAGAGTTGACATAAGTATATAAACTTAACGAATAATGCAATCGTGTTGACATTCATTAAAACTAAATGTGCATATTTCAACACGTCAAAACAAATAAATTTTATAATATATTTGAGCAGTTGTATTTGCATAACACATAAATATTTTCTTGTTAAACAATATCTTTGTATTGTGTCTTTTAAATTTAAACAGCATTTTTACCCTCTCACTTTCTACGAAGTTGACTTTGTTGCAACCAGTGGTGTTAATTTTGCAGCTATTGCTGTTTTATACTTTAGTTTAGGTTGTCTGTATCCAAATCTCACAACTTACATATGCCTGTAATTTCAACAAACAAAGGCCAAATCACCGCATTCTATTCGAACTATATTTTACATCTCAAGGCCCTAGAGAGTCCACATAATGCGTCTCACTAAAAACAGGTTAATACTCTTACCATCCAGCCCGAACCACAGAAGTCTGAAGGTGCCGCAATCATTCAAGCTTATCAGCCCATAGGCCTTTTAAACCATAGTAAAAACCTTGCTGGCTCGCATTCCAACCCAACTTCCTGGGTCGATTCTCATTCATTACCTGTTACATCACAATGACCTGACATTCTAACAAAACCTTATATTTCACATTACCATGAGCACCCTCAGAGCATGTTTATAGTCGCCTACAAGTCTAGTCTTGTTATAATGTCTTTCTAGAGCTTTGAGCGTGTCCTGACTGTCGATAAGACTCTCAAGTTCTCTTTCCCTTCCGCAGCCCTCGCGAACGCCAGCATATCCACCTGAAAAATCCTACAATTTCCCAAAAGTTATATGAAAGCCTAACTCAAGTATCTAATACACAAACACCAGCCTCGTTGCCTTCTTTTATCTTTTGTCTATCAGTGAAAACTACACACCCTTCAAACAGTTTCTCGGATCTTTTCCAGTTCTCCTTGTCTGGGAGCATTTGTCGTCCAATATAATTCACCATCCAGGACGATACCTAGAAGCCTGCCTGTAAAATTAAGTAATTTATTTACAAACTTTTTTCATAACTACAAGCACATGAAAACAATAAAAAATCGAAACAATAAGATTACATTTACACGATGCAATTTTTTTAATATTCCTTCAATGAAATTTTTGTTTACTGACAAAACGAGTATAAAGAGACTACTTTTCTACACAGTTCGTTAAAAATCGAAAATTTTCATTCAAGTTACATAAGTACATATATATATCATGACAAATGCCTTTACTCATGTAAATTTTGTTCAAGAAAAGAAAAATAGTCTCTACTGTAAAAAAATTGCATTGTAAGAAAGCATTTTAAAAATATTTTTATTTGTACATGTGTGTCTAAATATGTATTTAAAACCAATGACTGTAAAAATGAAAATAAAAAAAATCGTTATCGTTGTTAAACGTTTTTATTTAAATTAAAAAATGACCGTCCTGCTAAAAAAAAACTTAATTTACAAAGAACATGATTTTTAACAAATATAGTTTAATACCAACAAAATGAAAAATTATTTCGGTCCTGTTTGATTTGATTTTTTTAAAAAAATAAACTTTAAATTCTTATTAAATAAAATTTTAATATAATAATTTGTTTCAACGAAAGACATAAGTGTTTTACATTTTTGAGCAATACATGAAAACATTTTTTAATTTAACCAAAAGACGGAACAAATGTTTGTGTCGCATTTGGATTTTTTCTTTAAAATTGCCGCATTTAAAAGTATTTGTTTTGGAAAACAAATTCTTACGTTTTTTTTTTTTTTGTAAAACCATACCTTCCTTATTTCTTTGTTTTATTGAAGTTTTGTGCTGTTTCACGTTTATTAAATGTCGCTAGAAGTAAATTATTAAACAAAACAATGGTTCGGAAACTGTAATGTAAATTCGAAGAAAATTTGGAGCTAGATACCTTTCAATATAATTGAGATATACTATACCAAAAAATATAATACGTCAAATTTTTGACCTTTTATCTAGCTTCAAAAACTACTAAAAAAGCTGAATCCAATTTCGAAAAAAGCTAAAAAAAAGCTAAAGGCTAAATGTAAATATTTCGGGCTAAATGAAGAAAAATAAAGCTAAATTTAGCTCCAAAAAAGCTAATATGGCCACACTGCATATTTCTCTTTGCAAGTGCTGCCGGTGAATGTGATTTTTCCTTAAATTAGGATATGTTCCTTCCCTTTAAACTTGCATTTTCAGAATATGAATTTAGAATTGTGTGAAGACGTGATCCGAAAATATGTAAGTTAAAAAAATGAGTAATCCTTAGCGGTATTTTTTTTTAGAATTATATAAGAAATGTTTTAAAATAGAAATTGTCATTTACATATTTTGTACTATATGTACATATATAAATTAAAAAAATTATTTTCGTTAGGGGTCACCAACACAAAACTTAGTAATTACAATAAGATCGCGTGTTGAAATGTAATATTTAAATAGAATCGGCCAAATATAAAGATGTAAAAATTACTTTCAATAATTTGAAAATACATTTTATATATATTTGTTGCATATGTAAATATTGAGTAACTAAAAAAATTTACTGTTCTTTTTGTATAAATATAATGTTTTAGCAGCAAAATATATCATGAATTGTTTAAGCTTTGGAAAGCGGAAATAAACTGCTTTTGGGCTTTTTCAATTGCATTTGGGAATAGCTACAAGCTGCACCTGGTAGCGCTGGCTTTTACAAGAATAATATTGTCGTACAATGTAAATTGAAAATAGTGTAATATGTAGTTTATCAATGAAAAATTTATGATGAAAGACACCGAAGTTCAATAAAATAGATAAGATGTAAGAAATGTTAAACAAAACTGAAGATGTTAGAAAATGTGACAAATTATGCAGACAAAAAAAAATTGTGAAATATATTTTAGGAGTAAATAAAAGGTGTCGCCTAAATTTTAAATTTTTTGACTTCTTGATGTCTTAAAAACAAAAAAACAACTAACAAAGTTGAGTTATTTTTAGTTAATAACGAGCTTTGTAAAGTTTACGTGTTCAAAATAAAGTGTGGTGTCTGTGTGCTGCATACCATATGCATCTTTATTATCTCTAAATTTGCTACAAATCCATTCTTAAATATTTTTATGGTTTAAAATTTACTTAAACAGAAATCATAAAAAATGTGTGATGGCCCAGAAACGAGTAAAAAAAGGCAAAAAACGGTAGGTAAAAAACTAATTACATATGTATGGTATATACATAAGTATTTATAGAAATGAATACTTGTTAACGTGGTTGAATATACCTTGCTGGTTAAGAACAAGGATTTCTGTTTAATGCAAGATGGTTTTGTGTAAAACAGCTGTTGACCTATTTTAAATTTTTCTATCGTAATTCGACTCTTTGTGGCTATGAATTGGGGTTTTCTGCTTGTGTGCGGTTTTTATTTATATTTAGCCAATGTCATAAATGACGGTGCATTTAAAATATGGTAGAGCGCCGGTAGAAAATGTTTCCAAAGATCTTATAATTATACACAGTACATGCATAAAGTTTTTTCAAGTAGTTTTTTCTAAAAAAATTGTTGCCCATTCGCTGCCCTTTATTTTAGAATCGCCTAAACCTATATACATATGTATGTACCTAAGTATATAAAATAAGGATTACTGTATCGAATTTAAATACAATGCACTTGGCTAAACCGACTTTCCTATCTCTAAGCTTCTAGAATATGTATCTTAATGGGGTCGCAAATGAATATTGTAGAAATTACAAATTAAATAGTTAGGTATATCACAACTGATAGGTATATTACAATGTATAATTTTGAAATTTAAATAGGTATTTTAAAATTTCACTTTTTTGCCGCACAAGATAATTTTTTGTTGTTATCTTATTTTTCGAATTCAAACATGAGTCGGAAAATTTTTGGAGAATATATTTTGCATTGAGCCTCAACTTTAAGAAATAACGGACACCCTATTGTACATATATACATACATATATACATATGTACATGTGTATGAAATAGCATTTAAGATCAAACTTTTAAAACAAAAATATGTAGATAGTAGGGAATGGTAAGCAAAGCAGAAAATCGATTTTCGATTTAACGATCAACTATTTGAATCTCAATTGTTAAAGTCTAAAAATCGAACCTAATAATCGATTATAATTCATAGTCGACTTTTATTTCGATTTTCGATTTAACGATCAACTATTTGAATCTCAATTGTTAAAGTCTAAAAATCGAACCTAATAATCGATTATAATTCATAGTCGACTTTATTTTGATGATATGTTAAAATGAATAGATATCCCTAAAATTGATTTTTAATTAAGAAAATTAAACTTTTCCCAAAGAAAGGTATTACTGGCAAAGGTGTACGTACCGTACCTATTTAATGATTACAAAGAACGCAGGTCAAAAATAAATTCAGATAGTTTAACTTCATATGCACATATCGAGGGCGTATATTCAATAAATGCCAATTTAAAAAAGCTAACTTTTCAGGAAAGCGAAGAAACAAGTTATTTCGCTTACTATTGTTGAAATAAACAATCTACCTTCCAGAAGATGTTTTATATATTTTTACTAATTTACACATTTGCAAAAAATTTCACATTTTACACTCGTGTGCGTATTTTTTGGAGATAGCATATTTTAGTTTACTAATAAAAAAATATTTTTTCAGAGTTAGCATATTTTGTCGGAAAATAAAAATAATTTTTTTCTGCAAAATGTTTATTAATTAACCATTTTTAAACCAGGTTTAATATGTTATTATTATACTTTTTATATTAATGGCATAAGCTAAAAAAAAAGGAATCGTTTCATATTTTAAAAATTAAAAGCTCTGAAAGTCTTTTCAATCTCGAGTTACTCAAATTTGTCACTCTCTAACTTACTGTAACGAGGTCCATTCAAATTGAGTATTTTAAAAGCTTATATCACTGGCTATAATCGCCCCATACATAATGTTTCAATCCGATAAATAGTTAAAAGTTACATATACATATGTTAGCAATTGTTTCTTCAAACTCTATGTACTAGTATTTTAAAAGAGACGGTGTCTCAAAAAGTAGCCATTGGATATAACATTTTTTTTACCAGATTCATGTTCAGCACGCCAAATGCAACATGATATGTTGTCGATTTATAAAAAATTAAACGTTTTTAAAAATTTTGAAAATTTACAATGGAAGTTAGCATTTATTTTCACCAAAAAAAATTTACTTTGAGATAGCATAATAAAAAAAAAATGTTATAAAACGAGAATAATTCTTTTTTTTTTGTTTTGAAATTTTTACCACAGATGGGTGTTCCAAAGAGGAGTCATCTGCCATCGAAAAGTCATTTTTCCCAAAAATTGAGTTAGCATATTTTGAATATACGCCCTCGATATATAAGTAAGGGTGCATATATCCATTATAATTTCAATGTATAAAAAAATAAGTCTGAAAATTTAAATACGCACACACAGCAGATATACATACATAGATATTCAATTTTTAAAGACGATAAGTTATTTTTAATGTACTGTGTACTGAACTATTTTTTTTTTTTTGATTGTTTAAACATTTTTCCAAATCTGACTGCATTTTTAATTAATTTTCGCTGTCAAATATTACAAATTTTAAAATTATACACTAACGCTTTATATTGACACATGCGTTTTTGGTGCAGATAGTTTGATATTAATGGTTTTAAAAAAATAATTCTTTAAATTTATAGCATTTTTAAGTTTTTTTTTTGAACAACCGATTTTTTGGGCTCAATAATCAATTTCAGTATAAAATCGGTAACAAAAAGCCGATTACAAAAAATCTATTTTTTTGGGTTAAAAATCGATTTTCGATTTACCAGTCCCTATTAGATAGTACCTATTTAATTTTCATGCGAATTTTTTCGATAGACGCTTAAAAACTTATTATTTTTTACACACCAAAAAGGGAGAGGCTAAAATTATTTATATTCTCTCATTGCTACGATCTGATGAGTTATTTGACCATGCATTATATAAACGAAAGAAGTAACTTTTAAACACAAACAAAAAATACGATATATTTAATTTAAATTTTATCTTATTTTTTTTTCTTTTTAATATTAAAAATTGAAATATTTAAAGATACCCGACCAGAATAAAAATATTTAAAAATTTTCCTTAAATATCAAACATTAAAAAAATGTTTGCTGAATAAAATCTATTTTATGAAAATAAACAAAATTGCATATAAAAAAATTTCAAAATATTTTATTAGATCTGTTTGCGTACACATATTTGCATAATTTTATGCAAAATGTTACAAGATCTTGCAAAATGTTGTCTGCGTACTCCAAATCTCTTGCAGCGAGAGAGCCAAAAAGAAAAATTTTTGACAGTTGCAAGTTAGAGAACTTGCAAAATGTTACTGGAGAAATTTCTGCTTGCAAGATTTTGCAACTAGTAGTTTGAACAGCTGTTTTTATTTACTAATTGAATGAAATAATTTTTGTGAAACGAAAATAAAAATTGAAATTTAACAAGTTAGAATTCAGTTGATTTTTAACGTTTATAAAAAATTATAATAAACATAAAATTTTACTTCATGCTAGAAACGTCCAAATATACAAATAATTTACCGCGTACATATATGCTAAAATTCTTTTGCTTTGTTATTTGAATTGTTTACACACCGATCAGCTGTTTTCTTGCAAGATTTTACTGGATACTGTCTGCGTACTTTTTGATATATTTTTAGCCGACAGAGTAAAATTGGCCTTACTCTCCCAAAAAAATTTACTGAGTATTTGCTACTGGAAAAGTACGTAGCCAGACCTATTGTTTGTTATTTTATTGTAAGTTTTCAGGTAAATGCATCAGAGAGAATTTTTGACTCTATTACTTTTTTTTATACATGGAGTTTGACAACACGGTGAGATCGAAAACACCAACTCAAAACATAACAATGAAAGAAGTCATCTAAAGTTTTTTTTCAAATTTACTTAAAAAATTCCTACAGTTTTTAAAGAGAAAATTAGAAATCCCGCGGTGCTTCATGCAATAGTAATTTGCGCAATGGACTTGCACGTTTGCCGGTTTAAATTAAAACGAAACCTTTTACTTCAAGAGTTTATTTGACAGTAATTGAACTAAAAACTTAATAAACGCTACATGTATTAACGAAAAACAAATCTTATTCTAACTATTTACAGAGTTAACAAATATAAACTTAACGAATAATGCAATCGTGTTGACATTCATTAAAACTAAATGTGCATATTTCAACACGACAAAACAAATAAATTTTATAATATATTTGAGCAGTTGTATTTGCATAACACATAAATACTTTCTTGTTAAACAATATCTTTGTGTTGTGTCTTTTAAATTTAAACAGCATTTTTACCCTCTCACTTTCTACGAAGTTGACTTTGTTGCAACCAGTGGTGTTAATTGTGCAGCTATTGCCGTTTTATACTTTGGTTTACATATGCCTGTAATTTCAACAAACAAAGGCCAAATCGCCGCATTCAAATCGAACTATATTTTACATCTCAAGGCCCTAGAGATTCCAAATAATGCATCTCACTAAAAACAGCCCGAACCACAGAAGTCTGAAGGTCTCGCAATCATTCAAGCTTATCAGTCCATAGGCCTTTTAAACCATAGTAAAAACCCTGCTGGCTTGCAATCCAACCTAACTTCCTGGGTCGATTCTCAATCATTACCTGTTACGTCACAATGACCTGACATTCAACAAAACCTTATATTTCACATTACCATGATCACCCTCAGAGCATGTTTATAGTCGCCTACAAGTCTAGTCTTGTTATAATGTCTTTCTAGAGCTTTGAGCGTGTCCTGACAGTCGATAAGACTCTCAAGTTCTCTTTCCCTTCCGTAGCCCTCGCGAACGCCAGCAAAGCCACCTGAAAAATCCTACATTTTCCCAAAAGTTATATGACAGCCTAACTCAAGTATCTAATACACAAACACCAGCCTCGTTGCCTTCTTTTATCTTTTGTCTATCAGTGAAAACTACACACCCTTCAAACAGTTTCTCGGATCTTTTCCAGTTCTCCTTGTCTGAAAGCATTTGTCGTCCAATATAATTCACTATCCAGGACGATACCTAGATTCAGACATTCTCCGCAAGTCTTGCGCCAATTCCGTTAATCACCGGCAGCTCAAAGTCTGCCACCTTATGCTTTCTAAACTTTTCTCTGGTGTTCATTTGCCAATTTGGAGTCGATTATCCTGTTGCTTGTCATATATTATATCCACTTAATTAGGATGCCCTGAACTCCCAATCCCTTTATGCGTTCCTAATAGCCTTTTTTGGCATATTATCAAAAGCTTTCTCTATATCTAAGAACGCAATAAGGGTGTACTACTTCCTGCACAAACTATGCTATCCCATCACATTGTGAAGCAACTCTTAACAGATTTATGTTCCATCGTCCAAGTTCTGCAACAAAAGAGCCTACAGGCTCTCTAATCAGAGATATTTTGCAACATGGATGGGAAAAGATGCCCATTTTCCCAATCGAACGTTACCAGGTTTTCCCTGGGACTTGTGGGTACATCCCTGCTTAGCTCCCCAATGCCTTGTTCGGATGTATGGTGAAAAGTAAAAACCTATGAATATTTTCAGGATCTTTAAGCTAGACTCCGTTCACAAGCCATCTGTTCTCTAAACGTGTTTACTTACACAAGGGTTATTGGATAGAATTCTTCAGAGTCCTTACATCTCGCTGACAGACCCAACAAAACTTTTAATTTAAAAAGTTTGTTTCTGTGTTTATTTATTGGTGTTTTTATGTCTTAAACAAAATACATATGCGATCTCTTTTCAGTACAATAATTTAGCATATAAAAGTCATAAAAAAAGTTTACATCACCGACTGCAGGTGAAGATTTTTGTATTTCCATCGAAAAAAGAAGAAATTATTTTTAGTTTTCATACGCTTGTTGATCGCTTGATTAAAAAGTTGTTTTGTGAAAGTTATATTTAAAGACATCTTTTGTTGTGCTTATTGCCTTTAGTGTTATAACTTTTTAGTTTGTTGTCATTTCTGGTTTTCATAAGGTATTTGCTCTATAAAACTTAATACAAAAGTAAGACAATTTAAGCACTTTAAAATGTTTACAAAACGTGTACATCTTTTAAATGAAGAATTTTTAAATAGTAACAACAATAATAGTAGTGATGGAAAATGCATGCAAGATCATTCTAAATGTATGGAAGTGGTAAGTTTTGGCGTTCGATTGCGTAAAATTGATAAATTGTTTAAATAAATATTAATAAAGTGATGTAAAAGTGGTATATACTTACATGAAAAATTAAAACCAAGTTATGGCAAAGAGAAAAAGAAAACTAAAATTTTACTAGGTAAAAGTATTTATAGTTTTTAAAATTTTTAAGAGCAAAAATTATAGTTTAAACTAATAACCTCTTTGATTAGTTTTAAGAAATTGCAACTTACTAATTCCCCTTAACTAGCACGTAGGGCAGTATTAGAAATTTTTTAAGTGAAGGTGATGTTTTGTGCCTATATATCTTAAACTATTGCCTTATAGATAACATTTAGTAGAAAGAAGTGTTTGCTGGCTTAAACACTTTTACATAAGTACATATGCAACCGGCTAAATCTGCATCAATAAATATCAGATTTTTAGGTTATAAGGGTCTTGCACCCTTACAATATTTCAAAAAATTTCCACAAATATATTCATATGTTTTTGAGACCTTTCAAAAGCAATTTTAATTATGTTTCTATCTTAATTGACACAGAAGTTAGAAAATGGGCCAAAGCAGTATAAAAATATAGTTTTTACCCTCTCTTCCCCTCAGGATCCTATATTTAAAACAAAGTACCAAAATCATACTGGTATTTTTTCAAGACCTGTCGAACGCAATTTAAATTTTGTTTCTATCTTAACTAAATCAAAAGTTAAAAAGTGGACCTGAGCAGTAGGTATCAAAACATAGTTTTTATCCTTTCTTGCCCCTTAGGGTCCAAAATTTCGAAAAAGTGTATTTTTTTGTGACCTGTCAAACGAAATTTAAATTTTGTTTCTATCCTAACTAAATCAGAATTTACAAAGTGGACCTGAGCAGTATCAAAACATAGTTTTTATCCTTTCTTGCCCCTTAGGGTCCATAATTTCGAAAAAGTGTATTTTTTTGTGACCTGTCAAACGAAATTTAAATTTTGTTTCTATCTTTACTAAGAAAAGAAGGGACACTATTGAACTTAGATGAAACTGTTTAAATTAATTTATTATGTTATGAGAACTTAAATTTTGGTCTGGTACTGACTGGACTAATATAAATTACTTAGTTTTAAGATTTGAATACTTATTGTTATTAAATTTATACGAGTTACAAACCCACAAATATGTATTTATTTGTTAGGAATTTTAAAATACAAAACAATACATAAGTTAAAGGAAAAAATAGAACAAAATATTCAAAGAACAATAGTTTTATAAACACAAGTAGAAAAAACAATAAAGTTGATTTCCAACACTCCTCCTCAACGATTATTGTTTTCAAATGCCATACCCATATTTTTAATACAAAATTCATGTTTAATTTTTGGTAAAGATTTTGTTAAAACGTCTGCAATCATATTCTCTGTTGGAACATACTTTAAGTTTATAGTTTTATTTTCAACTGCATCACGAATAAAATGATATCTATAATGTATATGTTTAGTTCTCGAATGATGACCACCAAAATTTGCCATGTGTTGGGCACTTTGAGAGTCGCTCATGATTGTTGTGGGACCATCAGGTAGAAATCCAAGTTCGTCAAGGAGGTATCTTAAATACATGGCTTCTTTTGCTGATTCAGCCAGTGCTATATACTCCGACTCTGCGCTGGAAGTGGCAACTACGTTTTGCTTACGAGACTCCCAGGAAACGACTGCACCTGCCAAAATAAAGCAAAATCCAGATTGAGATTTTCGATCATGTATGTCTTCTGCCCAATTTGCGTCTGCAAAGCCGATTAAGGGTAATGAAGTTTTCTTATACACAAGCCTGTACTGCTTCGTTTCTTTTAAATATCTTATTACATATAACGCTGCATTCATATGTTGTTTTCTTGGATCCTGGCAAAATTGTGATAACTTGTTAACGCTGCAACATATATCTGGTCTACTGAAAACTGAAAGATGCAAGAGTGAACCTATTAGTTCTTGATAACTCGATTTATCTACTTTTTCTCCTTCTCCTGCAACCTTAGGCTCCTTTTCAAGATTCATTTTTGCTTGCATTGGTATTTTAGCAGATTTTGCGTTTGACAAACCGTGTTTCTCAATTAGACTTTCAATATATCTTAACTGGCAAATAGATAGCAATCCAGGCTCTTGATTAATTTCAAGCCCTATACAAAGTTTTGGCTCCTTAAGGTCATGAATCTCAAAATTTCCAGATAAAAGCTTAATCAATTCGTCTGCTAATTTCTCGTCTTTACTTGCTATTATAATATCATCTACATATAATGTTACTATAAAAACACTTGCATTATTCCTCATATAATATATGCATTGGTCGTATTTTGAGTTTATTAAATTGAAATCTTTTAAAACTTTATCAATTTTCTTGTACCATTGCCTACCAGCTTGCTTTAATCCATATATAGATTTATTTAATCTACAAACTTTGTTTGTTGTAGCTTCCTTTATAAACCCTTCTGGCTGGACCATGTAAATTTCCTCCTCTAATTCGCCATTAAGAAATGCTGTAGAAATGTCTAGCTGTCTTAATTGTAAGTCATTTTCAACGGAGAGAGCATAAACTAATCTTAAAGAGGCTTGTCTAACAACTGGAGCAAAAGTATCGGTATAATCAACTCCAAACTTTTGACTATAGCCTTTGGCTACTAGACGTGCCTTTCTTTTGTCCACCTTTCCATTTGGTTTAAATTTAGTTTTAAAAACCCATTTGCAACCAATCGCGTTTCTTCCTCTTGGCAAATCCACTAGCTCCCAGGTTTTATTTTTAATTAAAGAATGATACTCTTGTTCAACAGCATATTTCCAATCTGCAACATTTCTTGAATTTAACATTTCTCCAAAACTTTTAGGATCATTTTCATGTTCTTCATGATATATAGAATGTGCTACTTCTTTGTTTTTAAATAGAGTCCATGATCTCAAACGTTCTTTAATTGATGTCATTGGTTCTGGCTCATTTGAATTTTCGTTATTCACCCCTTCTTCATCGCTTGTCAAATATTCATCAAACTCAGTTTGTTCTGAAATATTTTCAGTATTCAATCTTTCCTCTACTTGTATCATATTTGGATTTAATAAAGCTACTTCATTTACTTTGGATTCCTTCTCATTTACTAAAGCTTTAGTTTTATTTGTGTCAGCTTGATCCCAATTAAACTCATAAAATCCGACATTTTCATCCTGAATATCTTTTAAATCAACCTCAAATTCTTGTTCGAAAAATTTAACATCACGGCTTTTTACTATACTATGGGTACCACGTTTCCACAACCGATAAGCTTTTGATTCAGACGAATAGCCAATTAGTATATAGTCAGAACTTTTTGGTTCCCATTTCGATTTGCCCGGTTTCTTATCTAGCACAAACGCTTTACATCCGATCTGTCTTAAATGTTTCACGACTGGTTTTTTACCTGACCAGAGTTCCTCAGGTGTTTTATTATCATTCAGTTTGGTCGGGCAGATATTTCTAATATATGAAGCGGTCATGATTAACTCAGCCCATAAAAACTCAGGCAATCTTGCTTCTATCATTATAGTTCTTGACATCTCTACAAGAGTTCGATTCATTCGTTCAGCGACACCGTTTTGTTCTGGAGTATACGGCACGCTGAATTGATGTTTTATACCACAATTTCTCAAAAAACATGTAAATTCATTGCTTCTTAACTCACTTGCATTATCAGACCTGATGTTTTTAATCTTTTTACCTGTTTCAAGCTCTACTTCTCTCTTAAAATCTTTAAAGACTTCAAGGTATTCACTTTTTCTTCTCAGAAAGGAAACATATACTTTCCTTGTAAAATCATCGATGAATGTGGCGAAATAAAGTTTCTTACTCATTGATTCTACTCTCATTGGGCCACATAAATCTGTGTGTATTATTTCTAACATTTCAGTAGTCGATTTCTCATTTTTCTTGGGAAACGATTGTCTAATTTGCTTGCCTCGAATACAACTTATACAACGCGTATTTTGATTAGTAAATTTTGGTAAGCCATTAACCATTTTCGCTAATGAAAGTTTCTTTAAATCAAACGCGTTTAAATGTCCATAGCGTTTATGCCACAAATTAAATTCTTCATCAGAGTTTTTAATCGCATTATCATTATTTTGAGGAAAAGAATATACGCAATATAAACCATTTCTCTTTTCAGAGTACATAAGAATATTGTGGTTTTTAAGAACTAGGGCTTTATCTGAAAAAATTTCGACTTTACAACCATTGTCAGTTGCTTTTGCAATTGAGAAAAGATTACTTCTTAAACCGGGAATAAACAAGGTATTCGGAAGGTTAACAAGACTGAACTGATTATTAATTTTTACGTTTAACTGAACTGTGCCAATTCCTTTAATTTCAAGATCATTATCATCTGCTAGACGAACAGTTCCTTTAAAAGATTCGTCAATTTCTGTAAATTGCGATTTTAAATATGTCATATGGGATGAGGCCCCACTATCAAGTATCCATTCAACACTGCCCTGTGCTGAACACACATTATTTCTAACTACTCTAGTGGATACTGCATAACCACAGTGAACTGATTCATAATCAGACAGCTCAGAAACTTCATTAGCTTTATTATACTTTATTTTACAATATTTAGCCATATGCCCTTTCTTTCCACATTTAAAACAACTAAAAGGAAAATTCATACCTTGTGAATCCATGTTGTTATAAACATTTTTTCTACCTTTTCTAAGCTTGTTCACCTTAAGAGCATTATCTTCAAAGTTATCCGAGTCTCGTTCAGCTTTGTCACCAATTTCTAAAAGTCGCGATCGTAATACATTTAATGTCGGAAATTCATTTGCAGTATCAAACGCTGCTCTTATTGTTTCATATTTTGATGACAAACTATCTAACAACATAACAGTCAAAAAATCTTCATCAATATCATCAATCATTTCACGGAGATCAGATACAATCACGTCAAATTGTGTTAAATATTCTACAATATTTTGATTTTCATTCATCTTTAAATTTAACAGTTTACGAAATAGTTCAGCCTTTTTCCTAGTCGATTTCCTGTCATAGGTTTCATTGAGATAATTCCAAATTTCTGAAGAAGTCTTAAAGTTTTTCACCATTCTAATTATACTTGGTTCCAAAGCAACAATTATTTCTGCTCGAGCATCTTGATCTTTATCTTCATAATCACGTAATTTCTTCAATAATTCATCATAAGCTCTCATTTCTGATTCGGTAGCACCGTCTCGGATAGCACACACTTTTGGTTTTTGTTCTTCTCCTTTTACAAAACGCAACAGACGACACTTGTGCAAAATAGCTTCCATTTGAGGAAACCATGTTGAAAAGTTATTTCCGTTTAACAAAGGAATTCTTAAAGATGAATTTGCCATTATATTTATTTCTAATATACTTTAGTGGTTTAGGTCTGGGCCCATAACCTATTAAATTTATACGAGTTACAAACCCACAAATATGTATTTATTTGTTAGGAATTTTAAAATACAAAACAATACATAAGTTAAAGGAAAAAATAGAACAAAATATTCAAAGAACAATAGTTTTATAAACACAAGTAGAAAAAACAATAAAGTTGATTTCCAACAATTGTTAGTTCGCAAAAGCGAAGATTCAATAATAAAAATATGAAAAAAAAAAAAAAATCTTTACTAAATCAGAAGTTACAAAGTTGACCTGAGCAGTATCAAAACATAGTTTTTATCCTTTCTTGCCCCTTAGGGTCCAAAATTTTGAAAAAGTGTATTTTTATGTGACCTGTCGAACGCAATTTAAATTTTGTTTCTATCTCTATTGGTTTAAAAGTTAAAATAAGTACCAATATAGAATTTTTACCTTTTTCTGAACCAATTTTTATCCCTTAGGGTCCAAATTAAAAAAAAAAATTTCAAAAACGTATTCATATTTTGTAAGGCCTGTCGAATGCAATTATATTTCTCTCTTAATTCGTGTAAAAGTTACGAAGTGGACCTAGGCACTATTAAAATTGAGTTTTTACCATTTTTTGCCCCATATGAGCCATAATGCCAAAAAAGTGAAATACGATACTTTTTAAATTTTGTTTTTATCACTTATAGTTTAGGAGATATCAACTTTCGCATATTTCCATATTTGGCCCAGTTTAACCCCATTCGGGTTCGAATTTTCCGAAATCCCATCTTATTGGATCTATATATGAGCCGTTTATTTTTAAAGTGGCATAAGTCACGCCCAAATGGGGTTAAACTGGGCCAAATATGGGAATATGCGAATTATTCAAATAACAAAGCAAATTTTAATAAAACTTGATGACTTTGTTGCTTATCAAAAACTCTCAAACAAATAACACAAAGAGTTTTGCTAAAAACAGGTTACGCTCTTTTGTGCAAATATTTGATACATGTGCCCATAGCTTAAGTTTATAACTTTATTTAAGCATTTTAACTGGTGCTAAAGGTATCACCGTTTGATACGCTTATCTTTAGCATGACAATTAAAAATTTTATACCACTTTAATAAAATTTATTTGGGTTTAATTTGAACGTAAATGCACAAAAAGTTTTGTAGACTTTAAATGAAACAAAAATAAATTTTTGGATTTGGTAGGAAAAATTACAAAAATTGTTTTTTTAAGAAAAGTTTTTTACCTTCATCTTGTTAAAAGGCTCTGGTAATTGAATGAATGCACCACTGACTTTTGCTACAACATTTAAAGGCCTATTTTAAAAATTTATACAATTTAAAAAACAATCAAAAAACATAAACTTTTTTAGAAGACTAAGCGGTGTCGTCCCGTCTAGCTAGGTGTCCATTACTTATGTTATGAAATTATAAGTTGAATTTAAATGGCGGTGATGAAGACCTCGGAATTGATAGGTGAGGATGCGGATGGAAGACAAGACGTGACAATCTACGTTGACAGTCAGAGCAAGCACGCCCTGAGGAAAATTATGTCAGGTCTAGACTCGTGGGTGACTGAAGACGTGCTCTTCGAGCGATCATGGTGATACGCAGAGTTAGACTCTGTTGGGCTTCGGGTCATTGTGACGTTTCCGGCAATGAGATTGACGATGGACTGACAAGGAAGGGATCAGCCCGGGATATTGGACTTGGTTGTGAGCCGTTGAGGCAACCACTGGCTTTCTATTATGGGGTGATAGGGACTTGGATAGTGGACAAGGTGGGCCAAACCTGAAGGGACAGTGCTGATTGCAGGATCTCTAGACTTTTATGGCCCCGGCTGGACATGCGGGATGAGGAGGAGATAGAGACGGGCTGCAGATCCGCCGACAGAGGTGGCTGGGAGGGCGCTACTTAGATGGACTTGGTGAGGTTCTTAGCTGTGGGCTAGGAGCATCATATGTTTCGTTAAGGGGGTTGGGTGGCTGGGCAGATAGGTGATTCAGCGCCTGTGAATACTTACTTCCTTGGACTTCTTGAGGACGGCACTCTTGCTCTCTTTTTCTTTACCTTTAAAATGCTTGACTTTCCCTTTTTCTTTTTCTCCTCTTGACTCTTCTGAAGGGATTCGAAATGGGCCTTAGGGCCTCAGGGTAGAGGTGCCGAGTTGGACTCGCTACTACCCTGCGTTACCTAACCTTCTTTATTTTTACAAAATTGTACATATGTTAAAGGCTTTATGCTTATCAGTCATAACTTAACAAAGCTGTCATATCTGTAAGTTTACCTTCTGATAATCGCATTTAACAAAAATGGAACTACCAAATTTTGTAGAAATATTAGGTCATTACCCGAAAATCATTTCATGTGACCCCCACATGGTCTAGAAATGGTATTTGGATTAAATAATATTACATAATATTATAAAAAAGAATAGGATGGTAACAAGTTTTAGACAAGTGGTTTATTTTTTACCATGGATCCATATAAGCCCTACTTTCGAAAGCTACCCTTGCATTCAACTTTTACGTACGTTAATACTGACGTAAAATAAAATGTATAGTGATGTAGGGTATAATATGGTCGTGTTCGATCAGCTATAATGTACTAACATATTTGCTTTTCGTTTGATATTATTTACATTCCACTAAAAAGTTTAAGCTGTTTAAAAACGTGTCTTCACTTGTAATACATAAAATGTTAATGATGACACAACAAAGTTTACGTTATTTGAAAACAATATTATGTATTTTAACAACTTGCCTTTGTTTACAGGGAAAAGAAAAGTACTTTTGTTTTTTGTTGCGGATCGAAAATTTCTAACCTGGAAAAGCTTCTTTTCGAAAGTTCAAATATAAACAAAATGAAAGCTGGACACCTTTTTTCGGAGGTGTTCATTTTTAAACTGATCTCTGTGACTATATAGTTCGATCTAAGACTAAGGTTCTCAATACCAATTACCCACAATATGTAAATAAGGCCAGTACTTATCCTTACTTTCTTGGTCCAACTAAGCTCCTTGCAGCCATTCTCATCACCCTTTACTTAATAGGTACGTTCTATTGCCGCTTGAGGTGTGGTTCTCATGTCACCAGTGATACCATGTGAAACACAACATTGGACCTTAGTAGGAAGCTTCATAGGCCAGGCCATATCTACTGCCTTCCAGCGCACAATGCATCCATACATTGTGTAAATCCTATAAAAATTGTTAATGTATGTATATATGGCGTAAGGGCCCTTTTTGACCCTCCTTACGTGTATTCCTCTCTCATAATAGTTTTCTATCAAGGACTACACCAATATATTTAGTTGCGTCTTGTCTGGATTAACGGCTAACCCATTTCCTGATGCCCACAAAGATAGTGCACATAACACCAGTTGAAGTAGCTTCCCGACCGTGTGAAGAAAAAAGGAGTGTGCAATATTTAGATCTGTATGTACTTGATTTAAAGAAAACATTTCATATTGCTTTAGCATGTTTTTACTTAAGAAAATTAACTTGATTCGCTCTCTTATTCATAATTGGACCCCAATTATCAACGCAATTACAATGTTTTTCATACAAATTTCTGAGATTAATGAGTTTTACAGCTAATCCAGGGTACACTAAACAAGGTAACAGCAAGGCAATTTGAAAAAATTCGCCCTCTGCATTTCCTTTTTGTGTTTGAATGGTGGATTGGCAGAAAAATTAAAAATTTCATACAAAATTGAATATTTGTAACGTGAAAATGTCAAATTTATTTTAATCAGCTGGGCTCTTAATATTACCTTGTTGAGTGTGCCCTGAGCTAATTGAGTTTGGGTTACTAGTTAACTTACTGTCTCATCAAGACGTACAATTATGGGTAAATGCCATCTCTAAATTTAATTGATAATTTACCTGCACAGCTGTCAAAAATTATATAAAATTAAAAGAGAAAAAATACAAACCGAATAATATTATTTGAAAAACCTTAAAAAAATGTGGTCCAAAAAATCATGTTTGTGTGTGTGTGTATATACATATGTATGTGTAAACATATTTTCTACGGAACAGAAAAAAACAAACAATTACCGGACCTAATTACGAATTTGTAATAAAAGCAGGCAAAATTGTGTTGGTAATTTGGGGAGCGAATCAAGTAATTGGAGTTCATGTGTGAACATGCTATTATAAAAACAAATTAAATACAATAGTTATTTTCAATAACTTTTCAGTAGTTACTAGCAACGAGACAGTAAAAAGATTTTTTTTCAAAATTGCTCTCAAAAATATTTAAAAGTAAATGAACACTTTTACAGTCAAAACTTGCAAGCAAATGTATTTTGTTATTGTAAACTTATAAAAATTTAAAATTTGAATTTTTTTTCAAAGCATAATGACAGAAAGACTGTTTGAATAACTTCTGATAGTAAAATTTTTACAAGTAGAAATTTTTAGATATATTGTTTCTTAACATATTACGCTCTTTTTTGGCTCTCTAGCTGCTAATTTTTTGTGTACGTGAACACTTATTGCTAGAATTATCAAAAATTATTGATAATTTTCTGTAAATGAACACACCTAATATTATTTGAAAAACCTTAAAAAAATGTGGTACAAAAAATCATGTTTGTGTGCGTGTATATATATACATATGTATGTATGTGTAAACATATTTTCTACGGAACAGAAAAACAAACAATTACCGGACCTAATTACGAATTTGTAATATAAGCAGGCAAAATTGTGTTGGTAATTTGGGGAGCGAATCAAGTGATTGGAGTTCATGTGTGAACATGCTATTATAAAAACAAATTAAATACAATATTAAGAATGTCGCAAATTTTAAATTTGTAATTATAATTTTCAAAGTTTAGAAATTCATTGACATTAAAGTTTAAACTCTAGTTTTGCATAAATTAAAAGTGAAGCCAACGCGGAATCATTTGGTAACTTCTTCTTTCAAAATAGATTTTGCTAAAATTTGTATAAATTTGCTATTAATGCTTTCTTTTGTTTATCTGTTTTGTTGGCTTTTGTGTAGGCCACTTACTGGCTGATATTCTTTCACATATAAATAATTGTGGTGTTGGCTTTAGTTGTTTTGATGTACTTTCAACTGACTTGACAGTTCTATCAGTTAAGTTTGTCAATATTTGCCTTTGGCACTATCTTAATTTTATGTTAATTCATCATCGTCATCATTAAATTCTAAAATTTTTTTCTTCAACAATAAAGAAAGCACTATTAAACTACTTTATTAAAATTATTTAAGTAGTTTCTTTATTTTTTGTATTGTTAATACATGTTGTTGTTGCAGTTGTTTTTTGTGTTACGTTCTTTTATTTATTTATATTTTTCAATTCTAAACATATATTTCTGCAAAAGGTTTCTAATAACTTTAGTAAACTGTCAACCCTAGAATAAGCAAGTTGTTTAAAATTTTAGATAATCGTGTTTAAATACAAACAAACAATAGTACTTAAAAATCACTTAAAAAAACGAAAATTTTTTCTTATCAACAATTTAAATAACCTTGTCATTTTAACATTGAACTAAATATAGTTAAACTTATTTAATTAAAATTTTTTATTAAAAATTTTTTTAAGAAAGTAAATTTAAGAATTTAAAAATGCCAAATCCCCCAATTGGATTATTTCCACACGTAAAAAGAAAGGTAAGTGTTATCGCAGTATTATGAAAAAAATTATATAGAGCCTCTTTAAACTTTTTGGCGAAGGTCAGCCAAAAATTCAACCTTCTTTATACGCTTCACATTTTGATAATTTGAAATTAAAAATACGTCATCTAAATCATTCCAATTAAAGACTAAAAATAAAAATTTTTGTTTTATATTTATATCAAAATCACATTTGTAATAATATTTACATGCATAATCATTTACCCCGTTATTTTAAATTTATTGAAAAATTTCTAAAATTTTTAATTTTTCCAAACTCATTTTTGTTTGCATGCGTTGTGTACAAGTAATAAGAAGTATCTTGAATGTAAACAATTTTTCTTAATTTTTTGCTGTAAAATTATAAAAAAAATTAAGTTTCCCAAACAAGTTACATGATTTAGGTTTATAAAAAATAAACAAAACGTGCAAATATTCTTTTTCTCAAGAACGATGCGCAAAAATCCAAAATTCATGAATTTTTTGCTTGCAAATAAGTCAAATATTACAAAAATATTGGCTGCATTCCTAAATGCAGTTTGCTTTGCATCACAAAATTTCAAATTCTTCCTAACAATAAATCTCAGGGTTTCAATAATGTCTTCTGCTCCCAAAAAAAGTGTTTATAGTTATATTAATGCATTGAAAGCTGAAAACATTGTCAGAAACGTAAGGGTTTTATAAAGGTTGAATCAGACGTGACTTAACCGTAACGCGACTCCGGGGAAGTTGTAAGGTTTTTACCTTTTTTTAATTTTGTATGGCAAACCCCTTTTGGGCGTAGAGACAGGGGGTAAGTATTTTCTAGGAACATGTTTGGGAGGGGGAACTAATGGTGGTCGGCCGTACACTTTATTGCTCTAAGGCCGATTCTAAAGAAGTTTTAGGCATTTTGACATAATTTTTGTAAATTTTTTATAACAGACAACCACATTAGGTGATGTGTGATAGGGGGTAAGTATGTTCTAGGAATATGTTTGGGAAAGAAAACTAATGGGGGTCTGTGATACCTTTTTTTCCTCTAATGGCGACTCCGGGGAAGTTGTAGGGGTTTTTACCTTACTTTTGTTTAGTTTTGTATGGCAACCCTCTAAGGGCGTGCAGATAGGGGTTAAGTATTTCCTAGGAATATGTGTGCGAGTAGAAACTAATGGGGGTCGGTCTTACACTTTATTTCTCTAAAGCTGACTTTGGGGAAGTTATGGTGGACTACATTGTTTATTCACATATCAATTCAAATAAAAATGTGCCTCGCAACTCGTTATGATTTTTTCGATGATTGATTTTGATAAAATGTTTTAACGATTAAATCACGTCGGTTTACCGAATATTTTTTCATAATAAAGATGCCACGTCTCTACTTCACGACTGCAAAATATTAACTGTCTAGACTAGCGTGAACCAAACTGGCGGCAAAACAAATTAGTATACCTTGCCGGCGGACACCCTATACTTTATGACTATTTAATTGACTTCCGACCCACATGGGTCAAGAGTCTTTAATTCCATATTTCGGACTTGTTCTCCCAAAAAAAGTACCAAAAATGTAAAAAAAGTTCGTTTTACGACCCCTAAAGCAGTAAACAGTCTAAAATTTTATATTTCTAGACCCATAACCGCAAAAAATATAAAAAAAAAATCTTAAAAATATGAAAAAGTACTTTTTGTACAAAAAATAGTCAAAAACTTTAAAAAGTATTTTTTTATATTTATTGGTTAGAAGTAAGGATGCCAATTACGTATTCATATTTTTTTTGAAACCAGTTGAACGCAATTTGAATTATGGATCTGTCTTTATTGGTTTAGAAATTACAAAAAATACATAAGATAACAGCCCTGTTCTGACAATTTGGTTACAGATTATTTGTTGCTAAATATTGTAACTTGTTTTTCGTTACTTTATCCTGGGAACTAGGCAATGAAACAACATTCAACAAATGTAATGAAAAAAATTAAAAATTAATTAAAATAAAAGATTCTAAAACAAAAATGATTTTTTTCTATAAAAAAATGTAAATAATTTTTATTTATTAATTTATTCGGCTTTAAGTTTATTTCTGAAACTGTAATAGAATGGAAATTTGAATTAAAAATTAAATAATTTGGATATTAGCATGCAATGCATTTTCGAAACCAGCTACGATTTCTCGTCAACAGTCTTACTATGGTAGTAAACCAGTAAGAAAACTATATTCGGCTGTGCCAAATCTTATATACCCTTCACATTGGTCTTATTATAAACCCAGAGATCTGATCTAGCCAAATTGTTTTCAAACCGCAAATATAATAAAATTACCTTGTGCCGGGCTTAAAGTCGATAGCTACTTATCCTTGTTTTACAAATAGAAAACTTCACAAAATATTAACATCTCTATGGGTGATGCTTCTTTAAGGCTCCTTCAAGCAAAATTTTCTTTTAAATAAAACAAGGTTTGAGGTCGATAGTTTTACCAGTTTCCCACATATTTCGTCTCAAAAGTTTAATACAAATTTTTTTTTATTTGTTTGGGGGCTTTCGTTCCGCCTGCTTCTATCTTAATAATTTTTTTCTAACATGCTTGAAGTCGATAGGTGTTATAGTTTCCGAGATATTTCGCATCAAAAGTTAAATAAAAATTATTAATATACATATATAGGGGCTGTCCTTCTCCCTGCTTCTATCCAACATTTTTTTTTTCAAAATGTAGGTATTTTTGTACAATTACTTCTTGTAGAACTCTAGATGTTATAGTTTCCGAGATAAAGCGTATCGAAAATTTCATACGAATGGTTTATTTGAATTGGGGGTGATCCTGCCCCTGCTTATACCCAATGGGAGGTGGGAGGGGCACCAACTAATTTTTCTTTTTTGTATACCGTACGTATTATACTGGAACTACTTTTCAGCTAATTTTAAGTCTGTAGCTTTTATAGTTTCTCAGATTTAGCTCATGAAATATTTCACAAAATTTGTGCATACCCCTGCTCCTATCCGAATTTTTTCCCCTAATTTATGCCCCTAACTTGTAAGTATCCGTGCCAAGTTTTAAAGCAAAAGTGGCTGTATTTACTGAGATATAAAGGGATATATGAACGGATTTTGTCCTAAACAAAAATGTATTATTTGGGGTTTTCGTTTATATCTGGGTCAATAGTGAACCGATTTTGCTGATTTTAAATAGCGATGATATTTCTGATTGTTTGATACCAAAACGTTTTCTGTGCGAATTTATTTGGTTCCGGAAACTTGGTTTCAACAGACACACGGACGGACAAACGGACATGGCTATATCGACTTTTCTATCTATAAGGATCCAGAATATATATACTTTATGGAGTCGCAAGTATACCTTTATCACTATTTAAAGGATATAAAAAAGGTATGAAAACATCTACTACAGCGACTTCATCCAGCTTTTTAAGCCTTTTGGAAGATAAGTCATTCGTTGAGAAGGTGGCGAGCTTACTTCTTCTTTACTTACCCTTACTAAAACAAAATATATCAAATTTAAACCTTTTTTATCTGCTCATAATTTTAAGTTTATATAAGTAAGTAGTTATAAAATGATTTGAATTTTCTTTTTAGTGCTTGCAAGTGGCCACCAATGTAACGGAGCAGAAACATCACGTTACCCGCGAGGTTAGGGGTAAAAATCTCGGTTTATGTCGTGGTTTTCGTGGCTGTACTGTTTGGCTAACGGGTTTAAGTGGAGCTGGTAAAACTTCTATAGCCTTCGAACTGGAAGCTTATTTGGTGTCTCGTGGTATACCAGCATATGGTTTGGATGGTGACAATATTAGAACGGGACTTAACAAAAACTTAGGTTTTACACCCGCCGATCGTGAGGAGAATATTAGACGTGTCGGTGAAGTGGCCAAATTGTTTGCCGATGGTGGTGTTGTCTCAATTTGCAGTTTTGTGTCGCCATTTGCTGATGATCGTGAAATGGCTAGAAAGATACACAAAGATGCTGGTTTAAAATTCTTTGAGGTGTTTGTTGACACTCCCCTAGCAGTATGTGAGTCGCGAGATGTTAAGGGTCTTTACAAAAAAGCCAGAGAGGGTACAATTAAGGGCTTCACGGGTATAACACAAGACTACGAAAAACCCGAACATCCAGATTTGGTGGTTAACACTGATGGCTTCACCATTAAAGAATCTACCCAAAAGGTAATAGAACTTTTGGAAGAAGAAGGTATTTTGCCAAAATCTCTTAGAGATGCGGAAAAATTGCCCGAATTATTTGTGGCTCCTTCGCTTAAAGATGCCATTTTAAAGGAGGCAAAATGCCTGCCCTCCATACCCATTACCCTGGTAGAGTTGCAATGGGTACAAGTATTAGCCGAAGGTTGGGCTTATCCCCTTAGGGGATTTATGCGTGAAGATGAATATTTACAGACTCTGCATTTCAATTCAATTTTAAGTGAAGATGGCGCTTTTAGAGAGAACCAGTCGGTGCCCATTGTTTTGTCAGTATCGACAGAAAATAAAGAAAAACTGGATGATACCTCAGCAATAAGTTTAACTTACAATAATAAACCAATTGCAATTTTGCGAAAACCCGAATTCTATTATCACCGCAAAGAGGAACGCTTGTCCCGGCAATTTGGTACCGCCCATCCAAATCATCCTTATATTAAGGTAAATGGTTGTCTATAAGAAGTTATTTAGCAGAAACTTTATATTTTAATTAATTTTTTGGGACTAGATGGTTTTAGAATCTGGCGACTATTTAGTGGGTGGAGATTTGGAAGTTATTGAACGCATTAAATGGGATGATGGTTTGGACCAGTATCGTCTTACACCCAATGAACTACGGCAAAAGTTTATTGAACTGAAGGCTGATGCGATTTTTGCGTTTCAAGTAAGTTTTTTTTTAAATAGTTTTTTTTTAATTTTTGTGTTTTTTTAAGGACAGAAATACTTGTACAAAAAGGAATTAAAAAAAAGCTTTTTATATAATAAAAAGGCGTTTTTTCTTAAACACTTTTTTTGGAAATTTTTGTTTGAAAAATTACATGTTTAAAAGAAATTCTAATATTAATTAATGCAAAAAAATTTTTTTAAGATAAAACATTTTAAATAAAAATGCTTTTTTTTCTCCTTAGCTTCGTAATCCTATCCATAACGGTCATGCTCTACTGATGCAGGACACTAAGCGTCAACTATTTGAACGCGGATTTAAGAAACCCGTCCTTCTTTTACACCCTCTTGGTGGTTGGACCAAAGACGATGATGTGCCTTTGGCCGTACGCATGGCTCAACATCAAGCTGTACTCGACTCTGGTGTGCTTAGTAGAGATGATACTGTTTTGGCAATCTTTCCATCACCTATGATGTACGCCGGTCCCACAGAAGTACAATGGCATGCCAAGGCACGCATGAATGCTGGAGCCAATTTCTATATTGTAGGCCGAGATCCGGCTGGTATGCCACATCCCGATAAAGAAATTTATCCAGATGGTAATTTGTATGATGCAACCCATGGTGCTAGGGTACTTAAAATGTCCCAAGGTTTAGATAGTATGGAGGTAAGAATGAATTGCTATGTGACTTTGACACATCTAAAATATTCATTTTCTTTTGCTTTTTAGATTTTACCTTTTCGTGTGGCTGCTTACGATAAAAGCGTATCACGCATGGCATTTTTCGAACCTAAACGCAAAGAAGATTTTGAATTTATTTCAGGTACTAAAATGCGCACATTAGCTAAGACTGGCACAAATCCTCCTGTTGGTTTTATGGAACCGAAAGCTTGGAAAATTCTATCACAATACTATCAATCCTTATTGGCACAACAATAGTTAACTGAAGATACTTCTTATTTTTAAACGTTTATTATTTTTTTCATTAATTTGAAACAAGGTTAAGTGCAATCAATGATTTTTTAAAAACGATTTCTTATAAAAATTTATAAAATTTTTTATAAAATCAAAAACATTTCCATTAGTTTAAGCTTATAATTTTTAAATATGTATATTAATTTATATTCGACTTCGACTTTGTGTTAAAGAGCTTAATACCTTCTATTTGTAGCTAGACAATGTATAACATTTAAATAATAAAAAGATAAATAAAATCGAATGAAAAAATACCATTTACTTTAACAGCCGTTATGTATAAAAAAAGTATTTTATATTATGCTTAAATAAATATTATTTAATTATTTTCAGTAAATAAAATTTATTTAAAGTGTTATAAAAACAAATATACACAAATACGTTTTTTTGGAACATATTTACACCCTATCTCCGGCCCTAAGCAGGGTTGGCATGCAAAAGTTTCATTTTTTTAAAATCGCTCCCACAGCTTTTAGGGTTCTCCTTCAAAGGTAAAATATGTGACCGACTCCAATTAATTTGTCCTCCCAAAAATTTTTGTAGAAAATACTCTTTATTTCCAGCCCCTAACATGGTTGCCATACAAAATTTGAAAAAAATATGGTAAAAACCCCTACAACTTCTCCGGAATTGCCCTTAGAGGAATAAAGTGTATCACAGACCCCCATTAATTTTTCCTCCCAAACATATTCCTAGAGTATACTTACCCCCTATCGCCATCACCTAAAAGGGGTGGCCATACCAAATTTACAAAAATTATGTAAAAACGCCCGTAACTTCCCCAGAGTCGGCCTTAGAAAAATAAAGTGTACGACTGATCCCCATTAGTTTCTCCTCGCAAATATATTTCTAGAACATACTTACCCCCATCAACACGCCCCAAAGGGATTGCCGTACAAAATTTGAAAAAATAGCGTATAAACTCCTACATCTTTCCCCGAGTCACTCCCAGAGGAATAAAATGTATCACAGCCCCTATTAGTTTTCCCTCCCAAGCATATTTCTAGAACATACTTACCCCCTACCTTCGTCATCTAATGGGGTTGCCATACAAAATTTACAAAAGTTATGTAAAAATGCCAACAACTTCCTCAGAGTCGGCCTTGGAGAAATAAAGTGTACGATTGAGCCTAGTTAGTTTCCCCTCCCAAACATATTGCTGGAACATACTTAACCCTGAGGGGGTTGCCGTACAAAATAAAAGGACAAAAACTAAAACTCCCCGTAGTCGCCCCTAGAGGAATAAAATGTATCACAGACCCCAATTAATTTTCCCTCCCAAACATATTTCTACAGCATACCCCGTATCAGTATCACCTAAGGGGGTTGCCATACAAAATTTTTAAAAATTAGAGTAAAAGTCCCTAGAAAATTTGAAACAAATAAGGGTAAAAACTCCGACAGCTGCCCTAACCACCATAAGAGGGCTAAAATATGATATCGACCCATATTTAAAAATTATAAATATTTCATAAATGAAAAAAAACGCATAAGAATTAAAAAAAAGTTTTGGGTTTTAAAAGTCCAAGGATATTCGGCGCAGCCGTATATAGCGCTCTTACTTGTTTTAATTATTTTAAAATTAATAAAGCTTGTTATTGGTTTAAACTTGATTAAGGCCCTGGGCTTTTTATATAGTGGCTTAAGTTCGTGCTTTCTACTCAGCTAGTGTCGGTGGAAAAACTTGTTCTTATTTTTATTTAAATATAAATTTCTTCCAATAAAAAAACCGTAAAATATAAAACTTAAACTAAAATAGAAAGAGAAAATTTGTCTTGAGATACAAAATTTTTCAAAACTTAATGCAATGCAAAGCTTCTGAAAAGAAGGAAAGACGAGGTTCGAAACACCATGACGACACCGTTCCTGCACGCGATCAAGGCGCTTTAAAATAGTTTTAGCAGCAGGTTTTACATGAGAGTTGTGTTCCATTTTTGGTCGGATATATGTAGAGGGTATAAATGGTGAGATCAAATGGTATAAAGTAGTTCAATTTCGAAAAGCAAAGACTCGTCAAAAGCTTCTGCTTTTCAAGAAACTAGAAAATATGTTGTCGGGGATTTTGAAAGCCCTACACTCAACGAGGTGAAGCTGAAAGGTAAACTTAACAGTCCTGCCTTAGGTCTTGGTAGAAAGCAACAATGAAAGGAATACACGGTAAAGGCTTGAAGTTTTAATGCCTACTATACACGCAGAAAATGAAAAGAAAAATGCTGGGATTAGCAAACAAATATGGTAAAATAGAATTATACAATTTATTTTATTTATTTATTAATATCAATTTAACATATCGTCCTTGTTAAGTTTTTGTGTTCTATCGAACACACAAAACCTATACTTAAAAGACCATAACTGAACTGTAGTGGAAGGCAATGAAAAAAAAACTATTAAAGGAAGCTGCTAAGGTTCCTACCTCAAGCGGCGTTAGACGAAATTTTTCGCACACACCTATTTAGTAAAGATGCTTTTAGACGGAATGTTATGTACTTGTGACTTTTGCAATCCATACGTAATTGCTGTCTAATTGCAAATTTGTCATGATTTACATACATACATAAACATGCTGTTTGTGAACAGTGTTAAAAATCCAAAATAAAATATGACCTTTTTTTACCCTTTTTTTATATTAATTTTTTCGAACTTAATTATAATTTAAATAAAACGCATTTTTTGTTGTTTTGTTTTTGATACTTTTATAAAATTGTATAAGTATAATTATTACAATTATAAATACTATATAATTAATATCAAACTGTAGATGTTTTTTATTATCATTTTTTATTACTTTTACTTAAAAAAATCTGTTTCAAGTTTTTTTTTAACAAAATTTCAGACCTTTATATTCACACACAAATGAATGATAGTGGTTGTATATTTGTTATTCAAGTGTGATTTTTTTTAATAATTTATTTATAATAATGATATTTTTCGTTTTATTTGTTATTTTAATTAATGCTTCTTTATAGACGGGATTTTTAAATATTTTTAAAACAAACTAAAAAAAATAATTGAAAAAAAACGGACAAATTAAACAAAAATGTTTAAGCACCTTAAAAGAGAAATAAAAATAATTTTTATAAAAAATATATAAAATACTACACAACCCAAATTATAATTAGAATGTGATTTTTTAGGCATAAACATTAAAACTAGTTAGAAATAAAATTAGGAAGTACACATACGAGAAAAAGTGCTTAAATTAAAAAAAAGACAAAAAACAGGAAGGAATATTCATGAGTTTTAATAAAATTTTGTGCGTAAAAAATTAATTTAGTTTTACTAAGCTTTTTTAAAAAATGTAGCAAAATTTTTATGGTTTTTTTTATATTTTTTTTATTATTTTTAATGTTATTGTGTTTTTGCATATAAAAAGACGAGCCTATATAAAGCAAAGAAAAAGTTAAATTAAAACTTAGACAAATATTTTAGTTTGTATACAAAAATAAAAAAATACACACTCACACACACAATTCAACGAACTTTTATTTTCCATTTAAAAATAAATAAAACAAAATGTACTAACAAGGTATACATAGTGTGTTAAAGGCGTTGCCATATTAATTATTTTTTAAAAAGGTAGAAAAATTAAAAAAATATATATTGCATTTGACTTAATACCACAATTATTGGGGAATGTCATGGAATTCATTTGCTGTCGGAATAGGATGAACAAATTTAAACGCTTGTAGAATTAATTATGATATTTTAGTATTATATTCGAATCTAATCGCAAGTTTTGACTAAAAAATTTATGATATCGGTTGAATTTTTATTTTAGCTCTTTTCTTTTTTAGGTTAACAACTTCGCCCTAGTTAATAATAAATAATTAAAAAAGATAAAAATAAATACACAAATATTTCAAATTCTTCAACGCGAGTGAGAAAAAAATAAGCTTTAAAATAAAAAAACTAAAGATTACTTAAAACGAATTTACACAAATAAAAATGTCAGAAATCTATACGTTAGAACTTTTCGAACACGTTTTAATTACAAATTTCATTTTACAATCCAACAAGTAGGAAATTTATACTTAAGAATTTTTTGAAGGTAATATAGAAGTACAATATGAAATAAACTTAATAAAAATGTATGTAAGAAATTTAAATTAACTAAAATATTAGAATCTCATTAATTCGATTTTTCGAACATGTTTAAAATTCTTTATTTTAAACTTGTAAAAAAATTCAATGAACTAAAGCCTCAAATCCATCTTTTCGAATTTTTCGAACATGTTTTAAATATATAGGCTGAAATCCAAAACGGTTTGCTTTGCATTACAAATTTTTAACTTCTTCCCTTATACACTCCTTACAATTTTGTCAACGTTTTTTGCTTCCAGGACATTAATATAGCTGCAAGCACTCATTTGGAAGGAGAAGATATTATCAAAAACCTCATCTTTGCTTTCAGGAAAAACTTGTAATTTTGTGATGCGAAGCAAACTGCGTTTTGGAGTTCAGCCATATTCTCAATATTAACTAAACAACAATGTATGCCTTGTTAGTACCTGAACTTTTTCAATATTTTTTATTCTACTGGATTTAAGATAGGTTCCTAAAAACGTTTGCTTTCCTTGCATAAAATGTTTGTTTTTCACCTAAATATATTTATTATTTGTTATTACCTTTTTATTTTTTATTTAATTGCAATTGTTTGTTATCATAGTTCTAATCATGCAGTTTAATAATAAGATATCGACCACATAACTGTATGATTATTCGTTAAGTAAATTGAAATTAATTTTCAAGTTTTAATTATCGCTTTAATTCGTGCTTCTTTGCTTACGTTTTTTGTTTTGTTTTATTCTTTTGTGGTAAATTGCATTTTATTTTTTAACATCTATATTTAATTAATTTCCTTTTCGTTTTCTGCTGTTATTGTTTTTTTATATAAATTTTTATATTTTATCATTATTATTAATTTTTAATATTATTACAATAAAAAATGTTTAAGTTCTTGTTATGCCTTAACAAGATGTAAGAAAACTACATTCATCGTTGTATTTACCTCGTCAAAGCAGACTGCACCTTGACAACCAACTTTCTGCTTTTCTATGATCATTCGATTTTAATTGATGACCGCCCTTGGGGGGATTATTTGCCTCCTAAAAAAGAGTTTTCATTTATATTAGTTTAATCTTTAAAAAAATATATTTCAGCTTGAAGTTTTACCATTCGTTTTTCCATTTTTGCTTTTATATCACTAGCTAGGGTAAGAAAAGCCTCTTCAACATTAATGCTGGCCTTGGCGGAGGTTTCCATAAACTTAATGCCATATTCGACAGCCAATTGTTCGCCACGTTCTCGTGAAACCTTTGCAAATAAAAAATTTTTATGTATGTACATATACACACAAATTTGAAGTTTACAATCAACTTTAAATAAATTTAAAAAAATTGTTTAATACAACAAATAATAAAAAAACAAACATTCGGCCGAAACTTTATATTCAAGCCAAAATCATGGCCAATTAACTAAGGTCGTAGCTATGAGAAAATATGGTTTTAGCCTCTATTTTTTAATACATATATGAAGTTTGACACACTAACGTTCGGAATTTTTTTTATGACCGGGAAGTGTCAAACTCCATAAAAAAAAGAAACTCTAAAAGAGGCTAAAACTATATTTTCTCATTGCTACTAGGGACTGGTAAATCGACTTCGATTATAGTCTAAAATCGATTTGAAATACAAAAAAACCGATTTTTTGTATCGGCTTTTTGTTAACAATTTTATACTGAAATCGACTAATAAACCTTGAAGGTCAATTTTATTCTAAAAGTTTCAAAATCCCAAAAATTTTCAGAATTAATGGGGGTTATTCTGCGTTTCGATTACGATTCCGCATGCAAATAGGCATATACCAAAATAGAAATAAAAAATTTATTTTTCCAGTATTAATATTAAGAAGCACAAGAGATCATTACAAAAAAAGGAAAAATCCAAAATATACTAAGAAAAAGTTATTTGTGGCCAAACTATTCCAAAGTGAAGAAGGCCGACGGAGAAAATTTCGATTCGAATCGAAATGCAGAATAGGGGTGAATATCTTTAAACAACTATCTGTACCGAAAGCCCATGCCTCAAATGAAGTGTATTGTTTTAAAACTTATAATATTTGGCGGCGAATATTAATTAAAAATTCATTCTAGTCAAACTTGAAAATATTTTCAAACAAAGACAAATAGTTTAGAACTGAACATGTAATTAACCATTAATTTTTTTAGAAGCAACTTATTTCTCTTGATTAAAAAAAAAGAAATAAAAAAATAAAAGAATTATTTTGTAGCAGGTTGAAAGTTTATAGCTGTTACAGTTTGCTTATATAAAGCAACTTTCTCAGGAATATATTTGTGATAGTTTGACACCAAAACCTGCTCGATAGGAATAAACTTAACTTGGATCCGGAAACTTGAACAGATGAACATGGGTACTTCGACTTCCCTATCTATAAGGATGCAGAATATAAATGTATATTAGCAGAATTTCTGGATGAGGAACACGACATTCGAACGCATTTAAAGCAAAAAAATATATATAAAAATCCGAAAAAAGGTATAAAATGCGAAATACATACTTTGTAATTTTTTTTTAATATACGGGCAATTAATATGCGGACGCGTACGCGACAAAAAAAACTGACTTTTGATTGCATCCAGAAAAATGCAATAACCTGCGAACTGGATTACAATTAATTTAGGATTTTTTTAAGTTTTAAAAAAAGTCTTATTGCGCTTTCTTAAAAAATATTAAGTCAAAATATTTAAATTCGTTTAATTTTTAAACATTTAAGTATGATAAGACACGCGACACTAGTAACGCGACAAATATTTCCATCCTAGTAAAATTTACATTTCTTTTTATTTAATTTATCTCAAAAGTTCATGTATATTTTTAACTTTTTTATAGTTTTATTTGCATATTTATGTGTATTTTAGACATCTACCATAGCAAAAGGCATTGGTAGTAATGTTATAAAGTATTGACTACGGCGTTTAAGGTGCTTTTAAATTCAATTTCCAAATGTTAATTATAGAAGATATAATGAAATGTATTAATGCTTGAAACATTTCATTCCCCTTAAATTTTCTTGTTTATAATTATGACACCTCTAATACTATAAAATAAAATTTTTGAGCTCTAGCTTCTCACTGTTGCACGCATTTAAACAAAGCAACATTGTTTCCTTAAATTTTTTTTATTATACCTAAAGTTTTCTTTTCATAACCTCTACAAAACCATCTGAAGTACTTTCTTTACACGAACTTCTAAAATATGTAGGTCTATTAAAATGTTTTGCATCCGAATTCAACCGTGGAATCACATCAAAATTACAATTAAAATAGAAAGATAAATAAAGCAGAAATTATAATCGGGCCACCGTGAACCTAAATCATAGATCGATTTTGTTTAAATGACAGTTGCTTTAATACATTTAAGAATTCTTCAAATATTTTTTAATGTTGAAAAAAAAAAACTAAAATAGAAGGCTTTACTTGAGCAGCTGGCGGACAGCAATATTTCATCATCTGTCTGTCACCTTTTTTTATTTTAATTTGGTGCCAAAAACAAAAACTCCTGCAAATTTTCTTTTAAAGTATATTTAAATGTTTTTTTATTTTTACAGAACTGAAATTTAAAACATCAGCTTACAAACATGACATCATAATCAAACAAAATAGCGATTGTATTTTTTTAACCACAGAAAAAATTGTTACAAATTAACTTAATGGCACACATATCCTGCTTTTATAACAAGGCTTGGTTAAATGGCCAAGAGCATATATAATTTTAAGGTGATGAATTAAATAAAATAGTTTACACTATATAGGTACATATCGCATGCTTAATCGAAAACAGCCACAACTTAAAATTATTATTTTTCGTGAGACTTTTTTTCGGCTTTAAAAAAGTTTTTATTGTTCAACAAATTGAGTTCAACATTCAAAAAGCACGTTTTATAATGAAGTTTACTGAACGAAATTTTTCTGTTAGTAAAATTTTGATATGGGAACTGGTTTATTTAAAAAAATGTTTCAAAGAAAAATTAGAGTTTTGACTGTTTTTGATTTAGTTTGCGGTATGTATATATATTTTGAAATTTCTTCTAAAGCTTATGTTAAAGTTAAGCTGCCTTACCTGTCTTTTCTCATTAAGTTCACATTTATTGCCTAATAACATTTTTTCCACATCAGCTGATGCATTTTCCTCGATGTTGCGTATCCAGTTTTTAATGTTCTCAAAAGATTTTTCTTGAGTTATATCATACACTAACATAATACCCATGGCGCCCCTATAGTATGCGGTGGTAATTGTTCTAAAACGCTCCTGGCCAGCAGTATCCCTTAAAATATAAGAAAAGTTAATACAAACAAAGCAATTTTACACAAAATATAAATGTTTAAGTTATGACGACAATGCATAAAATGAATGGTATACATGACGACTTTACAAGGCATAACATGACAGCATTTTGTCATATCTATGTATGTTAAGTATTATTGTGGTTTAAAAATATTTAAAAAAATGTATTACCAAAACCAACGGGTGGGTCATCTATTTATCAGTTTAAATTTGAACAATCGGTTTATCGACTCTGGCAATACTTATGCCATTCTATGCTGTCAGAAAATTGACGTGTTATCTCCGCTGAACGAAGTGAATCGATTTACGTTTGAGCAACGTTGGAATTTATTGGCGAAGTCAATTAGTCGCCAAGAAGCTGCGATTTGATATCGTTGGAATGTTTTTTGTGGGGCGCCGTTGAATCAAAGATAATTGGGTATTTAAAGGCCCACATTCGTGATGCCATTGGCGAGGTACAACCCCATATGAATGAAATAATATTTCATTTGTAACGAGAGCAATTGTTCTTCACAACAAATATTTAAATAAATTTGGGAAAATTTTAAACCGTTTTTTGTTTTATTGCATTTTTAAATTTAAACTTTTGAATGGCCCACCCGATAAAAACGATGTTAAGATATCATATCATGCCTTATGAACTCATCAACAATGCACAAAGGTATGCATGTACATCTGTGCGTGTGTGTGTGTGTAAATATATATGTAAATACATAAAAGAAATATAACTTACCAAATTTGTAGTTTAATTTTTTTGCCATCTAATTCAATCGTTCTTATTTTAAAATCTATGCCTAAAAAAAATTAAATTAACGGTTAAATTTGCAAAGTCAACAATATAAAATAGAAACATATCGTCGTGTGGTATTTGCTGCGTAGGTATGCCTTTTTTTATTTTTATGCGGCAAACAAGAACTCACCCGACGATATGCCGCAAAGGTAGATTTTGTTTGAAAAGTGAACGTTTTATTTTTCAGAAAATGGTTTTAAAATAAGGTAAAGAAGAGGTAAATTCCGTTTTAAAAAAGTACTTTCTTTTTTTTTTAAATGGTTTTAAAATAAACTTATTTAATTAAAAAACATTCCTAAAAACTCACGAGATCGATGAATAAAAATATCAATAAAATGAAAACAAAGGTGTAAACAAACCATATCTGTCTGTTTTGATGTCATGCCAAAAACTAAACAAACAATGTAAGTATGTAATTATTTCAAACAACACTTAACTATAACCACACACCAAAAGATTCTTTAGCTAGACATTCCAAAGAAAAGAAAGTGTATTTTTTCAAAATTTTTATTAAATTTTAAAAACTTGTGTATAATCAGAGTTTAAAAAATTGATTCGAATACAATCACTTATATTGCGAAAGTCGTTGCCACCGCCGTATTAAATTTTTAGCTGCAGTCAATTTAGTACACCATTGACAACTGCTATAAAAAACATATTCCTTCTCAAGAAACTGATCCAAAATTGGTATTCGTTTGGAGGTATGTATGTATGTGTGTATGATTTAATGTCATAATATTAATGTTTTTGAGAAAACCTACCGATGACTAAATACGAAAACGCCTAACTCAAATTTTTTGTTACTTTACAGGAAAAGACAAACACTTCATAAAATTTGAAAAATTTTGCATATAAAATGGTTAAAATGTAATTTTTGAGAAATCGCAACAATTTCAATTTTCAATAAAAAAAAATAAAAAAAAAAAAAACATATGAAGAGTTTGTGTGGCATTTGTTTGCCGGAATAAGCAAAATAAGCGTTTTTTTTTAAATAAAAACGATTAACCCATTTTTAAATTAAGTCATTAATAAACCATTACTATATGATCTGTCCGGAATTAAATTAAGAGCCGACGTCAATTGGTTTACTGTTGACATTCACTATAGAAGTGAATATATAAAGAAATAGGGCTGCTTTAAAACGAACGGCTTGCCTGATTAATTATTTTTTATAATTTTTTACAGTGTATAACCTGTTCAACACACATCTATTAAAATAAATAGACGAACAAAATGATGAAAACAAATCAAGCAATTAAGAAAAAAACCATCAATTTTAAAAATGAGGTTCCCAGATCTTCCCGAAATTTTTAAAGTATGTGTCTTCAAAAATCCCCAAATTTCACATTTAGGAATTAGTATACTATTTAATATTTAAGTACTTTTAATAGCGGATGTATGGTTTTAGTTATTTTATGATGACATCTTTTTGTCGACGGATTTTTAAACTTCATCTGATATGTAACATGACTTTTTCTTATAAAACATTTTTAAATAGTTGTCATTTTGACAAACAAAAATTTTGTTAATATATAATCCTAGTGTTCACTACTAGTTTATTTATAATTTCTGAATTAAGTTTGTACATTGAAAACACAATAGAAATTAAAAATTTAAAATCTTTAGCACAAAGCCTTTTTTTTTGAAACACAATATATTTACTTTTTTGTCTTTGGTTTCATTACCATTAAGTATTATTGTACGATAATACCTTTATTTCAAATAAGGTAAGAAAAGAGCTGGGGTTCTTAGCTCCCCATATTAAAAAAACAGAATATAATTAAAAATGCAAAAGACTGATAGTATAGTATAACAGTAGGTAAAGAAAATATCAGTAAAAATAAGTTTCTTTAGCCTCACGCCGAACAAAATTAAGCTTATTGAATCGTTATCAGTAACGGTAATAAGAGCCGATTTATCGCCTTGTCTTAGGTTATTTAAAAAAAAAGTTATAAATGACCTTTGGTCCGACAAATTTTTCATTGAAATTATTTTCGTAAAAATACGGATTATTGCGTTTATTTATGTACTAACGCTAATAGAATAATAAACTAAAATACTACATTTGCAAAATAATGAGAATTTAGTAAGCATTGAACTTGAGCCTAAAAATTAAAATTGTCTTAAATACGGATTATTTTCTTAAAGAATTTGCTTATTTGTCTCTGGCAATACAAAAATACGTTGGGTAAGGAAGATGAAAATGTGAGTCATTTTCAATGTGTTTAATATTTATTGTAGAAGGGTGTAAAACAAAGCAAAAAAAATTAAGTTCAAAAAAACTAAAAGAATTTTTTATAAGGGAATTAATTAAAATAAACATATAGGTATGTACCTACATATTACATATGTATAAACATAAGCAATAACAACAAGAACAATGGTAAAGAAAACATTTTATGGCGGTTAGTAGCAGCAGCAAGTTGTAGAATTGATTATATTTATCTAGACAACGTCAACAAAATGTAAATATTACATGAACATAATACCAACACCCAAAACCTTTTTTATTTCAAAAACAAAATGCCTAAAAATAACTTTGTTTGGAAAACAATAAGAAATTTATGAGGAAAAAGGGAAATGACAGCCCAAATAAAATATTGTACATGCAAGGTGTCCTAAATCCCTCGAAATTGTGCATATTTTTAGAAACACAAACAACATAAATTTATCCCTTATCACAGGTTAACAGGCAGATACAATTTTTTGTTGAATGTCTTTTAATTTAGACCAACCCCAACACACCAATACAAAACAAACTATTAAACGATGGACAGCCCCTTCTAATTTTTACAAAATTAAGATAATTTTCATACATATTTCTTTTTTCAGGAAGTTTTACTGGCATTTTATCCTTAAATTCTGCTGATGATTGACCATCAAGACAAAAGAACTTACCTATTGTTGATATAAATGTTGTATTGAAGGCATCTTCTGAAAAACGAAATAATATGCAGGTCTTTCCTACACCAGAATCTCCAATTAGCAATAACTTAAATAAATAATCGTACGTTTTGGCCATTGTAATTTGTTTGCGCTTTTATATCTTTATTTTTTCACGTTTATAGTTTTTGTTAATTTTTCTGTACAAAAATTTATTTTATAAATTTTTTTCTTTCTTCTATGACTTTGCTACGGTTGTCGTATAAAATAAAAAACTTGAAATCGTTGATGACAAAATCTGCTTAATAAGAAAGTCTCCAAAAATAAGGCTGCCAGATTAATTTTTTCAAATAGATATTGTAAACTGCAAATATTTAAAAATTTAAGAACAAGTTCTGGGGCCAAATCGTCGCATTCGATTCGAGTCGAAATTTCAATCGATTGATCGAGTTTTCAATGCTTTTAATATAGGAATTCTAATAAGAACTTTTTAATTTCGATTCGAATCGAATGCGACGATTTGGCCCCTGGAAAAATTTATTAACAAGAATTTTGCTTGAAAAGTTTAATTTAAATTTGTAAGCGGATATATATTTTTTAAACGGTAAAGAAAAAAATTAATCCAGCCCTCAGTCTGGTTTCTGTGCTGGGTGAAAATGCATTAATAATAATAAATATTAAAAACCCAGCTGATTAAAATCAATTTGATATTGTTACGTTATAAAAATTTAATTTTATATAATATATTAAATTTTTCTGACATTCTACCGTTCAAACACATAAAGGAAATGCCATGATTAATGAGCCAGCTAGTCCCGTCGGTCCAGCTGATTAGTGCTAAAATGTCAAAATTATGTTCTCCCTGTGAAAATAAACAACAAAAATTACAATTATATATCAAAACCAATTGCTTTGTTTAAAATAACATTACTATTAATCTTGCGTGTGTATTTTCCCAAAATAAAAACCTAACTTTGACGTTTTTCTCGGAATCAATTTGGTGTGCTGTGCAGCATATAAGAAATCACAGGACAAAACATGTATTGGAAAAATTCCTCAGTCTGGCAGTACTTTTCCTAATAAATTTTTATGTCCTACTGGCATCATTATTAAATTGTTATTCTATTTCTTTTTGTGCAGTGGAAAAAGTCATAAGATTACAGAAATAATATTAGGATTTTCTAGATTAAAACTAAAAATTTTATGATATGGTAGATATTAATAAAAAAATTAAATGGAAAATGTGTAACTTTATTGTAAATCCCTTGTGAAAACTATAATCATAAAAATGTTGGAAACAAATAAAGAAAGTGGTATATGTTGAAAGAAAGATAATAAAAGAAACAGACGTAGTATTATTGTATTGGAACACCTATTTGTAAACTGCTAATAATGCAGTTTAATATTCTTTAATGTTGTAAACGTAAAAGTGTGAGTGAATATAGTATGAAGAAAACAGTGTGGTGGTGTCGTCGCTTTTGGAGTTCTATTGCAGTTTAATAACGCAGGCAGGCACCCCACTTTTTACGCCCATTGTTGTAGGAATACCTCGACATAAAATGGGTGCTAAAGAATCCAAGCAGTCCTGCATTAATTACGAGGATGCAGTTAAGCGGGGTAAGTAGATTGCTTTCATTAGAGTGATTTCTGAAGTGTTGGAAGGGTGGAAAAAATATGTTTAACCTAAAAAACTTTTTAGGGGGTTGTCTTGTTTATCGATCTCTATTGTTGCTGCTTGTTGGGTTGAGTGGTTTTTTAATTGTTAATTTTTTAATAATAATAATAATAAACAAATTGTATTGCAAATAATGTTTATATAATAACATATGCATGCAGTTATAAAATACAAAGTTCTGTTAATCTTAAATGTTTTAGTCGCCTAAATAAGGACTTCCTTTTGTTTTCCTCCTTATGCCTATCCTTTTAATGTAGGTGATCTACTATAACTTCTCCTTGTATAAATACCTCTGTTATGCATAGGTTGCCAGCAAGGCCTTTTTATGGGCAATTTTTATTACATTACTTAATTAAGGTAGTATTTACATAAAAGAATTTTGTTTTTTAACCCTGTTTGTATTTGGTTTAAAAATAAAAAATATTGCAAATTGTATTGTCTGTAAGGTATTCGAAACTTAAATAGTTCGGAAACATTTGTAGAAAATTTAATTATTATACCTATTCATCTTATTTCCTGACTATTAGTCTGTTACTTCTAATAGATCTTATAGGTATACATACATCAGTCTTATTAAAGAAAATCACGGTACTACCGCATTAACTGAAAATAGATATCGAAATATATTTGGAAACCGATAGCTGTCGGATAAGGATTTGAAAATGCCTAATACATGTTTTAGAGTTGAAATTTTAGAACCGTGGTTTTTGTTCAAGTTCCAAAGCTATAATTTAAAAAGTCGTTAACCAAAAGTTTTTAAAATTCGCCTTTATATCTGATTCCGATAATTATCGGTTTCCTTGACAACTCTGATAATTACACTTTTTAAATGATTCTATTAATTTTTGAAGATATGTCTATTATTAAACCTATCTCCGTGACCTAAGAAGAGTAGTGACGAGCGCAACTCGCCATCTTCACCAAGAAGCCCCTAGACCTATTGTAAATTCTTTCAGAAGAGCCGAAAAGAGAATTAGAAAAGACAAAGAAATTTGTAGGTAGAGCGATACATAAATAAGAAAAGAGAGCAAGAATGCCATCCGTAAGAAGTAAAAAAACCCAACAGAGCCTAACCCTGCTTGTCGCCATGATCGCCCAAAGCGCACGTCCACAGTCGTTTACAAGTCTAAACCTGACATAATGCCTCCCTAGAGCGCTCTGATTGTCAACTTAGATCGTCACGCACCCTCTTTAATCCGCGTCCTCCCCTATCAATTCCGCGGCCCTCGTTACCGCCAGAATCTCAGCCTGTAAAACGCTGCACTCGTCCGTAAGTCTGTATAAAACCCCGTATCCATTAATTAAAACCAGTCCCAGTGCCCACCTCCATCTTCAATCCATTAGTGAAGACTGCATTACCTCTATACATCCTCTCGGATCCTTTCCATACCATTTCCATTTTTATTGCAAGAGGTTTATATGTATGTATGTACATACGATTCAACCCATACGAATATAGCGTTCTTACTTGTGTAATAACAACTCAAAACGCTAGCATTTTTCTTTTTTTGCATTTCGTCTTTGCTGTAATTAATTTATATTAAAATTAATATTTTATTAGAATTTTTAGTTTTACATTTTATCTTCTTAAGCAACTTTCGTCATCAATACGATTTGCTCCAATAATTTGTAGATGTAAATTGCGTTTTTTATTGTTTTATCTCTGAAACAATTGCATAAAGACACACGTTTTTACATACATATGTATGTATGTATGTATGTACTTGTGTCTGTGACACCTTAATAACAACCAACACTAACAACAACTAAGCATACACCTATTGTACACTTAAAGTAATTGCTGACCGTATACTGCAAAATATCATTATTTATTATAAAAAAAAGCACAGATTTAGGTATAAAACAAATAATAAATTAACACTTTATATAAAATATTGCATTTAAGATAAGATTTTGTTTATGCATGAATCACGATTACGTGAATTTGACAGTCAACCTTTATTAATAAAAAAATTGAAACATCTTGTTTAAAACAGTTTCAGAATCAGAACTAAGACGTCTGAAAGAAGCCTTTAAAAAATCGGCCGGTGTTGGTCGTTTTTATTTAAGTCGTAATGCATTCCAACAAGATGTCTTATGTGAAGGCGTTCCACAAAATTTTACAGATTTGCTGTACACGGCTTGTGGTGGTACATCAAAAGGTATTTCCTTTAAGGATCTTTTATGCGGACTGGTATTGATAACTCGTGGTACCGAAGATGAAAAAACCAAGTACGCTTAAGTTTTATAACGCATGATTTTAAAATGTATTTATGTGTTCTATTTTTTTTTTAAGATTTCTTTGGAATTTGTATTGCAATGACAATGGCAGTTATATTATAAAATCAGATTTCATCAAGACCATTAACTTGCATCCCTACGAAACTGTTTCATTGTTTTCACAAAATGATCGCATTAATTTTGAGCAATTTAAGGCTTGGATTTTAAAAAATAGAACTTCGACTGTGCTTTCGAAATGGCTTTTATCAGATAATTGCATAAGTTTAACTTCTGAGTTGGAAACACCTACATTTTATCAAAGTTTAGCTGGAGTAACACACTTGGAAGAAAAAGTAAGCTACATCATTAAAGCGTTAAAATGTTTATAAAATGATGTACTTTTTCAGGATATTGGTGATTTGGAGAAAGAGTTTTGGCGCCTTAAAAATTCTTCACCAAATGGGCAATTAGATTTACAATTACTTGGACCTTTATTAAGTCCACCCATACCAAAAAATGCTTTACAAGGCCTTTTCAATGCTTTTGATGAAAACCGTGATGGTCACATTGATTTCAAAGAACTTTGTTGTGGTGTAAGTGCTGCTTGTCGTGGACCAGGCGTAGAAAGAACAAGATGTAAGTTTTTAAGTAATAACATAGTTAAGAAATCTATTTATTTTTTTTTTTAATTACAGTTTGTTTCAAAATATTTGATGTCGATCGTGATGGTATTTTAAACCATTTCGAAACCTTACAAATGATAAATGTTTTATTGTTTGTGGCCAAAGAAAATCGTGAGGCTAACATGTACAAAGATTTAACGAAACAAACAGCTTTAAAAGATATTGTTAGTTATAGTAATCAAAAAATGGTAATTTTTTCAATTAAAATCTTTTTACTTGAATAATTTGTCGATTATGTACAGCAAACCAACTTCAGTTTCTGTACCCAACAGCAACCACAACTATAAAGTTGCCACATGGCTAACCATTTGTTAACTAAACTTGGCAACTGTTGGCTGTTCGTTGCAATCTGTTATACAATTTTGACAACTGACGCCCAAACTGAAGTTGAGATGTCATACGTAATCGGCCCATAAGTTTTTATTTGACATTCTTTTATTTCCTTAAAGGATGCTCTAACATTTGAACACTTAAATGTAAATTTAAAAGCGGAGGATTTTATGATGTGGAATGTTAAAAGTAGCCTAAAACTGCTGCAGCCATTTTTAAATTTGATATTTGAAGTGTGTCACATAGTTTTTGGCTTGTGGCCGCAGTGTCGTCATATGGAATATGATATTGGTATGTATTTGAAATATAAAATTTTGCTTTAAGGTTCTTTTCTTTACGTACGAGTTTAATTGCATAAAATTAAAAAAAAAATTAAGCAATAGTTGTTTTAAACGATTTTTTGTTAAATAAGTGTTGATAAAGGGAAAGGATAAAGCTCCTCTCATAAAATCAGTAAAAGTGGTACCATTCATGAAAATGTTATTTGAAATAAATTAACAGCAGAGTTATTCGAGTTTTACAGTTCTTTTAAAACAACATTTCAATTGAACTTTTAAGTAAACTACCTTTGTATAACAGTTTTTCATTGCATTATTCGAGTATTAGAGTTCTTTTAAAACAACATTTCAATTGAACTTTTAAGCAAACTACTACTATATAACAGTTTTTCATTGTATAAAATTCATTTTTGAAGGTGTTTTTATGTTAAAACATTTTTTCTTATAAAGTATTTGAGCAAAAAAAATCTTATATAAACTGTTAACCTTACAAACAGTATGTATAACAGTTTTATACAAATAAATTTAAGTTTAATATTAACATTTTCTTATATCTTATTTGTGTATTGAAACAAAAAATTTCTACTGAATATAACTTAAAAACTCAAAGTAGAGGTTTTTGAAAAACTTGCGTGAGTATACCAGTTTCCAATGCTAACAAGTCCGTTAAAGGAGACTATTAAAAAACTTTGTTAGAAACTTATTCGTGTATAAAAGATTGAATAAACCCCTTTAGCAAAATATCTGTGTATAACAGTTTTCTAATAAACGTTGTTAATTTAAACCTACGAATTTTTAAAATTTTAAATTGGGAACTCTTATTTAATAATAAAAAAATTTTTCAGTTGGTATAACAGTTTTCTTTAAAGATAGTTAAGGATAATATGTTATTTTCATATGTCCTAATGGTATATTGACTTGAAGTTTTCTAGGAAATATAACAAAAAAGTTAGAACTTAAAAAAACTATTTTAAAACTATAGTAAGTATGCAGAAATATGCTGAAGTAAAACAGTTTTTTATCATTTATTTATAAATCAAATAACTACTACAAGGAGACCTCAAAATTATTCGAGTGTAAGAGTTTTTGTAATACAACAAAATTTGGTTGAAATATTTAACAAAATGTCCGTGTATAACAGTTTTATATTGAACTTCAAAAATTGTAGTGTTGTTTATAAAAACGTTTTAAAACCAAACGGTTGTATGGTAAACGAATTTTAAATTCTATTTAATTATAATAATACCTTGCAGTAAGAGGCTGGCTAGACCGTGAGGAGAAGCGAAAATATCGTGTAGGACAATTTTGGTATCTTATATCGCGAGAATGGTGGATAACTTGGATGCATTATGTTAACAATAGCACCACAACCTGTGAATATTGTAAACATACGGGTACCCAACAACGTCAGATAAATTCAAATTGTGGCATAGATGAGGCTTTAGTATGTGATGAAAGTTTTAATACAAATTCGTTGGACTCTGTAGGGATGGATGTTTATACATCCAGTGATAATTGCAGTATGGGTAAGATTTAAAAGGGCTTTTTTGAAAAAAGAATTTTAATTAGGGGTTGACTTTGAATTTTAGGTTCTGCCAGCAGTGGCATATCTACAGGACGCAATTTCGGTTATCGTCCTGGAACCATAGATAATATAAATTTGGTAACACCAAATCCCTTCAAGAATATACGTACACTAACGGGTGAAGGTGGGCATTTAAAGCGTGATACACCTTTAGTACAAAATCATGATTTTGAACTGGTACCCAAATCACTTTGGAAGGCTTTAAATCGCTGGTATGGTGATAATTTACCGTTGCCACGTCAAGTCATACAACCGCCCAATACTGCTGATGTGGAGCTAGAGTTATACCCATTAAATCTGCGTATTTTACTGCATCAGAATCAACAAGCTCAAACGACCAACAATTGGGGTGCGGTATCAGGTAAGTGCTGCAAATGTTTAAAATTTTAAATTTTCTCTTATTTATTTACAACCAATTAGGTGGCTATGGTGTTTTAGCTTCTGGTGGGGGGTTTGCTGCCATTACTGCATCAAGTGTCTTACAGCCGCCGAAACGTTATTTGGCCTACACAGCTGCCTTTAGTCGCTTAGCTACCGTGCAGCAAATTGGAAATTTTCTTTGTGAACAATTGCGTTTACGCACAGAGGATATACGTTTGTGGCATATACCCGCTGGGTCTTTAGATAATGGTGCCATTTTGTTAGACGAAGATAATGTAACTCTAAAAGAGTTAACGATCAAGGATAACGATCAAATTTTATTAGAAATACGCAATAAAGATCAAACATGGCCTGAAGAATTGGGTTCTTTGACGCTGACACAAACCGGAGGCTGTTCTATAAACGATCGTCGGCTTACACGTAGTTCTATTATGTCTGTGCAAGCACCAGGAGCTACAGGCTTACATAACTTAGGCAATACCTGCTTTATGAATGCCGCCCTTCAAGTTCTCTTTAACACACAGCCTTTAGCTCAGTATTTTCGACAAAATATGCACATGTTTGAATTAAACACTACCAATAAATTAGGTACAAGAGGTCATCTAGCCACTAGATATGGAGAATTACTAAAAGAAGTTTGGAGTGCAACGACCAGATCGGTGGCTCCTCTTAAGTTGCGTTTTTGTGTGACAAAACATGCTCCTCAGTTTGCTGGTGGTGGTCAGCATGATTCCCAAGAATTATTAGAATGGTTTTTGGATGCTCTTCACGAAGACCTTAATCGTGTAATGGAAAAACCTTACAGTGAGTTGAAAGACTCCAATGGAAGACCAGATAAAATTGTGGCAGCCGAGGCTTGGTTGCAGCATCACGCCCGTAATCAATCAATTATAATTGATTTATTTTATGGACAACTTAAATCGAAAGTTAGTTGCATGTGTTGTGGCCGGGAGTCGGTGCGCTTTGATCCTTTCAGCTTATTGAGTTTGCCCTTGCCGGTGGAAAATTTCATTTACTTTGAGGTTCTAGGTAAGTTGGTCCTATAGCAATGCCTTTAGCCTGACTTAATTCCCTTTTACAGTGTTTTTACATGATTTATATATGCAAACACCACACAAGATATATATAATGGCAAAAGCAATTTAAATTTTATTTTTATCCTAACTTTTTACTACTTTTCCAGTAATTTTATTAGATGGTTCAGTGCCTACTAAATACGGACTGCGATTAAACTCAGAATCAAAATATTTCGATCTTAAACGTAAATTAGCTTCATTGTGTTATTTAAATCCCAATTTTATGTTAATCTGTGAAATTTGGAACTCTCAAATAAGACATTTATTTGCGGATGATGAAAAGGTTAAACCTTCTTCGGCTAAAGAGTTGTATGTTTATCAATTACCTGAAGAATGTACCGAACGTTCAAGATCTAGTTCTACAATAGGCATTAATATAGAAAAAGGGCTTAAAGATATACAAAGAAGCTCAGGTAAAGTTAACGAAACTAATCAAAAGGGTAATTTAATGCATTTTTTCTGTCTTTAAAAATTTTAGCCATGTTATCCGCTTATGATTCATATTCTTCTTTGACTTTATTAAATAATACTACAACTACAACAAATATTGTAACCAATAATCAAACAAATTCCATAAACAATATTAATAATGATATTCAACAACAACAGCAGCAACAATTATTATGTAATGAACAATATCAATACCAGCAACAATATTCTTCTCTTCATGATGATACACTGCCAACGCCAAAGCAAACTAATGCTTCCGCGTCCAGTTCTATTACCTCGACTACGACTAAACTGCATTTTAATAATGTTCATTGTAATATGTCGGTGGCCGATGAGGATGATGATGAAACTGAAGACGATGATGTCCATGTGTCAACGAAGGTAAGGCGGTGCTTTGGAAACACTATGTGCATGCCCCAGAATTTATTATGCTTCAAGGTATGGCTACTATTACTTTAAGGCAACAACAAAATTATGTATTTAAATATTGAATAAGATTATGACGTTTACTTCTCTCTACTCTTGTTTGTATTCTTTTTTGCTTCTTAACATCTTGTAAATAAAAAAGGAATGGAAAATTTTGCAAAATTTTCTGGCCCAGAATGTTAGTGATGCAGTTAAAGGGAATTGAAATTATCCACAATTATTCGGGAGTTTGTAATGTTACACAGTGGGGTTAAACACTTTTATTAACAATATTTTTTTTAAATGTAACAATAATAATATGAATTAAAAAATTTTAAAGGATCAATACATGATGATGCATCGCGATTCGGTCTTAATTAGTATTTCTTTCTTGGTCGGCCGCGTTGTAAAGACATGTAGCTGTTATACTGCACCAGTTTTGCATTGTAAAGTGTGTCCAATTCATTCAAAACTTATTTTAAAATGTTATGAAGAATTTAAGGTTAGTTTTTTTGTACGAATCAGCTCGCTAATACCTATAGTATCTGGCCAGAAATATTGAACTATGTGTTATTGACAACGTTTTGTAAAATATTTAAGTCGCCTAAAGAAAGTGAAGCTTCACACATAAGTAAAATACTAGGGTTTTAAAGCTATGAGAGTTTCATTAAGTTTTCCTAGCAAGTACGTGGCAAGACGGGCAATGTTAAAAAGAGCATCCATATGTTAGTTTTTGTGGTATTAAGTAACGTTGCGAAGTGCGATAAAGAAAGAAAAAAAAACAACTCAAACCCCCTTTCTATGCGTATCCCCTGGCCACCTGATTTTTATAATAAACAGATACTTTCTAGTTTAAACCTCGAAACATCGCTTAGTTCTTCTGAGTTGCGAGAGCCCACATGATCGTCTTAGCGCTAACCAGACTGTGTCCAGTAATTATCTCAATCGGGGTTCTGAGACCCAATCTCCCTAAGCCCATTAGTAACCTAAAGTCTGGAAGGTTCACCCCCGGCCATAAAGCCCCATCTTTCCTACATCCATATGTTAAGCATTCATGTCCTAATATTTCCATAATAGTGACCCATTGGTGGTCTCACAGTTTTCTTTTTATTTATCAACTAAAAGGCTGAGCCACTACAACGAGCTGGTCGGCATCTGCATTGCCAAATATATCGAAGTGTCCCGGCAACCAACAAATTCCGATGTTAAAGAAGTCCATAGTTGTACCAAGGGCCTTTTTAAAAATCCTTAACCAATCTTAAGTTGATGCAATGCTCCTTCTAGGCTCTAAGAAAGGCTGGCTAACTGTGGGCATAAATAGTGATCTCACTATCTCTTAAAGCATGTTCTACTATAAGATATCTTGCCCTTAAAATTCAGCCTGGAGCACAAAACACTCATCATATTGTCTATAGGACAATATATTCGTCAGTTCCGGTGCCCATTTCCATCAGTAAAAACTGCACACCTCTCATACAGATTATAGTGGTGCTTTTTCTTATAAATTTGGTACGAAGACCGACTTTAAAGTATGCAGCACTTTTTGATCCTTTATAAGCTTAAAGATATGCAATGAAAAAGATATTTCATCGCCTTAATCTAGAAGTCACTTCATGCATTTCATGTTTCTGCGTATGTTTCGTTATTGCCATCATCTACTACTAGCAAAAGTAAAAGTGTTAAGCAATAAAAACTCCGGCATACGCCTAGATCGAACGTTAGGTTAGGATAGGTCAGGTAGAACAGGCGGCTGCGGAAGTGATGAAGTGATAGTTGTGCAGCCCACTTGGGTCCGTTTCCTCGGCCCCTTTGTGATACCTGGAGAAGAAAACGAAGAAGAAAAAGATAAATTAGATTAGATCAAATAGAAATAAAGATAGAGAGATAGAAAGAAAGTTATCGTGTAAGGTCAGCGGTAGTCGTCCCATATTGGCCGCTGTCCCCGAACCAACCGCTATCCCTGATAAAGGACGCCAGGTTAGCTAGGCCAATGTTGGCCACGTCCGACAGGCCATTCAGTCTACCGATACCAAAGTGCCTGATCCGAATGTTCTCCAGCGCCGGACAAAAGCACAAGAGGTGATGTACGCTTTCAGTCTCCTCTTCGTCTTGACAGCTTCTACAGAAGTCGTTTCAAGGCAATCCCAACCTTTCGGCATGGGTGCCATATCGGCAGTGGCCAGATCGAACGTTGATGGCTCGAAAAAAACTTTATTTTCAACATTGGTTCAAATGAGTCTTACGAAACGCAACAAAAGCTACCTTCCATGCGCTTAACTCCAATAAACGCTCTTCATAAATTTTTTTTACGAAAACTAGCTTGCTCTAGCTTCTAAGGTTAAGTTAGGTTAGATTAGATAAAACAGGCAGCTGTTGAAGGAAAGGATACAGCTCACTTGGGTCCGCTTAATTCGGTCCCTTGTGTTACCTGGAGAGGCAGATAGAATGGAAGGAAAGAAGACATTTACAGAAGGATAAAAAAGAAAGAACGGAAGAATTAAGCAAACTTACCAGGGTCTCTGGTAGAATCGTTCACTTACCACTGATCTACCGGGGCATCCTGCTCTAGCTTCTTACTACCGTGCAGAAGTTGTTATGGGTTATCTATGATTTTATCGAGTCAATTTTCACATATTAAGATTTAACTTTTATAACTTTTTCAAATTATAAATGATTTATTGTTCTTCCTAATGGACATTCGACACGAGTAAGAGAATCTGTCGCCCGAAGTTCTCGCCGAAGTGATGAAAAATGCCATAAAAGAGAGCCCATATAGCAATTAATTTTGACGGCGCCCACTTGGCTGATATCATCTTCTCGACTTGACCAATAAAATTCTAAAGGGTTAAATAAACATAATCAAAAAACAGAGTTGAAGTTTTTCATTAAAAAAAATGAGAGCCAAACAACATCGGATGACTTCTTTTAGCCCACCTTGTATTTTAACGAAAAAGGGGCAGAAATAGGGGAACATGTTTTTGTTATTAAAAAGAGAAAAACCGCATTAAAGTAATTTTTATTATTGCATCATTAACATTCAATAATCACATATGTATGTACATATGTACATACATACTTTTATTTACATTTTGTTTTGTTGGAAAGCAATATTGTATAGGCTTTGCTGTCTGTAGTGGTGTAAAACTTTACAATAAAAAAAAGAAACCTAAACAACGAAACATAATTCTGTTAATGTTGACTAAGGCCAACAACAAGTACCTCAAGTATGGAAGTAATCATACCTTTTTCCAGAGTTTAAAATTTTTGGAAATAAAGTGTTTCCCTTTTTTTAATCACATATTTTTAATTACACAATTTTTTAATTTCGCAATGTCTTTTATATTTTAATTTGTAGTGGTTTTGGTTGAAAAAACTTTAGTAGAATTTTATTGAACCCTAAAGCTAATTTTTTTAACTAGTCCCTATTAAAATCAATGATGTTCAACTAAAAAAAAGTTAATTTTAAATTTCCCCCTAAATTTGGTTGTGTTTTATAATAAACCAAGCTATTTAAGGTGTTCAGAAAACCATGTAAGTGAAAATGCACTATTATGATTTCGTAATTTCAAGTCATCGAAAATTTTAAAATCTAAAGAGTTTGTTGTAGTATTAGTTTAGGTACGTTCGTAAATATGTACATAAAAACTGTACATCACTGTTGCAGTGATGCCAAATTTTGTTGCTAATGCGTGATCACCTGTTGCAGTTGTGATGCTTAAGCTTTTCTACTGCACAACAACTGCGCAAAGATTGCGTTTTTAAACACGCTTAATTTTCAAATTTCCACAAGTTAATATAAAATAACGAATTATTTAGTTTTCTTTTACTTACTCTTCCATTTTTTATAGAATAAAAATTTGGCGCACAATTTAAATGAGAACTTAAAGTTGTTGCCTTAGACTTGTTATTGCATCAGAAAATTAATTGATGCACCAATTGCAAATATTTGCTGCAGGACTGCGGCATCACTGCAAAAAAAAAAAATTTGACGCATATACATAAGTGATGCCAAGTTTTTTATAGCTGATGCTTTTTTTTTAAATTTAGTTTAATTGATACGCAAAACCTATATTTACAAACGTACCCTTTGCCTATATGCATTTCATTGGTTCCAGCCTTACCCTTTGTCGACTAAAATGGCAATTCGAAATCTAGTTCCGGTCTGCGACTTTGTTAAACTAAAACTTATTTGCAACTTTTTTCTACTTTTTGTGACTTCTGCACATATGTACATGGCATATTTCATAAAAAGTCAAACATTAAAATTTTAATTTCTATGGCGTAAATGAATACAATGGTTTTCAATATGAGCAAGAAGTAATAATGTTAAGGTTAAACATTATTTAAATCTGTCATGAAATAAGAAATATAGCAGTTATGTAGAATCAGAAACCCTTAAAACAGTGAGCAAAAAGAATTCTTCTTTTTGAATAATAAAATACCATAATCCTTAATTTCAATCAATAGCATTTAATTCTTAATGCTAAAAAACATCAAAAGTTCAAACTTAACCTAAAATTTCTCAAACACTGCTAGACCGATTGTAATAAAATTTAAAATTTAGAAGAGTTAAAAAAAGTTTAAAAATATCTATCGCTTCAAAAGTTAAAGAATTCAACTATTTTTCCAACGAAAAGAAATTAAATCTGTCAGTAGTTCACCTTTTGTTTTAAATCCAAGATGTAAATTTTGAGCTTCAATTTAGAAATAAAAGTGATGCTTCCTCACTAATTGATAAAGCTCGGCAAATGAATAATCGAAAATTGATTTCTCAAAACAACTAGAATACACAAAAGTAGGGAAGCTCAAAAAGAAATTCCTTTTAAATTAAAAAAAATTAATTTCAAGAAAATAAATTTGTTGGATACAAATCTACTAGTTTTTGCATGTTTTTTAAGAAGTAAAATAAATGGAATTAACATGTTTCCCAGACAAGTAATAACTTTTTATTTGTTTTTTTAAACAGCTGATTGTCAAAAAATTTTCTTATGAAGACGAAAAAAGTGCGGGCTGTTTTGTTCTGAAAGATGAAAAATTATTCTCATAAGAACCTGAATGTTGAATATGCGAATACAACGTAATTTTCTTTTTAGTCTAATTAATAACAAGAAACATCAAATTAAAGCTTTATAAAAGAATTTGACTTTATTTTTTTTAAACTCCTTTTTTATGCGACTTTTTTTAGCTTTAAAGTACTTTTTGTGCCACCTTTTTTAAAATTCTCAGCGGCCACCCTGATTAATTGTTTCATCAAATCATAAAAACAAATGAAATGAATATAGACAAACTAAACATACAACAAACCCTATATATGTATAAACTAGGTCAAATTGGGATAAAATCCTGAACAATATTTTAAATAGTTAAACATCTTTTTATATCATCATTGATTTGGCTTTTAACTTATGTAATTGTGTACCTACATAGTATGTTTTTTTTTAAACCTAATTGTTGTTAGCACATTATGTTAACTGTAGATTTTGTAAATATTTTTAGTCATAGCAAAAAATACTTTTCAATTCCACCTTTTATTATAAAATTTATTTAATCTAAAAAATTTGTTAATCAAGTAATTTTATTGTTTTTAGCAAAAGTAGACTCTTTTTTTGTTTTTGGTCCTTTTAGTTAACTTCCTTTTTCTTTGGCTCCTTCCACCTTTTTAGCTTTTTATGCGTTAGTTTTATTTTAGGTTGTGGTTTTAGCAAATGTGCTTTTGGTGCCTAAAACTTAATGTTTGTAACTCTTAAATAATTATTTTTTAAAGCTTAAATTACTTGGCTTAAATTTCAATTAATTATTATTTTCTAATGCTGTCTTTATGCTTGTATTTTTAACCAGAGCACACTTGCTAACAAAAAATAACAAACTTATGTACATATTAATATCAAAAACTTTATTCTTTTCAACTAATTACTATGTATGTGTGTTTAGCAAACACCCAATATTAGTCATAGTCCCGAGAATACTTTTGTAAATGGTGGCACTATACAAAAGCATATATCCACGTCTAAACTATTACATGCCAAAAATGAGGGAAACACCTGTTCTTCCTCATCCGCAACTGCTACACATTCCGGTGATAATTCCATGGAAAGCTCCACATGTGATCCATTAACTACTAACACCACTTCTTCATCAGAACCTCCCTTTATGTGTGAGAGAGTAGGGCGCATGAGTGGCTGTCCATGCCGTCTTAATGCCACCGCCGATGAAAATAACTCTCAACGTTTGATGGAAGCTGAAATCAATAGAGACAATTTCATGCAACAAGAGTTAAGTGATTCGTTGGGGGTGAATTCTACGGCAGCGGCACAAGTTCATGAGAGTCTGGGTAATGGTATATTCTCAAGAGTTCCTTCGCAACACTATAAAGTTGGTAAATATTTGATGGCGGTGCATCGCAAAATCACACGTCAAGACAGTTATTTTCTGTCGCATCATAAAACTCGTCCCAGTATCTTTGGCGTGCCTTTAATTATACCAAATCTGGAGGGCGGTACAAACAAGGATTTGTATTGTGCTGTGTGGTTACAAGTTAGTCGTCTGCTAAGTCCATTGCCAGCATCAACAGATCAAGCTAATCATGCCGCAGATTGGTAAGTTATTTTTTAATTAATTCTAAACAAACTTAGGATGCATATCAAGCTTGTTACTTTTAATTAAAAATTTGAAACACATCTGATAAAGAAAAAAAGGCTGTTAGTTGAAATCCATAATAATCAACTTTTCAAAAAAAAAAAAAAAAAAAATTGTTTGTACCCTTCTATGATTTTTTTAAACCGTAAAATGATGTTTAGAAAAAAGAAACTACTTTAAGGAAATTTTTACAAAAATTATAAATAAAATGCTCTTTTCTTTATAAAACGATTTTTTAAAGACTTCAATCAACATAGATCTATACATACATTACATTTATTTTAAACTTTCAGCGACGACAGCTTAGGCTATGATTTTCCATTTTCCTTACGTGCCGTTAAAAGTGATGGCCTTACATGTGCCCTATGTCCATGGTCAAATTTTTGTCGTGGCTGTGAAATACCCTGCAATAACGATTATGTTCTACAACGTAATCTATTTACTAACAGCTTAAATACAAGTAAGTTTAATATTTAATTAAAAAAAAATGTTTGTTTAATTAGAAAAAAATTACAAAAAGGTAATGCCTCTACACCAAAAATGATGCCAAAATATACAACAGGTTCTTTGCCTAATTTAGAAAATAAAAAATCATCCGAAAGAGATTCGTTGCAGTCGCAACAATCAGTTATAGAACAAGGACTTACTAAAACTTCTAGCAGTAGTGAACATTTTACTATAGCCATAGATTGGGATCCAACAGCATTACATTTACGCTATCAAAGTACTTTAGAGAGGGTAAGACGTTTGAAACCTTAACATTTAAGGAAGGAAAAAATAATTGTTTTATTATATTTCTCATAGCTTTGGGTAGATCATGATACGGTGGCCATATGTCGCAAAGAACAAATCGAGCCGGTTGATTTAAATCATTGCTTAAAGGCATTTACCTCGGAGGAAAAGCTGGAGCAGTGGTACCATTGCAGCCATTGTAAGGGTAAAAAGCCTGCTACTAAGAAACTACAAATATGGAAATTACCACCTATATTGGTAAGTAAATACGAGAAATTTGCTTTCTTGGTATATATTAAAATTTTTAAAAATGTTTGTCTAGATTATTCATTTGAAACGGTTCAATTGTGTCAACAACAAATGGGTTAAATCACAAAAAGTTGTACACTTTCCATTTGATAACTTTGATCCTACACCATATTTGGCAGCCGTGCCACAAGAAACAATATTACGCCATAAAGAACTACTCGAAATTAATGATATTTCTCAGACATTGGCAGACATATCGGAAAAAGAAGATGCTCTTCCTACCACAACATCATTATTAAGTGATAAAGCCTCAGAGACTCAAAACCCTGCTTCAAACAACGGTAATATTGTCAATACCGCCGCCCCAAATAACACCACGATATCCGCTAAAATTAAACCTCTTAATGGCCTTACAAAAGCTGTTCAGTTGTCTTTAAACGATCAAGTTAATAACATGTTGAATTTACAAAATCATACTCAAATTTTAGATAATTGCAAAAATATTGTCGAAGCCAATACTAATCAAAATTCTAGTAATAATGATAATTTAAAACAAATTAATAACTTGGATGAAAATGATGTTGATGAAGAAAGTAACGACAAAATGTTAGATAATGATGTGTCGTTAATGCGCAAAAATGAAGGTGATCGTACAATGACTAGAAGAAAACGTTTAATATCCACAAGCTTAACGAAAACACCCATAATTGATGGTGAATTCGAAGATTATCATCAGCATAAGCTGAAAAGTGGTGAAGATAAATTCGATCCTAAATATAAACTGTATGCTGTTGTGGTGAGTTTTAAGTTGTGTCAAAAATTTTTAGGTTAAAACATGGTGAAATAACTATAGGTAATTACAGTTGGGAGAGAATTTTGTGATAAAATATATTTTATATGAAATTCAACAATTGTAAATTAAATTAAAAGAGAGGAAATGCAAGAAATTCTAACATCTGATGGGCCGCTTTTCTAGTGAGGTCACCTATATAATTTCACCATGTGTTAAAATAAGTTTGTCCGCTTAAACATTGTCATTTCTTAATAATAAAGAAATTAGCCATCAGGTTACCGCATCGCAGGGAGAATTTTTAAATCTCTTACAATTTTCTATTTAATATATGAATTTGACAGCACGGTGTTGAAATAATTTGGAAAAGAAATAAAGGCAAACATTGTCTCTGTAATGCGTTCACTTTTTGAGTATTTTTTTGTCAGTTTGTACGGTTACAATAAAAAATTGAGCTGGAATTGAATCTACCAGATCAATTCTATGACTGTGGTGTTGTTAAAATATTTTTCATAAGGAAATGTTAAGATGTACGCCGGTGACTTTGTAATTTTACTTATCACATACTGATAAGAGTGCATTGTTACATTACATTTTATTATTATTCCTTAAATTCTTCTAGAGAGAGAAGTCAATTTAGCTATGCCTGTCTGTTCAGAGCCAATTCAAATCTTACGGACTAGGTATTGTTGTTAAACTATGACAAATATCTCTCAGACAATCGCATTTAAAAATTAGTAATTTTCAATAACTATTGACCGAGATATAAGCTTAAGTCTTAAATTACTATGATAAAGAGGAAAGAAAATTGTAAGACTAACAAGAAGGAAGGAAATAGTCTAAGGCCGAGAAAGAAGAATCAACTCAAGTACCCAAAATGAACATTTTCTTTATGGGCATCCCCCAGCCACCTTTTTCGTGACATACTTGATGATGTGTTCCAGTTTACTTCATAAAACATCTCGCAGTGCTCGCAGTTACATACAACATTCTCTGTCGTTTACGATTTTCTTATCTCTATTCGGAGTGCCGCGATCCCATATGTTCGTCCTAACCCTAGTCTTACAGTGTTCAGTGAACTAGACCATGGTTATAAAACCCAATCTCCCATAGCTCATAAGCAAACTTTTGTATGCTAAATTCAGCCCCGGCCACATTGGCCGTACAGCCACCCTGTTCCCCCACTGAAGATACATTCTTTTGGTGGTCTCAAAGTTTCCTTCATATATGTTAATTCAAGGATAAATCCACTACGAGCGAACTCATCGGCAATGTTATAGCCAGCTATTCGAAGTGCTTAGAAATCCAACATAGTATGACTTTGAAAAAGTCCCAAACTATGCCAAGGACCTTCTTAAAATCCCTTACCAATCTCAATTCAACATAACACGCTTCTAACGCCCTAAGGGTTGCCTGAATGTCGGCATAAACAGTGAACTCACTATCCCTTGGATCTTTTCACTATAAGATCCTTTGTATTTAAAATATGCAGAATCTAATTCTATATATTACATTACACCGTCCTCTCCCATAATATAGACGTCAGCTGCAGTGCTCACATCCATCTTAAATCTATCAGTTAAAACTTTAAATCCCTTATACAGACAACCAAATCCAATAATCCCTCCATCTGTCTTTGATGATCGGTCTATACTAAGATCCTCAATATCAATTTCCTTAAATAATCTGGCCACAATATTACGAAATTTTCCAAGACCTGACTTCTAGTCTGGCTAGGCTTTTTGCTGCTATTCGTTTCACCCAGTATGGTGGATGATATCTAGTGGCACTTAAGGTGTGCTTCTTATGGCTCCAGAGATGCCAAGTAAAACACATCTTTGGACCTTTGTTAGAAGCTTTAACAGAGTCCTTTTCAATTGCCTCCTTCAACACAGGGAATGTAACATCTGTCGGGTTAACTATTTTCGCACGAAATAATTCTATTCAAATGTCCACATTTGCTGACAAAAGACATGAAAGGGGGGTAACCATTATACAAACAGGCTAGTTTTAAAAAGTTTTTTAATGAGTCATATCTCGGAAACTGAACCGTTTACGAACTAATTTTATTGCCGTGATTACAATTGGTGACTTAACCAGTAAAAGCCGAGCAGGGAAGGATATACCCCCCATATCAACGAACCAGTTTTATAAACTTTTTGATACGCAGTTTTTGGTCACTATAACAATTACTGACGCTAAACCCGGATGGAGAAAATATCATTACACTGCCCACGTTTTGGAAAAATTAATTAGATCGGAGAACGTGAAAAAATATCGGGCCAAATCGTCGCATTCGAATCAAAATTTCATTCGATCGATCGAGTTGTCAATGCTTTTAGTATAGGAATTCTTATAAGAATTTAAAAATTTTGATTCAAATCAAATGCGAAGATTTGGTCCCAGATTCTTTTTGGGCAAAAAACATTAGGCTTTCAAGAAAAAATTTGTCTCCTAAACGAAAAGTTTTCTATTTTCAATCAACATTGTTTTTTTTGTAAAAAGAAATCCTCAAAAAAGAAAATTTAATTATTTTTTTCTTTTCTTATTTGCAGTCTCATTCAGGCATGTTAAATGGTGGCCATTATATTTCCTATGCCGCTAATCCGAATGGCTCCTGGTATTGTTATAATGATAGCTCATGCCGTGAAATATCGAGTCAACCCAATATTGATCCCAGTTCGGCTTATTTATTATTTTACGAACGTAAAGGTTTAGATTATGAACCGTATTTGCCAAATATCGAGGGTAAAACTTTGCCAAATGGAGGTTTGGGAGCATTTGAAAACGATGAAACCGACAATGATTTAAAGAAAATGTGCACAATATCATAAAACTTGCAACCAAAGTAGAACAAAAGTATAAAAAGGAAAAGATGCAGGAAGCAGCCAAATGTTGTTTGTTAAAAATAAAACTTAAAACCAACTAAACACGCTGAGCGTTTAATTTAAAATTGTGATTATTATATAATTTATAAGTATGTTAATTTTTTAAAAAAGCCAAATTTACTTTAATTTTTTTTTTGTTCGCAATAAATAAATGAAAAAAATATTTTTCAAATAACAGCAAACAAATGTAAAAAAACTCACATTATTTTTTATTTTTGATAAAAGACGGTTTTCATTTTTAAAGCTCATATTTATAATACTTACATATAAAGGTTATTTGGCAAATGTCTATGGCATAATTGTCAAATAAGCCTTTAATAAACCTACTATAAGTATTATAAATACGGGCATAAATGTTTTCGATTAGTTCTATATATTGTGCATGTTTTGCTTCCTTTTTTCATTAAATAATTTATAAGATATTTTTATAAATACTACATAATATATAATAGTCGAATTTAGATTTTTTTTGGAGTTGTTTATTATATTTTTAAGTTTAGGTGTTATATTCTTGTATAAAACAAACGTACATGCATGTATTTCTATTCTTTGCCTAAGTGCAATATCATTCTATACCATATATTATTTTATTAGATTATATTTTTTTGTTGTATTTATAAGCATATAAATAAAATATATTATTTTGTTTTAAAGGAAAAAAAAAATTCACTAACTATTTTGGGTTTTTTAGTTAAAGACACGTTTCTACAACAATACAAAAACAAGAGAGACTGTATTCCTAAACTCAGTTTGCATTGCATTATGAAATTTCAACTTCTTCCTTTTTACAACCCTTACAATTTTGGCAATGTTTTTGTTGTTTTTTAAATGCAAAAATATAGCTATAAACACTCATTTAGAAGAAGAGAGAATTTTAAATTTCTTGATGCCATCCAAAATGCGTTTAGGATTCCAGCCATATTTTCTCCTGATACAAGAGACCAAAATGCAAAAAAGATTCAAATAAAAAAAACAAGAAACTTACAGATGCTCAAGCCTGACCATTTACTCTACTATATGGTATCATAATTTTATACATTAGTGTTCCAGGAAACCAGAATAACTACTAACAAACTATTTAAAAGTTAAGAAGAGGGACGGATAAATGTTTTATTTAAATTGGTCAAAAATTGTACCCAATGTCTGTACAAGTTACCGATTTCGCATCTGGTTTCGTTACGAAAACGTACCGAAATTTGTATTGGTTGTTCACAAGAATTCGGATTTCTTTGTTTGAGAAAATTCGATCAACTTTAAAGTTTGTCTTACAGATATCTGGACTTATTCTGGAAAAAAAATCATTGGGAATTTCTAAAGGAATTTTATACATATTTTAAACATCATTAGTCAGAAAAGTCTTACAAGAAATCTAAAAAGACTATTAAAGTGATGACTTTTCTGACAAAAATCTAATTTTAAAAATAGTTACCAGAGAATCAAAATTTCTTACATATTATATGAATACCTATGTATGTCGAACATATTTTTACGCTGAAAAATAACGATGTGCACACAAGTCGCAAAATTATCGTAAAACAAAAAACAAAAAAAAGAGCATAATAATCATTATTTAATTAATTGATGAAAGGCAGCCCAAAGTAGTTCCATTTTTTGGGGAAACATCAATGAATTTAGCACGTGCTTGTCATAGGAGGTAAGTGATTCAAGAAACAAAGAGTAAAAAATCTAAAATAATCTCTTAATTATTATTTTTTTAAAAATTCTTTTTATGTTAGTCCTTGGTATCTTTGAGCATACATACGTATTACTTAGATACAGATTTAAAAAAATTAAATTTGGAAATATTGTATTCCCTTTAAGTGTTATGATTTTAAAACAGCTTCAAATTTGTTTGCTGGGTGTTTGTATAAAAAAGTGTGATCCCTTACCGAACTGGGATACTTTTTAGGTAAAAAAATGATATAGGTATGTAGGTATTTGACGAGTTTGAAGTTTCTTTTGTATCGAATAAGTATCGTTTTGAATATAAATTGTTTGAAGGGTACAAGCTCAAAAGGTTTTACCGTCACATATGTATGTATGTATATAAGAAGGCACCCTGTCGAACACTTATTGCAATGCAAAAAGGCATATCGAGTTTTTTTTATTATATATTACAAACGCCATTAAACTACAAGTGTTGACGAAATTTTTCACATCTGCGATCAAATACATAAGACAAAGAAACGTAGCTTTGTTTATAGTTTTCATTCTACAAAGTTTTTTGCTTCTCCTGCAAAATAATATTTTTGTTAGTTACGACTTTTTGCATTTAAACTAACTATATGTAAGAAACACACCACTTAGCAGGATATTTGTATGTATGTGCTTTAACTTTGGAGTTCCTTTGGATAGCTTGCAGCCAGATTTGTAATTAGTTAATAAAAGTAAACCTAGTAAGTTATTTTTGTAATCGACTAAACAAAGTTTGACAGGGTACCTATAGCTGTTAAAAAATAAAAATACACCAATGGAAAGAAAGAGAAGACGAAAACAACAACAAATTGATTTGTTGCTTTCTGCCAATTAGAATAATTTTTGGTGTAAAAGCAAATTCTCCCACAAGTTAATTTTAGCCAATAAGATAATGACATGCCTATTGCTACTGCTGGAAAATATGTACATATGTATGTATATAAGTACATGCATTTATACGAATTAAAGGAGACATAAAAACGTTCAAGTAAAATTACATGAAAAGAAAATACCTACGAACATTTAACATTTTTTGTATGTAGGTGCGTGAAAACTTAAAAGAAATGCATACGTTAATACATATGTACATATACATACCTATGTGGATCAGCTGTGCTCGTAACACCACCTGGTCACAATTATTTCACCATGTCCTATATCATACAAAATTTAACTCGATCGATCAATCGAGTTGTCTATGCCTTCGTTTTAGAGACTCTAACAAGAATTTTAAAACATCAAATGCTTTAGTTTTCACCAGGGGGCAAATCACGTACATAGGTATAGAGTTACGTTGTCCATCCGTCTTTTTTAAGATGGCATGTCCTTTTAAATTATATAAATTAAGTCATTTTTTTATTGATTGCCTCTAATATGTATCTCTAATTTTTTTGTTTTATTTTCAAAATTAAAAGTTTTATTATGAGAACTTTATGTAAATTTTAGTTTGCACTGACTGGACTAATATTAATTACATAATTTAAGATTCAGTTACTCATTGTTAGTTCACATAAGCAAATAGGTATTCAATTATAAAAAAAGATGCAGAAAAAAGCTAGGTACCTATGTATGTAAAAAACATATGGCGGAATTAGTCAGCTGATCAGTTGATCCTACCTTGTTCAATGTATCTTCTTTAGAATTCTTTTAAATTACAACCTTGAAAACAGTGTGTTTTTATTGACAAAGATTTAAAATTATTCCAGGGCAACCAAAAATATGCAAAATCATACTTTTTCTGTGCGTCACATTAGCTTACAATGTTGTTTCAGAAATATTGCAAAAGTTTGTTTTAATTTGACAAAAAATCGATATCCAACTAGATTAAAAACGTTAAACTAAACATTATTCTACATAATTTTGGTTCCCTTCTTTTTTATTTTGAACCGAAACTCTTTGCCAATGGTGATTCGTTATTTATTTAACGCAACTTAATTTGGAATGTTGCGTTTTCGGATTATTTGTTTAAGTTCCCATCATGCTCAGTTTAAAGCATAAAATTTGAATACATATGTTGAATCATTTTTTTGATTTTTTACCGCAGATTTTGTGGGCATAAACCCCTTTTTTAAAAGTATGTTTTTGGTTGCCCTGATTATAGCTTTTTGTTAGAATTTATTAATAATAATTTAAAAATTACATTTAATACATATTATATTTTAAATTAATATTATTTGCAGACACAATTTTGGCTTAAACAAAACAGCCATGATAAAACATAAGAATATATTTAAAGTAAAAGCAAATAACTAAATTTAGAAAACATTTCGGCAAATAGGACATGTTGATTTAGAGCTGGTGGTAAACCATTTGTACTAAAAAGTAGAGAAAAAAAACGAAAATTAAAATATATTAAAAACACACACACACACACACATTATCAACTTACTAAACATGGCCCGTGAAATTTCTTTTTACAAGTTTTACACGTTAATTTTGGTAATTGACAGGTGTCCTGATGTATGACGGTATAACAAACGTAACATTCCTCAACGCCCTCGAATTTCTTATCGAGGTTATTTTTCCATAAAGTAAGACCATCTAATATGGTGCCATTCTAAGAATAAAAAAAAAACAAAAAATACTAATTTAAAACAAAAACCTTTGTTGTCTTAAAACTACCTGATGTGTAAGAAAAATAGTTAATTGCATGGCTACATTGCGCGACGAAGAACGTCCACCGATTTGTTTATTACAATCCACTTTAACTGATCCCAAGGGATAGTTTGAAGCCAATGTAATAACTAGTTCCATGCGAGCCTCATCAATGGAATAAACTGCTAAAACTTCACGGGTCGATATGTGTACGGTAACCTAAAGGAAAAATAGAAAATAATGTAAGTAAGTAGTTTAAATTGGTGAATTAGTTTTTTTAATTGGCCAAAAAATGCTGTTTAGAAAACTAGCGGCAAATTACTGCTTTCTATTCGAAGTCAACTTATCCTCAATCGGTCGATTTTGATTTGAATCAAAGGGCGTAGTTTTCCGCCTGGATTTGCCAAAAATTCTATTAAAATAAGAATTGTAAAGAAAAAATAAATTTATTAAGATCGACACTGAAAACCTCTTTTTATTCTTGTATTGGGGTTGGCCAAATCTTAAATGTACTTATAAGCTTCCCATTTAAACCATTGAAGCGAGGGTGGATGATTGGAGAATGGTTTCCCAACACTCTTTTTATCGGTACGTCTCACTTTTATTTAGTTTTAATTTAATAGCTGATAGGGTATTCAAGAATTCTACAAGAACAGACTGGTCCAAATAAGCGAAGTTGCTAAATTTGAATTTGTGTTCCCCGCGGGGACACTTATTCAGTATTTAATGATTAAATTATTTGCGTGATGTAGTCTTGTGGGACATTATTTCCCACGACACGATTGCAACTCAAAATTTCTCTGGTGGACAAGCAGCTGAAGGTGGAGAGACGGGAAGTTTGTGAGCTCTTTAAATTGGCCAGCATCACTGGTAACTTGAGTGCTAGAGAAAGTTCAAGAGGGTTCTTTAAAGACGAATAAGCGCAACATACGTGGGGCGAAGTGAAACTCATGAAAGAGTAATGTGCTGGCTAGGAATTTAGTTATTCCCGGCACAATATATTACATTGACATGAATTTGTCTCGCCAAGACGTACAGGGTGTCTGGTGGCAGATTTAAATTTTCAAACTTAAATAAAAGACGTAAAAAACGACACAAAGATTCATTAAGAGCACGATAGAATGGAAATGCGGATTTTATTTTTAAAAGAGTATGTCTTCGGGATGTCTTCCGTCGAGTTGAACACACTGTTAAAAACGAAGCCTTATGTTCTGCGCCACACGCTGCAGTTAACTTGATTCAATTGAGCTGATTTCTCGATGAAAATTTTTTTTTAAAGCCGCAAGAGATTGGGGATTGTCATTTCAAACCATTTTTTTGAGGTAGCCCCATAAAAAAAATTCACAGAAGTTAGATCGGGCGAACTCGATGGCCATGGGTTGGTTGTCCCCAAAGCGACTGATCAGTTTTTGAAGGAAATTTTCCCTAAGCAAATTCATCGAAGCTCTGACTGTGTGTGCAGTCGACCCATTTTGTTGAAGCCCCGTGTGCCAACAGTACAATGGATGAGCTTGCAGGTTTGGGAAAAAGTATTTCGCAATCATGAGTCGATAATTTTCACCATTGACATTCGTCGCCTGGCCTCAATAGTTTTTGAAAAATAATGGTAAAATTATCTCATGCATGGATGAGGCTTTTCCAAACAGTTACCATGGGGCAAAGTAATGGTTTTTGATGTTTCAGTCGAGGTTTGCTTAATCTTGGAGACTAGTAGCCGAAGTTTTGCCTATTTATGTGGCCGTTTAAGTGAATATGATCCTCGTCGCTTCAAAAAAAAATGGGATTTACAGTGCAAAAACGCTCCAACATCGTTTCGCAAAAATTTTTGCGTAAATCAAAGTCACTTTCTTTTAGTTATTTCACGATTTGAATTTTAAAGGGATGGAACTTCAGATCCTTTTCTTTAAATTTCATGAATATTCGACCTTGGACGTCCCAGTGAGGCTGCTTTTTCAGTATCAAAGCATGAATTTGCCCGTAAACTTCTCTTAACCAGTTTATTGTTTTCGGGAGTTCTTGAAGATCGACTGGGCCGTGGGACAATCATAGCCGAAGCAGGTGCGTGGAATCTCTGCACACACGGACCAATAAAATTTACACTTGGTTCATCACGTATTCGCCGAATACCGAAATTTGAACATACATAATTGTCGACGAGCAATTACGTAAGAAACATCACTCTTAAAAAATGTCTCCACAGCGGACGCGCGATGCTCACTCGACCACTGTGACATTGGGACAACGGTGCCAACCTCCCTTCGCACCATTTATTACTTTTTGAAATAATCGTATTTAAAAATATAAATTTGCCACTAGACACCCTGTACCAAGGTATACGGGGTCACCTTCTTATTACGTCATGCCCTGTGCATTTAGGAATGACAGCATTTTTTGAATTAAAATTTTAAGTGTTGGAATTAAAATAAGCGATTTTAGTAAAATGGTCACACCTGTCACAATGAATTTGTCCGTATGCACTACTTTTTAAAATCTTAATATCTTTTTTAAAACAAAATTTTAATTTCGTTTTACTTACCTGCATATTTTCATGTTTTTCCTTTTTACTAGCAATAGCCATTAGTTCTTCCTGGCAAATTATGGGTGAAACGAAATTTGCGGTTAAAGTATCGACAAAGGTCTTTTGTCTTGAGGGACTTGTATTCCACCATTTGCGTACAACGGCGGGTAACTTACTTAAAACGTCCGTATACAAATGACAGACATACTTTTCCAAAGATAAATTAGAATCTGAAAAAATATTCACATGTCAAAATTTATTTTATTAATAAAAATTCGTTATAAACGAATCGTTTTTTTGAATTTGGGGGAAAATGGCTATAAATTTTGAAGAAATTCCTAGTGATATTGAAGAAGAGACTCAAGAAAAGGTGGTAAAAACTCATACGGTGTTAGATGAACTAAATGCGTGCCAAAGTTTACTTAAGAAACGCACCATTAAATGTCGAGATATAAAGCCTTTCTTTGAAATCGGAAAGCAACCAATACGCTTTACCTACAAATATTTTTGTGTTTGTCCGCGCTATAATCCTAAATATGAATGCAAGCATGCAGGCAACATTATAATCGATCGTGATGTTTTTACTCCAAAAGAACATCTTGTTTATTTGGCAACACCAAGGCCAAATTTGGCAGCGCCACGCAAAATGCCAAGTTATTTTCTCAAAAAAACAATTCTTGCTAATTGTACGGCTCGTATTAATCAATTGGCTAAGCCCGACATAAGACGAGTAACCGAGACTTTAAATAATTTTGATCACATCATCTCAAAACGTCAAAAGCTGTTACTCAATAAACAATTAGAAAAAACGCCAAATGTAGAGTATACAAGTATTCAGAAAGCTTTGGAATGGTTGACGGAAGAAAGGCGCTTAAAAAGTGTGGCAAAGAGAAAGGAGAGATTGAGATGTAAAAATTTTAAGCGCAAAATATTGTACAGACAAAGGCAAGAAATCAAAAAGATTGTTGATGTTTTGTTTGAGGAAATGAAAGACTTTCTTTTGAATGATCAATTTATAATGGATGAAAACTCTGGCTTAGTGGTTGTGATATTAGAAACCTTAAAGGAATTTGCCGGTAAGTCAATACAACTAATATAACGTTGAACATTTGATTTGATTGTATTTGCCGCTTACTTTTATTTAAGACAAAGACTTTAATATAACCAGCAATTTACGAGAATATCAAAAGATTTTAGCTTTTAACTTGGCCGTATGGATTAATAAATTTATTTCCAACTTGAATATTAATATTGCCGAAGCGGCCCAAATGTCACAGTCTCTAACACCAGAACTATCATCATTTTTACCAGTTGAAGACTATATTTCACCAAACCCCTCTGAGGAATCCTTTTATGGAGAGGAAGATGAAGATTATTATTCATATAACCAGACTACTAGCGAGAAGATGCCACACAATATAGAAACTGAAATAAAATAGTGAAAGTAGGATGATTTGTAATTACCTTTAATTTGCTTCCAAGAAAGTCCTTTAAAAATGTCATTGTTAAGTTGTTTGGTACTGTGATTTTTTAAAATTTCTACCGGCATTGCTCGGAATAAGAAGTGCAGCAAATTCTAAAAAAAAAGATTTTTATGAAATTAAAATTAAAAAAATAAAGAGAACAAAATAAATTCAAGTGCTGTGGGAAATATTTGATAAAATCTTAACTGAAAGTCCTTTTTTTTTATTTTAGCAAGTAATAGACGAACTTTAAATCTCCGATGTGGCTTAAATAACACCTGGAAAAAATTCTTTAAAAGTTCAGATTTCATTAATGAATTATCAGCGATTGTCTGAGCAGGTAACTGAATTCGATTTTGAATAATATTCAACAGGAATATCAGAATCTTAGCCGACAGTCATTCCGCCAATAGTCCTTTTTTACATATAGCATATATCCCAACTTGTCCGAAAGTTTCGGTCATCCGTTCGGGGTTCGTTTGGAATTCAATTAGTTTTTTCAAATTCTTATCCTTTTCAAACAATATTCTCATATGGTTGCGGGGGCACGGAACCAATGCAGGCATCTGTATTGGTGGTGTACAGTTGAGGGATTAAACTTTCTGTGCCATCCCTCTCTTTTCCAGCAAACTTTGCTTTAATGGGTTCACCAGTACACTTACTAAAGCCAAATGTTGTATTGATCCTGGGTGAATATAATAAGGAACATATGGCAAATATTGAATCTGGATGTGCTTAAAGTATTAAATGGAAGATACTGATTACGCAACTATACCAGGGGCCAAATCTTCGCATTCGATTCGAATCGAAATTTTAAAATTCTTATTAGAATTCCTATACTTAAAGCGTTGACAACTCGATCGATCGAGTGAAATTTCGATTCGAATCGAATGCGACGATTTGGCCCCAGGAAAAAGAAATTGCATTCTGTCAAAGCTTTTAGAACGCAGCGGAGAAAAGGGCCATTTAACCTTTACTATGATTCTGTTTAACAATAGCCTTTATCCGAGTAAACCGTCAAAGGATCAATAGACTGGCTGGAATCGTCTCCGTCCAACTGCATGTCTCTTAGGGCTGCTACTACCAGACATAAGACTGACGTCGCCCTGAAATTAGCCAATGTCGTTTGTTTACGGGCTGGACCCGGATTTTATCTAATTTTCCCTAATATTTCTTTGTCAGGTGGTCATGCCAAACTTGCTTTTATCGATAACAGCTCCAACAAGTACATTTTTAGCGATAATGCTTTAAGGCTTGAAAACGACTCGACATGGTTTTGCTCCTTTTGTCTCTGCTTGGCTGATGGACATATGTCTGTTGAAAGGATTCGATCCTTTCCCCAAGCAGTTCAAATGTCTGTGCAGAAGTTTGCTTTTTAGCAAATGCTTTGCGCAATCTGGCAACACCATCGGTCGAATTTAAAGTTTCTGGCTTGATATAAAAACGGGGACATACATATCTACTGTTTAGGCCGAAGCAGCGGATAGGGATAGGGCCAGATTCTGCTGAACTTTTGATACTTTTTTTTTATAAGTAATCGGTGGGCTATAGTTTAGCTTAGGTTAAACTGGCTGGCCCCAAGGACCCCACATAGACCCTTTGGGTTCTTAGTGTTACCAGACAAAAAGAAAACATAACCAGTTTCGCTAACTTGATGTAATAATATCCAGGATGCTCCACACTTTCTTGGCAAATGCCAGAAGCTTTGTCTTACCATCCCCGGAATTTTCCTCCAGGGAAGACCCTAAATAGTTTGCTCTGGAGCGCACAAGCGCTGGACAGTGACAGAGAATATGCTTAACAGTTTCATCAACCCCCGGTACCCCACAGTTAATTAGTACAATCATAGCTGGCCAGCAGAGACCTGCGCCGAACGGCTGACAGCCGGCTCACCCAGGCCGCTGATCAGTCTTATCAAGCCGCCGCCGCCGATGCTTTTTTCGGCTTCATGTCGGCTTAAATTTAGCCGCCGGTTAAAATTTTTCATGTTGTTATAACTAAAAAACAAAGCAATGTAACAGCGTTGCCAGAAGCTTTGTGAAGAAAATCTTCATTTGTCATTAGAAAAATCATATTTTTAAGAAAAAAATCATCGGGTTTTTTCGACAAGGCGTACCAAATATCCTTAAAGGATAATCACCCCCTTTGTGAGGGATATGATATTTTTTGGTTTATTATTTAAAAGCGTTGAAACTTCTTGGAACTGTGAGTTTTGTTTTGGGATTTTGTTATGTAGTTATCAAGGAAACCATAACTATGAAAAGCAATATTGTTAACAGGGATGAAAAGTTGAGAAAACAAGAGGATGATACATTATATAATTGTTAAAAAAAGACTTGTTTTTCTAACCTTAACTCAAAACTTATTTTATTTAAATCAGCTAACAGAAAACATTTTTTTTTTACTTTATAATTTGCCTGTACTCATTTTGACCGATTAAAAAATTTTTAAGAATTTCTAAAAAGTTCTCGAAACTGCTCACGGTGCTATGAAAAAAATAATATTCTAATAATTATTAAAACCAACAATTTTTAGCTTTATAATTAAAGCAAAAAAAATTATAGTATCATTAACTGACAAACTTGTCAAGCGTGTTATTGGGTGAGCGTAAGCATAATGTCGAAAAATCAATCAATCGTCCTAGATATTTGGATGTAACTAATTTTTGTCAAATAACCAATTGTGCATATGCTGGAATCCTATCAAATACAAATTTTTGTTTATTGGGTTTTTTTAAATAATTTTTTTTTGTGTTAAAATATTGTATATTCATGATAACTGTGCACTTCATTTTATTTATAAATAAATAACCTATTCTGCAGTTAGTAGTTACGCGGATTGCTCAACAGAGCGATTTGGTTTTACCTAAGTATATCAGTAGGCTAATCAGTACATAACGAAAATTTTTGATGGCTGCTATTCAAAGATGGGTTTTTTTATGTATTCTAATACCCAAAACAATAGGGAAGTTTGGTTTATGCAGGGCCCAGGGTACATACGTAAAGTGTACAAGAGCAGTAAACAAAAAGTTGACACAAGCCTTTTTTATTATTTACTATGGTTAAAATTCGGAGACAAATTATGTATTAGCATTTTCTTTAAAAAAACCTAATATAAAATATCATAATTTTCAAAAATAAAAAAATCATCATTTGAGGAAAAAAATCATCAAATCATATTTGTGGCAAAAAATCATTAAAAATATGATAAAATCATTATTCTGGCAACTCTGCATGCTAATCTCTAAATTCGAATTAAGAATTTATCGTTTCTCCTGTTTGAATGGTTACTCTTATAAAGTAAAAGTTAAAAAAGTAACGTTTAAAATAAAGTTAAAAAATATTAAAATGGATGGTAAAATTACAAATTATATTAAGAAAAAAAGTTCAGATTCTAAAAAAATACTTCTTTTATTTTTGGAAAAACAAAATATAAATTTGAATTTCCAAAAATAAATATATTTTAAAAGAAAGTTTAAAAACTCTTTATCAATAAATATTTAAAACAAATAAAAAAAAAATAATTATTTGTTGCAACTTTTGTTATTTTAATTAAAAAGTTAAAAAAATTAACAAAGTCGTATATAAAAACTATCCTTAATTTTATGAAACTTACAATTACATAATTTTAATTTAAATAAAGTTCTGTAAATTTTATTGTATATGTAAATAATATTTGGATGTTAAATTAAAAACCCTTCATACACATAGATTTAATGTAAAGAAAATCCCTTAATTCTTCTACACGAGAAGTGAAAATCTTTTTTAATTTAATACTACGAACATCAGAAAAGCATACATAGATTAGATTTTTAAAGTAATTTCATTATAATTTTCTTTAAAAAGTGTTTGAAGAATTGCAAGACTTTTGACTTTTTTGTGTATGAATCTTTCAGCCGCCGCCGACCTATTTTACTGTCAGCCGCCGCCGCCGACAAAAAGTGCTCGGCGCAGGTCTCTGCTGGCCAGTCTCCCTGGCATGAACCGCTGTCCGAAGTGACATGTTATCATACCCACTAAGAGTCTTCAATCGCCACATAGTCCTGGAGACTCCACACAAAGTGATATTCACCCAGACCTCTGTTGGTCTGACCCTCACTGTAGAGTCTATACTCCAATTGCAGAACTGCAAAGGAGCACGAACGTCCAATGCTCTTTCAATAGGCAAATGGACTCCTTGCTTTGCCAGCTCGTCTGCAATTTTGATTTGGCGTAAGAACTTCTGCTTTGCCACGCATTTTTCTGCATGAATAGAGCACATTGGTCGTCTTCTTCACTCTTTTCCTCACATTGAGTCTCCATGACTTGGCGGTTGGCCAAAGAATCGACTTACAGTTTACGTTTTTGGATAAGTTCAGACTTTTTTTAAAATCATCTACAACACAACTCGGCAACAAAAACTTTAAACATCTTTTAAATTTACAATAAAGCATGAACACGACTAAACAACTTAAAAGATTCAATAAAAAATATTTTCAGTGTAAAAGTAAAAATTTCCCATTACAAAATTATAGAAATATATAGAATATTTCAGCTTTTAAAAAATAAATTCGAGTTAGAACCTTTCTATATTAAGGTAAAGATATGTAAAACTTACTTTAAAATAATTCAAACTTACCTCCTCATATTTATTTTCATGCAACCACGATGTGTATACAGAACGTAAGGCTACTGGTGATTTGGCACAAGCATATATAATACAATCCCATAACATAAGATAACTGAAAGCTTCATGTCTATCTATGGTTTTCATTTCAGCGATTTCGGTTAATTTATAACTAAGAGAAAATCAAAATATTAAAAGTTTTAAGAGAAAGATCCTTAATTAAATAACTTACCTAAACTCTTTTATATACTTTTCTATTGGCATTTCATAACGTCCCAAATAGTCTTCAAAACGATTAAGAAAATGCCATTTTATAACCTTGTGTTCATCCTTATCGATTTGCTCTGATTTCTTGTCATATGCTTCAATGTCATCGGCAACAAAATTAGGTGTAAGTTGACGCATCATGAAAATACTTAAGGTACGCATTGAATGTACAGGACTGGACAGATTTTTTAAAAGGAAATTACACACATGATCCAAAGTAATTTGCGATGAGTTTTTGCAAAACTTTTAAGAGAGAAAAAATTCCAAATTCAAAAATATATGAGAAGTTAAAGAATATTTAAATAAGTTTACCGAATAAACAATGTTATAATCCATATGTTGCATTGTGGTAGTAAGTTCATTTAAAAATATTTCCCAGCTATCCAAAAAGTTAGCAGAAATATCTAAATATACATAAGAACATATAAAGAAATTATATATGAAGATTAAAAATAAACTTCTTAAATAGTTTTTAACTTACCTTGATATTGACAGATCTTATAAAATGATTTAAACAATGTTAAATATACATCTCGCGCAAACACTTGTATCCACTCATCGTATACATTTTTAACTAATTCCGTAGAACTTTTTTGTTTTTCCTCCGCAAAAAATGTGGTTAAAGCAGCAAAAAGTTTAAAAACGTGCAGAGTAAAATATAAAGTCTAAAAGAAGTGATAAACTTTGTTTTTAAAAATTATTTAAAAATCAATTGTTATTAGTTTCTACCTTTTGATCTTGATGTTCTAAAGCGTAATCAAGAGATTTGGTTAAACTTAATATCCAATGACCCAAACCAATACGTATAACATCCCAATTTTTAATAGACAATTGGTACGGCACCTTTCGCAAAACTTCCATCAATAATTTCATAAATTCTACAGCATTTAAAACATTAAGCATGTCTTGTTTAGGTATTTCACTAAAAAAGAAATATTCAATCTTACCTTCCAATTAAATTGAAAAACAATTATACTACCTTTGATAAGCCAGCAAGTCTTTTTGAGTATGCAACTTATCTGCATGTTGGGTTATAAATTGCACCGTTGAGGTTACAATACCTTGATCAGATCTCTCATTATACGAGGAAGAAAAATTATTTTCTATTAAGCAACGAAACACGGCTGCTTTAATCCATATATCCGAAGGTTCACACTGCATTATAGGACATTGGCTACTGATAGTTTTTACCTCTAATTTTGGCAGCAAATATTGCAAAGTGTTTATATAAGCTTTTAAGGACTTTTGAGCCACAAAATATTCCTGCAAATCTTCGGCTAAAAGAAGAGTAGCGCTCTCTTCAAATTGAGCATATTGTTCTATATTCACTAAATAGGGTAAAGAACGACAATAGGTAATTGTTTCCTCCTTGGCTGATTCCTCTAGTAATCTTTCCTTTAGCGTTACACTAAGTTCTCCAGATTGGCGTAAAAGTAACTGAACTTTTTCAGACAGTTCTAAGCATAAAGCTTCTAGTTGCTTATCCAATTTATCCGAGTATGTAATCAGCGAATCTCCACAGGCAGCTATATTAATGTATTGCAATAATTGTTCTTGCAAATATTCAGACCAAAATTTTAATAAATTTTCATTAGGGTCGCAATAGTCTTCAGTGATTTCGTCTTCGTTAGCATCGGCATTTTCAATTGAATGATGAGGCTTTAAAGGTTTACACACCAGTTTGCAGTATGTGGAAAAATTAACTAAAGATTTTTGTAGCACCAATTTCAAATCACTGAGTTTCTTAACGTTTGATGAAAAGTCCATTGAAGGAGTTGATGCATCCTTTATGGACTCTATGAACAAACAGACATTAAACATATTTCCTATTTCAGTTGGGTCATTTTGTAATAACGTCATTAGAACTTCATCAATCCTTAAATAACGTTCTTTTTCTTCTTTAATATTTTCAGTAGAGCAAGTTACAAACTTGGCCATAGATTCAGATATTGAGTCTATGGCTGTGATATTAAGGTCCTTAGAGGAGGCTTGCTGTTGCACAGCTTTAGCACATTTATGCAGCAAATCCTGATCGATTTTAATGTCTTCACTTGATAAAGCATCCTGCCAGCAGGTAGTTATTTCCCAAAGTGTATCTTCTGATAATGAATCATTGACTGACTTTTCTATACTAAACTTAAACAGCCTTAAGAATACTTTATTTTGCATAACTTTAGAAGAGTTTTCATTTGAACACACAACTGGCATTACTTGTGCTATAAAACTACCACAAGCATCTACGTCCGTGTTAGAGTTTTCATTATTTTCCACCAAGGGTTCTGATAGTATGTCGAGTATTAAATCTACAGTTTCTGATGAAATTAAAATTTCACCCGCATCAGTCTGAAAGAAACACTTGTGCAAAAGATTAAACAGATCTTTTGAATTATTGCTAACAGCATCTAGAGCAATTTTATTAATAACTTTGATGGTTTCATTTTGTGATAAAATGCTGCGTACTTCTGGCTCTATACATAAGGGATGAGATAGTAAACGTTGCAACACCAATGTCTGAGTAAAGTGATGAGGAATCTGAAGAGTAATAAAAGTAAACATGATAACGATAATTTAAAAAGTAAAACGCAGACACATATGCTTATGTAATGTAATATCAGACGAGATTGAATTTTAAAACAGTTTTAGTATATTTCCGCTGAATATCAAATAATTATAATGGGCATGTTCGTTCATGCATCACTGTACTACTTATTATGCAAAATATTTCCAAAAACGCATAGACAACGCTGCAGCTGTAAAATGTATGCAGCGAAGTAATGCATTTACGAAAAGGCTCAGCTCAATTGGGACTAGTATTCGGTCTCTTTATGTTACCTGCGGACTAAGATAGAAAGATTGGAAATAGATAGGAAGGTAACATGTAGAGAAGGATTAGAAAAAAATAAAATAAAAGTGGAATAAACCAGACTAGCCGGATTTGTTAGTCACGGTATCGCAGTGGTCGAGTAAGCAACACGGGTTCGTTATGGAGACATTTTTTAAGAAAAATGATTCTTACGTAATTGCTCGTCAACAATTTTGTTAAGAGTTCGGTATTCGGGGAATACGTGATGGACCGAATGTAAATTTAATTCGTTTGTGGGTGCAGAGATTCCGCGAAACTGCTTCGGCTATCAAAGTCCCACGGCCAGGGCCCAGTCGATCTTCAAGGACTTCCGAAAACATTTCCCCTTATTGCGAATGTCAACGGCGACACTATTGACGTCGACTTGCAAATCAAATTACTGTTAAATTATATATTAGTGGTATTTATTTTCTTAAAAATATCGATAGTTTCTACATCAACCCATACCTTCAAATTAGTACCGGTTTCGGGAGAAGTTGATGTCGGCAAAATAAATTAAATTTAGCTAAAAATGGACGTCGACAACGACTTTCACAATAAGCGGGATTGAATTGGTTGAAGGCAGTTTACGTAAAAGTCTGCGACTTTCAATACGGAAAAGAGCAGCCTCACTGGGACTTCCAAGAGCAATTATTAGTAAAATTTTTATAAAGAATCTGAAGTTCCATCCTTCTAAAATTCAAATAGTTTGAGAACTGAGTCACTTTGATCTACGCAAAAAATTTTGTGAAACGATTTCGGAGCGTTTTTGCACTGTAAATTCCATTTTTTGTAGCGACGAGGCTCATTTTCACTTAAACGGTCACGTCAACGAGGAAAAATGCCGTTGCTAGTCTCTAAGAACCCGCAAACCTCGATTGAAACATCAACGACCATTACATTGCGTCAGGGTAACTGTTTGGTGTACCTTATCTACGCATGAGATAATTGGACCATATTTTTCGAAATTTCTCGAGGCCAGGCGACGAATGTCCACGGTGAAAATTGTCGCCACATGATTACGGAATTGCTTTTTACAAAACCTGCGAGCTCATCCATCGTGTGTAACTAGAGGCTGTGAATCAGGCTTTTAGGACCTTCGAAAGGAATTCGTATTATTTAATATGTTTAAAAGATTCTTAGTTCTATTAATTAATTTAAGGAAAATAACAATTAATACCGAGTTTTTAAAAGATAAAAAGCAAAATGGCACCCTAAAATTTTGCGGAATCATTCTACAAAAGTTGATTTCCTTTAAAAAAAAAACAAAACATGACTTTCGAACATTCATAAAAAATTTTTCCAAAATCGAACTACACGAATTCAAAAGATTTTCACTTCGAATTGAACTACATAATAAAATCCAAGATTAAAGAAGTAATTTTATAAAAAATTTCTAGTATAAGTTGAAATAAACACGTTTATTTGAAATATTTATTGTGTTCAATAACTTCCCAGTAAACACAGCAAAAAAAAAATGTTTCAAAATTTCTGTCATAAATATTGAAAATATAAAAACATTTTGCCAGCCCAAAATTTGCAAGCAAATGTATTTTGTTATTGTAAACTTTTTCTTTTTGGTTGCTAGTTTTAGTGTATGTGAACACTAAATAATTATAATTATCGAAAAGAATTAATACGTTTTTTGTATATGAACACACCTATTATTTTTAAAAACTTTCATATATTAATTTATAGGGTTTGTTGTTGGTTAAGTTTGTCTATATGCATTTCATTGGTTCTTACACCAAATCATCAGTAGACTTCAACCACCCAAATTCTTAAAAAACTCATGAATATTTTCTGTCTTTATATAATAATCTCATTAAACAAAATGAGAATTACTATAAAAAAACCAAAACGCTCAAGTTTTTTTAAGAATCCAACAAACCATTATTCGCCATTCGCTTGTTTTGATTTTCTTTTTCCCCTTACATTTGAATAACCATTGGTTATTACTAAATGTATTGAGGGGCAACCGAAAACAAAACCTTGTTGTTAAACAACACAATTTTTAAATTATTTAGGATTTAATCCCAATTTTCTTGTTAATTTATAGGGTTTGTTGTTGGTTAAGTTTGTCTATATGCATTTCATTGGTTCTTACACCAAATCATCAGTAGACTTCAACCACCCAAATTCTGAAAAAACTCATGAATATTTTCTGTCTTTATATAATAATCGCATTAAACAAAATGAGAATTACTATAAAAAAACCAAAACGTTCAAGTTTTTTTAAGAATCCAACAAACCATTATTCGCTATTCACTTGTTTTGATTTTCTTTTTCCCCTTACATTTGAATAACCATTGGTTATTACTAAATGTATTGAGGGGCAACCGAAAACAAAACCTTGTTGTTAAACAACACAATTTTTAAATTATTTAGGATTTAATCCCAATTTTCTTGTTAATTTATAGGGTTTGTTGTTGGTTAAGTTTGTCTATATGCATTTCATTGGTTCTTACACCAAATCATCAGTAGACTTCAACCACCCAAATTCTTAAAAAACTCATGAATATTTTCTGTCTTTATATAATAATCTCATTAAACAAAATGAGAATTACTATAAAAAAACCAAAACGTTCAAGTTTTTTTAAGAATCCAACAAACCATTATTCGCTATTCGCTTGTTTTGATTTTCTTTTTCCCCTTACATTTGAATAACCATTGGTTATTACTAAATGTATTGAGGGGCAACCGAAAACAAAACCTTGTTGTTAAACAACACAATTTTTAAATTATTTAGGATTTAATCCCAATTTTCTTGTTAATTTATAGGGTTTGTTGTTGGTTAAGTTTGTCTATATGCATTTCATTGGTTCTTACACCAAATCATCAGTAGACTTCAACCACCCAAATTCTGAAAAAACTCATGAATATTTTCTGTCTTTATATAATAATCTCATTAAACAAAATGAGAATTACTATAAAAAAACCAAAACGTTCAAGTTTTTTTAAGAATCCAACAAACCATTATTCGCTATTCACTTGTTTTGATTTTCTTTTTCCCCTTACATTTGAATAACCATTGGTTATTACTAAATGTATTGAGGGGCAACCGAAAACAAAACCTTGTTGTTAAACAACACAATTTTTAAATTATTTAGGATTTAATCCCAATTTTCTTGTTAATTTATAGGGTTTGTTGTTGGTTAAGTTTGTCTATATGCATTTCATTGGTTCTTACACCAAATCATCAGTAGACTTCAACCACCCAAATTCTTAAAAAACTCATGAATATTTTCTGTCTTTATATAATAATCTCATTAAACAAAATGAGAATTACTATAAAAAAACCAAAACGTTCAAGTTTTTTTAAGAATCCAACAAACCATTATTCGCTATTCGCTTGTTTTGATTTTCTTTTTCCCCTTACATTTGAATAACCATTGGTTATTACTAAATGTATTGAGGGGCAACCGAAAACAAAACCTTGTTGTTAAACAACACAATTTTTAAATTATTTAATGGTTTGTTGGATTCTTAAAAAAACTTGAACGTTTTGGTTTTTTTATAGTAATTCTCATTTTGTTTAATGAGATTATTATATAAAGACAGAAAATATTCATGAGTTTTTTAAGAATTTGGGTGGTTGAAGTCTACTGATGATTTGGTGTAAGAACCAATGAAATGCATATAGACAAACTTACCCAACAACAAACCCTATAAATTAACAAGAAAATTGGGATTAAATCCTAAATAATTTAAAAATTGTGTTGTTTAACAACAAGGTTTTGTTTTCGGTTGCCCCTCAATACATTTAGTAATAACCAATGGTTATTCAAATGTAAGGGGAAAAAGAAAATCAAAACAAGCGAATAGCGAATAATGGTTTGTTGGATTCTTAAAAAAACTTGAACGTTTTGGTTTTTTTATAGTAATTCTCATTTTGTTTAATGAGATTATTATATAAAGGCAGAAAATATTCATGAGTTTTTTAAGAATTTGGGTGGTTGAAGTCTACTGATGATTTGGTGTAAGAACCAATGAAATGCATATAGACAAACTTAACCAACAACAAACCCTATAAATTAACAAGAAAATTGGGATTAAATCCTAAATAATTTAAAAATTGTGTTGTTTAACAACAAGGTTTTGTTTTCGGTTGCCCCTCAATACATTTAGTAATAACCAATGGTTATTCAAATGTAAGGGGAAAAAGAAAATCAAAACAAGCGAATAGCGAATAATGGTTTGTTGGATTCTTAAAAAAACTTGAACGTTTTGGTTTTTTTATAGTAATTCTCATTTTGTTTAATGAGATTATTATATAAAGACAGAAAATATTCATGAGTTTTTTAAGAATTTGGGTGGTTGAAGTCTACTGATGATTTGGTGTAAGAACCAATGAAATGCATATAGACAAACTTAACCAACAACAAACCCTATAAATTAACAAGAAAATTGGGATTAAATCCTAAATAATTTAAAAATTGTAACTTTCATATATTTTCAATTTTTTGGTAGCTTATACCTATATTGCACTTGTGCAACAGTCATGTTTTAACTAATTTAAAAATTAAAAAAAATACATTTTCACTTGCCTTTATTAACTCCTTTTCGATGAATAAAAATCGTTGTTGCTTCTCCAATTTAAGTAAGATTTCAAATACAACATCAATCACAATTTCACAAGCTTCATTGTCTAAAATCGAGGAGTTCAACAACTCAACAAATGTCCTTAATGTGGTTTCCACTTTTCCATCTTCACTTACTTTTGCAAAAAATTCAATATCGTTGAACATATTGCATAGCAAACGCACATGTTTAATATATTTAGAAGTTTTTACAATAGAAGTTTTATTTAAACAAATACACAACAATTGTAAAACCAATAGCTTGAGTTCTTTTTGTATAAAACTTGCAGCTGAATGAGGTTCCTTAGGCGTAACAGGACGTTCAGTTTTAGTATTATTTTCATCTTCTTCTTCTATGAACTTGACTTTGTGTTCTTCTAACTTAGGATTGGCGATATACAAATCATTTATAAGTTCTACTACACGTTCTAAATATAATTCTTCAACATCTTGTTGTTTCAGCTGTTCAGGTATGGCAGCAATTAATAGAGACCAAAATTTGTCTAATAATTGCTGATATAACATTGAAGTGCCCAAATGTTTGTCAAAGAAAGCCACTAAAGTGGCAGTATGTTGAAAAAAACATTTTGTAATAAAAGAATCGGAGTTGGTTAGACACCATTTTATAGGTTCCATTACATTATTCTCTAGTAACTGGCACACAAAAGTCTTCTCTTCTTCGAGAATATTCTCCGTTTTATTTTGAAATTTTTGTATTAAATAACGTAAACACTCAGAATAGGTTTTTATTATAATTTTTTTGTCTTGTTTTGATATACTGAGTGTTGAGTTTTCCACCATTATAACTTTAAGAATATTATCAAAGAATTGTTTAACTAAACCATGATATTCATTTATATCGGTTGTTATATATGCCAATTGGGAAAAGAAGGGTAACATATTAGGACAAATAGCTTGAGCATTACGATTAAAAGCATTAGCTAGTAATTTGTTTAGTTCGGGCCAAACATTTTTATTAAAATCAATTGTTTTATGCCTGTAAATTTAATTCAATTTATAAAATAAATTACATTAATATTACGATTTTAAAAGAAGTCTTACCAATCTTTGAAATTAGTTTGTATAAGAAGTATACAGCCCCATATGTGTGGAGCTACAAGGGGATCTGATTCATTGATATTTTGAAAAGCTATTGTTATAATTTGGGATTTATGTGTAGAAAAAATATCTTGGTGCATAGAGTTTTGTAGCAAATGATATATTAATTCAAACCAAGCAGCTCTGGAATTAAAAGAAATTTTTGTAGTTAATAGGATATTTAAAATGGGTAATATTTTCGTGAAACATATGTCATATTCATTAATTAAAATAATCTATAGAGTTACTTATTTGTTAATATATGTAGATAAAAATTTAGAGTTAATGGTCTTTGCTTATTAAGTATACTTACTTAATAGCACTTAGTTTGTTTTTTGCAAAACTCCAAAACTTTTGATGAGCCAACAACTTTTTAAGACCCTCAACTGTTTGAGTTTGATCCTGAGTTGATGCCGTATGCTCAATAAAAAATGATAGTTCCTTTAAACTGCACATGACTACGCGCTGATATTTTTGTTCGGCTTCTTCAGCTGATAAACTCTTTCCAGTCGAAAGCGTCGAAGGTGTATGAAAAGTCAAATTTCGTGTAGCATATTCAAATATTTCACTTTGGCAATGCAAACACACTTCAGTAGTGCGATTTGTATTGCTGGCAAAAGTTTCACTAAACGAAGTACTTGCTATGCTAGCAGCTGGAGCATAATTATCAAATTGACTTGCTAACCAGACCGGAATCAGCTGTTTTAAATAAGGTGCTACAGCCTTTTTACATTTGGATACCAAAAGATGCAAAACAGTTTGCGAAAGTTCTCGAACACTATGCTCTGTATCAGTGGCCAGATTGAGATAGAATTTTGGCCATAGAGGCAAAATTATTTTCAGTTCCTCCAATTCAGAGTTGTTAATCAAATCGATAAATTCCTGCAAGGCTTTTTTCTTAGTCATTGGATCTTTTTTCGAAAGTTTCTTCATCGTCAACTGATATTGCGGGCTAATGTTAGAATCGAAAGTATCGGGCATTTGTTCAACAGTTGCAAATCCCGGAGCAAATGGTATAATACCTAAATCGGAGTGAGCAGAAAACCCCACGAAAGATGGCACTGAACCTAATAATTCCGCACTACGTGCACTGCTTGAAGGCTAAAAATATAACACGTTTAAGAGAATTCTCTTAGATTTTTTTGAAAACAGCATAATTACCTTTGCATTATTTTTAGTGCGCTGTGTCTGCTTGGTTTTCCCACCCATTTTTGTGGACAATTTTTAAGTTTTCCTATTAATGTGCTTCAAGAAAGTACGACCAAAATACAAGATATCAAAACAAATTTAACAAACGTCATCCAAAAACAAGTGGTGATATTCCAGCGATTTTTGTCAACTTATGGCGGTTTATAATAAGAGTGACCCTTTAAGCATTTTTCTATGTATTTTTACATAAAGTTTACTGAATGATATAATCAGCTTGCTATGCTAGGACTAGGACTAGAGAGGCAACGGCAACAATATGAAAACCAAATCCATGATGTTTTTTCAAAAAACATTTGGGAATATTAAAATCAGCTATACAAAACACAATAGCGGTGTTCGCTCTTGGCTATAAAAGCCTACTAAGTTTGGTAAAGAACACAACAATTACACTAAAAGAAAATTCATTTAACATTAATACCTAAATATACACATATGAGCAATAATAGCTATTTAAATAGCATTACGTTGCTTATGGTACAACGAACAAGGTAAAGTCAAATACACAGCCAATAATGTTTGATTGAGATTTTCGTGATATATAGCTGCCAAACTACATAAATTCAAAACTAAACAATGTTTTTTTTTTGCAGAATCTACAGGACAAATAAAAATCATACAATTTTATTGTTGCAGAATTGGGCTCGTTTCGTTGAATATGCTTTGACCTTCTTAGCTGGCGATCAGTCAATAACTTCTTTCGAGATATAAGTTACAAATATCGTTTTTGAAAATTTAATTTAAGTCGGTCTCACTGCTGCTTAGCTATAAGTGTTAAAACTAAATACTTAAAGTTTTTAAGATTTAACAGAAGAAAAATAATCAGACAAAATGTGTTTGTGCTGCTCATTTTGAATATTAATGTATTTTCCCTGGCTTTAAATGCAGAGAACTAGTGTATTTGTAACATGGAACGCTTAAGGTACTTCCATATTGTTTTGTTGCATGTTATTTAAATGTAGAATGCATCATAAAAATTGCATAATATATTATTTATTTTGACATCCAAATGTCCTTTATCTTACAAAAAGTAAACAATGAAGTAACAGAATGCATAGTAAATTATGAAATTGTGGATATAAAGCAAAGTTGGAGCTGGCAATTTTCCAAAACACTCAAATTATTAAAAAAATTGATAATGAATTAAAAAAAACGCAATAAGCTTAGTATATAAATACATCCTTTTTTTTTTTATAAAATACTCCTTTTACTTTATACTTATATAATCAAAAAACTTTTACTAACGCAAATACACAATAAAACTAAGTTATACAGCATAAATTATGAAAAAAACGAAGATTTTAATTGCACAAAACTTTTTCCTGTACTTTAAGGAGAGAAAAAAATGTTACACTTGTTTTCTCGCTCTGATTAAAGCTTATAAACTTTTAATATATTGTTCAAAAATTATATATAGATTAAAGTTTTATTAAAAACCCCAAAAAATACCAGCGTGATTGTTTTCCAAAAAATCTTTCTAATATTCCTTTCGTTTTTCCGAAATCCTTTGGATTTTACCATGTAGCAAGAAAACACTACAATATGATATTTGTTTATAATTTCGTTTGTTTTTTGTGTTAACACTCTTTATTCGTACGTGTTGGCGATTTAAATCGATGTTTTGGCAAACGTCAAATCTGATATATAAAATAACTTATAAAAATACTGGGTTTTCTTCTACTTAGATATTGACAATAATCTAGACACGGTCTTGTCTCGTTAATTAATTTTTACTCAATTCAAGTTTTTAGAGTGTATTTGTGTAGAAACGCCCTTGACCAATCATATGTTTTTGTAGCAGCTCTGTAAAAAATTGTAAACAAAGAACAAACACGTGCAAATTCATTGGATTAACATATTTTAGACAAAATTGTTTCTGTTTTTTTATTTTTTTGAAAAGAAAATATGACAAAATTTTTAACATATTATAGTTTATGTTCTATACCTGAACCAAAGGATTTTCTGGGCATATCACCAGATAAAGATCCAGCCAATATAATAACAACTTTAGATAAAAACATCATCATTATCATTAAGGTAATGTAGCTCATTTGTATTTTTTTCTATTGGTAAATATAAAAGCGTTTTCTTCTTATACTAAAGATTTCCACACAAAAACAATTAAAAAGTTGGTCTGTATTGGAAAAGTTATCCTCCAAAGTGGTCTATGATAGAAAAACGGAAAAATATATTGGTGTTTTTGCTAATAAATCGATTAGATGTTGGGACGAAAAGACCACAGATGTTAACAAATGCAAGAAGTTAAAGGTAAGCCAAGCAAAGTACATTGGTAGAATTATTTCTTATTAATCGCATTTTATTTAAATTAGTTTCAAAAAAGTATAGCGGATTTGGTGGACAATGAAAACGAATGTTTAGTTTTGTATACAGATGGCACGTTTGAAACACTTAGTGAAGCTCTTATGTCTAGAAAAGAAGATGTTGGAAATAATTCTCAACTGGATTTATTTTCAAATTTTACATTTTCCAGTGCCAGTGTCTTAAAACTAACAAATGGAAGACGTATTTTAACCTTTTTTGAGCGTAATACTAAAACGGGCGATTTCAATCTAGTATGCGCACATTTGCACGATGGCAGTGTGCAGCAAAAACGTTTTACTTTAAAAAGAGATATAATTGATGTTCAGGTAGCTGGATGTGCTGTAATTGAGGGTGATGGTTCGCCTGTACTGTTAACAATATGTAAGATTAATTTAACGGATAAAAAAATTCATAGAAATTTGTTTAAAAGGTTTTTTAACTATTTATCATTGTTTAGGGTCGGACAAACGTATTTTTCTTCTTAGCCTTGCCGATGATACTGAACCAAGTCGTTCACCCGGTAACTTTGTATCAATGCTGACACAACTTAATGTCGATTCTCCCTTATCTGTCATAGGCATTTCCAAACACTTTGTGGCGATTTATGGCGCCAATCATGGACAGGAAGGTGCCTCTCTTTTACTTTACAATACCCAATACAAAGTGATCAAGACCAAACAATTCTTTAAGGTTTACTTTAACTTCTCACAGTTGTGGTCAATTGAAGAACACATTCTATTGGCTATGGGACAAAATCTTTCGGTTGTTAAGTATAGGGTTCTAAAGGAGGTGCTATCAGAATTGGTTGGTACACAGCTAAGCAATGATTACTTATCAGTACTAGAAGATGTACACATTAATGAAGAAGACTTCTTAGAAGATTGTTTGGAATACAGTAATGAAGTTTTATTAAATAAAGGAAAGAGCAATGTGCTTAAACAGCCTTCAAATACGAATGTGGAAGAAGCTGATGGTAAATTTTTGGCATTTTTAAATACCAAAGAATTTGACAAAGATTTAAACAAGCTAAAACAGCTGAATTTACATGTTGAAGTGGCTCAAGTTGATCGACCACTAGATGGTATTCAAATTTCTCTGATGTCCAACTACAATGAAAGCAGTTTTAGTTGTGCGGAAGTACAGCTAATAGCCAGACAAATGGAAAAAGCAGGAGCTAGTGAGCATGAAATTACAGAAAAACTATTGATGGTACTAATGAAAGCCAATCTGCTGCAAGATATTGGCGTTTGCCTTAGGCGTTATAACAATATATCTGAAAAAATAATTTCAAAAACACTTAGCTACTTATTGGGCCAATTAAAGAATAATAGTAACCAAATCAGGAAACCTCCACCTAAAGGTCGACTAACAAATGAAAGAAGAAGTAAACAAATGGAAGTGGATTTCGAATTAGAAACTGATCCTAAAGCTCCGCAATATCCAGATTTAGATTTATTGGAAGAAAATCATTTGGATAACAAAACACCCTCTGAAGCTCTCGATGTTTTAAACATATTACTGTCATGTCCTTTTGATGCCCAATCCATTTCCGTACACATAAGAAAAGATATAGACTATGATAAGGTTTTATTAATACTGCAACATTTGTACGATATGCTCATCAAGCCGCAATCATCGTTAGTCGAAGAACGCCCTTCCCTTAATCCTTGCAGTAGTGATTACGAAATGCAGCATCTACGCTGGTTTGGTGTCTTTCTAAATTCACACTTTCAAAAGTTGGCACTGTCCAAAGATGTGGAGCTTATGGAGCTGCTATTTAAATGGCATGAACTCTTTCAAAGCTATAAACGTGAAATAGTTGAATTAGAAACTGTTTCGGCTCTACTTTACAATATTGTTGAGAGAAGAAAATCTTATAAGGAAAAAAATTCTTCAAAATGGTATTCAATAGAAGAAGCTTATTTATTTTAAATGTAGTTTTTTTTTTTAAATAATTTCTGATAAAACATACATATGTATATGCATTTTGTATGTAAATTTAAACATATTTTATTAAATATAAAATAATACCTAAAATTAATAACTTAATATAAATAAATAGTATGTGAGAAAATGAAAAACTTAAAAGGTTTTTTTTTGTTTTTTAGTCAGAATTTCACTTCAATTCTAAGGTTTTAATAATGCTAAGTCTAATATATATTTCTAAATGCTTTTAAACGGGTCAGCTTGTAAAATTTTAAGCGGGCGTGGCAGTGTATCCAATGCAAAGTTATTTGCTTTTATTTTATTATTTAAAAAGCGTTTGCTATCAAAGAAACAAGTAGGGCTTGGGGCGCTCTTCAAAAAAGTAGGCGTGTTACCTCCCATACAACTCAAGTAAACTTTTTAAAAAATATATTTCGGGGGGTTAAACCAGTCTTAAAAGTTTTTACGATCAGCTTCGATATTCTAATCTCTAGGCTAAAAATGGAAAGAAAATAAACTTTAATATGTAAGATTGTTTAAGTTTGCCTATTGAAAATCCAACTGAAATCCTATTGAATCCAATTAGAACCCAATCGGAAAACCAATTACATTTTTAATTGGTATGGCTATGGCGTTACGGTTAAAGGTTGCTTTATACGTGACTTAACAGTAACACCATAACCTTTCCTATTGAAAATTCAAATTGAATCCAATTAGAACCCAATCGGAAACCAATTATAATTTTCAATTTTTATGGCTATGGCGTTACGGTTAAGTCACGTCTGATTCAACCTTTATACGTGACTTAACTGTAACGCCATAACCTTTCCTATTGAAAAGCCAACTGAAATCCTATTGGAATCCAACTGAAAACCAATTGCATTTTCAATTGTTATGGCTATGGCGTTAGGGTTAAATCACATCTGATTCAACCTTAAGTCACGTCTGATTCAACCTTAAAGGTTGCTTTATACGTGACTTAACAGTAACGCCATAGCCGTACCAATTGAAAATACAATTGGTTTCCGATTGGATTCTAATTGGATTATATTGGATTTTAGTATAAAGCAGCCTTAAGCCCCTTCAATGTCAGTTGGCTAAGGTTGGGATATCAGGTTGCAGAGGAGGAGATTATACAGCACCTCTTGTGCTTTTGTCCGGTACAGAATGTTTGGAGCAGACAGTGGTACAGACAGACTGGATATCTTGTTGGATGTGGCCAACATTGCCCTACCTAGTCTATCATCCTTTATTAGGGAAAGAGGTTGGTTCGAGCGCAGGGAACACCTTCGGGCGACTTCTATCTAATTTTTTTTATTCTGGGCTAATCATATTTCTCTTTCTATCTTTCTCTTCTTCAGGTGTCCCAAAGGGACCCTAGTGAGCGGCACTACGATTCTTTCATAATTTTCGCAGTCACCTGTTTAATCTAACCTACCCTAGGTTAGAGTAAGGGGTCATGCCACCTCCTGTCATACCAAAGTACATTTAACGTCACATATGAAAAAATAATACATATATCAATAGTCTTTGAGTCGTACATGATAAACTTCTATGTACGGCAACGCAGTTTGAATTTTGTGTCTATCTTTATTCGTTTAGAAGCAACAAGGGCCAATATTTTAAGAAAGTACTAACAATATTTTTTTTCATGACACACGACTTGATTTAGTGGAAAAAGTGCTCGAAAATTGTGTGCTCCGAATTCGTTCCTGCAGAAGAACCCCATAAAAACAAATTTGTTGAAATGTTTAATAATGAAACTAGGAAACTACTTATAGCGATTCACTTAAAACCAGCCCTAAAGCTTAGGTAACTTTATTAAATTTACATTTTTAAAATACCTTAGTTGTATTGGATCACTAGGGATATTAAAATAAGTAAGAGCGCTATATTCGACTGTGCCGAATCTTAGATACCCTTCACATTGGACTTTCGAAAACTCTGAACCATTTTTTAATTTTATTCGTTTTTTTATTCATGAAATACTTCTAGTTTTTAAACAGGGATTGGTGTCATATTTTAATTTTCTTAGGGTGATTAGGGCAGCTGTAGGGGATCTTACCCTAATTTTTTTTTTAATTTTTTAACAGTTTGTATGGCAACCCCCTTAGATGATAGAGATAGTGGGTAAGTATGTTCTAGAAATATGTTTGGAAGGGAAAATTAATGGGGGTCCGTGATACATTTTATTCCTTTAAAGGCGACTCTGGGGAAGTTGAAAGGATTTTTATCTTATTTTTTTAACTTTGTATGGCAACCTCCTTATTTCTCTAAGCCGACTCTTACGAAGTTGTGGGATTTTTTACAAAATTTTTGTAAATTGTGTATGGCAACCACATTAGGGGGGCGCTGTGATACATTTTATTCCTCTAGGAGCGACTCCGAAGAAGTTGTAGGGGTTTTTACCCTATTTATTTCATATTTTGTATTGCCACCCTTTTAGGGCGTGGAAATAGGGGGTAAGTATGTTCTAGGAATATATTTGCGATGAGAAACTAATAGAGGTAGGTCGTACTGTTTATTTCTCTAAGGCCGACTCTGGGGAAGTTATGGGCGTTTTTACATCATTTTTGTAAATTTTGTATGACAACCCCTTTAGGTGATAGAGATAGGGGGTAAGTATACTCTAGGAATATGTTTGGGAGGAAAAACTATTGGGGGTCTGTGTGTTTTAAACATATTTTTTTCAAATTTTGTATGGCAATCATGTTAGGGGCTGGAGATAGAGAATAAGTTTGTTCCACAAAAATGTTTGGGAGAGCAAATTAATTGGTGCCGGTCTTAAATTCTACCTTTGTAGGAGAACCCGGGAAGCTGTGGGAGCGATTTAAATACATGAAATTTTATATTGCAACCCTGCTAGGGAGCGGAGATAGGGTGTAAGAATGTTCCAAACAAATGCTCGTGGGGAAAAATTTTTGGGAATCGGTCTTACATTGCACATTGTATGTGGCAACTCCGGTGCAGTTGTAGCGGTTTTTATGTACAAATTAAAGAGAAATAAACAGAGGTAGCCTTGGTTTTGGGCTTATATCTCGGTCAGTTATTGGGCGATTTTGCTGGAATTCAATAGCGATTTTTCGCAGATACTTCTAATAGTTTGATACTACTTACGGGTCTATGTGACATCGGGGGCCTTAGAAAGTTCATTGCAACCATAACACGGACGGACGGACATGGCTAAATCGACTTCACTATCTATAAGGATTCAGAATATATACACTCTATGGGGTCGCAAATTGATAGTAAAGAAATTACAAGTGGAATGACAAACTGATATATACCACTTATGTGAAGGGTATAAAATGATATATATGTATATAAGATTTGGCACAACCAAATATATAACGCTCTTTTAAAACTTGTTTCGAGTTTTTGTAGTTTATAAGAACAGACAAAAATTATGGCAAGTGAACATACCTATTACTTGTACCATTAACACGTACACCAATAATTAAACTAAAAAAAAATGATTTTAATTATGTATGTTAAATATTTTTTAGCAACTATTTCATCTTATCTCATATTTTTAAAAAAAAAATGTTTAAAAAAAAACTAAAGAAAGAAAATAATCACCCTCTTGAACAAAAAGATCAACATAAAAATTTATCAGACGAAGATGCCATAAGGAGCTCTGCTTATGTTTTTGCTTTTTATACCTTAACTGCTTGCAGGCTGTGTTTGTGCCGGTTATTATAGCCGGTTGCATCAATGTTAAATTGTCTTAAAATATTCAGGCAAAAAAAAAGAACTGAACTGAAACAACATAAAAATAAGAGAAACGATTCTTTATTTTTAAACACGTTAACATTTAAGCTACCTTCACACTATTCTACAAGTGTTTAGATTTTCATTGGATTTTGAGAGAGCCAAATAAAATGATTTTTGGTTTGACTGTCAAAAAATCAAATAAGAAATAATGCGCATTACATTTTGTCTTTACACTATCACATTTGAAATAAAATTAAAATCTGTGTAGTACTTAAACATCTGTTTTTGAGTTTAAAAAAAAAAACTTTAACTTTTAAAGCAAGTATTTTTTTTATTTAAATTAAACAAAAGTGTGAAAAAACACTGTTAGGCAATAAAAAGTGACGTTCAGACTTGCAGCTAGTTCATCAGACATGTTTTTTTAACTAATTTCTGCAATAAATTCTTAATTTCACTTTTAATATTTACTATTTGTAAAAATTTTTGCTGGCGCTAAATCATTAAACGGCTGTTCATCAGGGATGGAACTTTTAGCAATATTTTAAACTTTTGCACATTCTTCGGGTGATTATTGGTTTGCCGCATAAACATAGAAAAATGCATTGGATATGAAGCAAACCAATAATTCTTCGACGTTTTGTATATTTTTTTTCATATTTGTACTTACAGTTTTATAATTTATTTTAAATAAGGAGGTTGAAACTTAGGCCCGTAATAATTATAAATTTTCAGATGTAAAAAAGTTTTCGAGCGTCGCTTTTATACAAAATCTGTTTTAAAACTTATTTTATATATATATTTGTACATATGTGTTTATATGCCTTTAAGTTTTTATGTGATATTTTTATAGTATTAATGGTTTTAAAAAGCGAGCTATAAAATCTAGTGGAAATATTTACAATAGTTATCGTAAGTTTAATAAGACCATATTTTGTTAATAAACCTACCATAAGTATTTTCGCATAGTTTTCATATATCAAAAATTACCATAAGGTTAGAAATTATTAAAAATTGAAAAAAGGCATTTTAATTTATTAAAAGTTGTGTTTCAGGTACATAACAAAATAGTCCAAACTCACACAAATTAATCCAAACCTACCCAAAAGCGTTTCAGGTGACAAATTTTCCACAGCAAAGAGAACGTTTGAAATAAATTTCCTTTCCTGTACAAGGGTTTCAACAAAATTTTTGTTGTAGGTACATTTTTTTATAAAAATCTGTAGATTTCTTTAATATAAAATGCGATTTAGAACATTTAGATACATTTTATATATGATGTATATGCTATGTTTTAAAAATTTTATGGGGTGTAATCGTCTAAATAAAATTTTACTTTTTAACTAAGCAGCATGTGAGCATTTAAAAATTTTCAATTATAGTTTTTTGCGTTCCAGCTATTTTGAGCAACTTTGGTAAGCTTAGAGAGAGATTTCTTTACTCTCATATGTCGGAACAAAATCGAGATCTTTTGGAACACGCTTAATATTTGTTAAGACCTTATAACTGATTAAAACAAATGAACAATGTTTTAAAAATTTTCTTGTTTTGCTTTTGCGGGTTAATTAATAAAACGCTTGTATATAATAAATTCAATCAAAAAAAAGTAATAATTTTACAACAAAATTAATGAAAAAAAATTACTTTTACAACTTTTTAATTTAATTTCAATTAAAAATATTTTATTTCCCAATGAATAACTATAAATTTCATAAAAATATTATTAAAAATTATTTTACAATACCAAGCTTTATATAAACTTTCCATGCCTGATTTTCTTAATGAATGCTGTAAATATGCAACTCTGATACATGCAAAATCTAATGGTTTAGAAAAATTTCTAAAAATGAAGAGAGCCATACTACTGTCAAATTTCTTTAGGTATTTTTTGACATTTCATAGCATAGAGTCTTCACACTATTATATTTTCTCATTTTATTTGAGTTTTTTGACAAGTGTTTTTACCCAGTATTATAGTCTGAAGCCACCTTTAGTGGTGGTCTTAAGTTACCTGTTTGTTGCCTTTTAGAAAAATCACCATCATCTTCTTTGCCTTATATACTTACCAGCCACCTTAAACATACTTAGATACATATGCACATACATAATATTATATAGACAAATACATACATATGTATGTATGTATGTATGTATGTAAGTATATATTTAAAAAAAAAACAGACAAATTTTATACAATGGTACAGGTAGGCGTCTTGGCCACATGCCTTTTTTAAAATGCTTTTAAGGTACATATTTTGTTTTCTGTAGATCTCTTTGCCGTGTTGTTTTTGTTGTTGCTGCTGCTGTGCTATGTTGTGTGTCCTTCTATTTATGTTTGTATGTTTTAAGCCAAGGGTCATTGGAAACGATTAAAGACTATTGCAACTTAAAGGCAACAATATAAAAAGTATACAGATAGAGCAACAGCATCTTCAATAACAGCATCGAGTTATTTAAGAGGTGGTGGGTTTTAACACAGTTATTTTAAAGACTTAATTGGTTTTATGTGGTTATAATTATATAAGAAATAAATCGTTAAATAATTTTTAATGTCCGAAGATAGTAAATGTCATTAAATAGAATTTAAAGCCTGTAGTTTCCAAATATTGCCTGGTATGAACGATTGTGATATTTTTTTTAAAATTAATCTTGGTTTTCCTTTTTCAAGCCTAAAAAAAAATTGTTTAGCCTGCCGATGGTCTTATGGCTAAACATTCGTACAAAATATGTACTGCCTCAACCTCCTTTGCCCTCGTCGTCCCATAAGCCATTGATTTAAACTAACCATGGGAATGTTACAGGCAGAGTAACGGCATTATTTTCTTCATGTTCTTGTAGGGAGCAAAAACGTTCTATTGTTCACGACATTCTTTTCAATGAACATTGCTGTTTTTTTAAATGTCATACATCATGTTTAGGCTAAGTTCAGATGAAAAGAGGTAAACTTTCTTAAACATCAACCCTTGGAGACCTCCTGGGTCAATTTCGCAACCCCTTAAGGAAAAAAGGAAGAAAAGTATGGCATCAAGTAAAGAGAAAAAAAGTAGTAAGACCAACAAGAAGAAAAAAATACTGAAAAGAAAACTCTTCCTTTATTGCCTATAGGCAATGACGAGCAAATAGAATCGCGGCACTCCAGACTATTCTAGAATATGTGAGAAGCATGTTGTCTGTCACTGCCCGAGATGGCAGAGCCATAGGGTCTAGTGGTTGGGCTTAAGATTCTATGAGGAACTAGGCGATGCTTTGCAATGTTCTGCCATCTCGGGCAGTGATACCCAAAGTCTGACGTTGAAAGTGTCCATAATTTCCTCAAAGGGCTGTCTATAGTTCTCCGTAACCTAGACCTGTCGTAACGCACCTTCAAAGCCCTAAATAGTGACCTTGCTATCCCTTGGTATATTTTTAATTATAAGATCCGTTGCCCTTAAAATGACCAGTATCTCCACCCGGAACACACCACACTCATCAGATAGTCTCTGGGACAATCTTATATCTGTCTGAAAACCGAGCACCGCTCATATCCCTTTCAGGGATGACCTCCGGGACCATATAGTCTGTCCACTAGGGAGGAGATCTCTTACTTTTACGGACACTAGTTGACATCGAACTTCTAATAAAACTTTAAGGCTAAATCGCTAAAATTACCACGAGCGCGAATAACATAGCGGTAATTAATACTGGAAGTATATGAGTACGCTCGCTTCTGTAATGGACATTAGTTACACTGTCTAGAATAAATCAGTGAATGAAAAAAGTAAGGCCAAGTGTAAATTCCGAAAATATGGATCTGAATTTTCAGACCAGAAGAAATAGGACTAGTTTATGCAATACATTAAATTGAATGATACCAGTCGAACACTGAAGGAACACATGAGGAACCTGGGAGTGATAATGGGCAGCAAGCTGCCGTGAGTCTCAGTATGAAGAGAAAATTGAAGAAGACGACGAATGCGCTCTATGAATGCAGGGGTATTCTAGGCGAAACATAGATTGTTACTCCAAATTTTACACATTGAATCTACACTGCAGTGGTTGGGCCTGTCTTTCTTTATGTTATATTCATGTGGGGAAGCTTACGGTAATCGCAGGTACTTGGAAAGCTTGCAGATTTGTTCACAGATGGCACTCAAGGCAGTACTCCTATGGTGTCGCTATATGAAATCTTAGACTTGAAACCAATTAATTGCAGACGACACTGCGAAGGGATCTACAACACGGGACAATTTTCTCAGGTTTAATATGATCTTGACAATATTATTTGGGGTCGCAAAATGAAGCAACGGCTACATGCGTTTGAAACTAAGTCTCGTTGGGAATCCAAATATAACAAAGGAGGAGTACACCTTCGACCAGGTCATAGAACCTACAAACTCTTTACGGATAGAAACAAAATGAAAGGGGGCAATAAAAACTCCGGTCTTCTGTAGAAAACCGGGTATCAGAGAGTCTTTCAAACTTTTTGATAACTCTGGCAACTAAATAGCCCACTGATCCCGCTCTGTATTTTTACACTGAGGAATTTTAGCTTAATATGTTTATCGAAAGTCAAGCTGCGGTCAAATCAATATTCGCAAGCATAATCTACACTTTAGTTGTTCAATCGTGCAAGGAATCTATTGGGAAACTATGTGTCGTAAAACAAGTACATGTTTACCCAGGAGAAATGGGGGGGGGGGGGGGGGGGTGGTGTAAACTGGCGAGGCAAAGGGTTCATTTACACATGAAAAGAACAAAAACACATCATGCCAGGCTTTACCCTTATATCTGGTAGAGTTTTCGAGACAAAATAAAAAAGGTTTGTATATCAATCCGTTAGTTATTAAGATAGTTGTTGTCAGAAATGATAACAGTCCTTTAAATACTGCAGAAGACTTTTAGGTATTATGTATCTTCTTGTGTTTTCTTTACATTGTTTTCGATGCTACAAAGAAAATATTTCTTTTCTTTTTGTTTTATAAACGTATATTTATTTTAGCCTTATTTTTATAGTTGTTAATACACAACATAGGAAAGGCAGAACTTAAGGTTTATGTTTGCAAGACAAGACCTTAAGATCACCTATGTAGGTATAAATATATGTACAAATCTTTGTATATAAATCAGTATATAATCTTCTGGGCATATACATAGTTAATATAAAAACACTGTACACAAATATATTTTATGTTTAATTTATTATTCTTTTAAAATGCATACATACATACATATATCATTGGTTTTTTTTTGTCGTGATTGCTGTTGCATGTTGCAAGTATTATTATTTATAGCTGCATCTTTCTATGGCGTTTTGTGTGCTTAAACATCTTTGCTGTCCAATGATGTCATTAAACAAAAATCTTATGGCCTTTTTTATATTTACTTTTCGTTGTTGTTATATCAGTTTTTTTAATTTTATTTGAATTTCAAACAAAATTTTCTTGTCATTTATTACAAACATTAAATTTAATAAATAAAATCAAGGGGTTTCTATGGTTATTTAATCAATTTTTTATAGAAAGTTTCTTTTTAGGTTTTCAGTCTTATTTATAAAAATCATGTTATGTTTATTAAGGGATTATATGTCAATTATTTCATAGAAATTTGTGAAAAAATCTCTTAATGAATATAGTTTTTATGAATAAGGCCATTTGTATATACTTGTGAACTATTTTCTCTTACATTTTTCCCTGCCCTTCGTTTGAATAATAATATTATGGTTTCTACAATTTCATTTACAGATGCTTTAGTGTATAAATTTTTGTATTTATTTTGGGTAGAAATATTGGATTAGTTACATCTGCTAAAATAGATTTAATGAAAACCCTAAATGTTCTACAGATCCATAGTTAACAACAACTAGTTTAAATATTAAAAGGAAGTTTTCTCCGCTTTTATAGGGATGGTTCAACAGTGACGCTTAATTGAATTTTAAAAATTAAGTTTTTGTATTAATATTTGGTATCGAATAAAACTAGATAAAATTCTACATCACTTTGTTAATTTTCAAGCATCTATCTTGTCAGCTGACTCTGTAGTGACGTGTCAAAGTACAACATTTTTTTTAAATTTGTTAAAAAAGCGAAAAAAGTAAAATTTTCCATTAAACGAGTCCGTAATTTCCAAATTTAATGTTAATAAAGTGTTATTTTAAGAATGGAACCTTCAACTTCAGGTATCAAAGTATACAAAAATGATTTAGTGTTTTTGAAAATATGTCTAATAATATTTTCGACGATTTTTTTAAAAAAGGTCCAAAATTGGCCTATTTTTGATGTTTCGTGAACCATAACTTCTAAGTTAGTTAAGGTTGGGTTTTGAATCTTATATTTTCTAAAAGTATAAAGTCTTAGCTTGATATGACAAAAAAGAAAATTTGCAATTTTGTTGCTTCATTTTTTGCTATTAACATTTTTCTGTTTGAAGTCGTGTTTTTTCAAAGTCATGTATTTAACAAAACTAACGTTCGTTCAATACTTACTATTGTTGTTATTGTTGCCGGAGATAGGTGCGTAAACAAGTATCAGTCATCTTTATTCACGAGAGTGTTAAAATGGTTTTTAATTCATGGCCCCGAAATCATAAAAAATGCCCTTTTACCGATTGGAGAACTTTCAGAAGAAGCTCAGGAAGACAAAAATTAGGATTTTAAAAATTTTAGGGAATACTTTGCTCGCAAATGCAGCCGAGAAAAGTCAAATGAAGATATTTTTAATAGATTTTTTCTCAGTTCAGATCCATTTATATCTAGTATTCATAAACTAAATGAGCGGAAAGAAAAGCAACAATTATCAAATTCCGAACTATAGCATTTGCTATCGCCTATTATTTTTCAAGAAATACATGATAATGAGAGTAATGATAGCAAAGATTATGATGATGAAGGTGAGGATGAACATAATATGGTTTCTTTTTAAGTGTATGACAATTATTAATCCACAAAAAAAATTATAAAAATTTATTTCGTTAATTTTTTAAAAAAGTTGTAAAATTCTCGAAATCCTTCAAAACCCAAATTCAGACTTTACATTAAACTTATGTTCATATTTATGCGAAATATATATATATTTTTTTTATTTTTTAGAAAGAAGACAATATGAGCTTTTGTTTGCTTCTAATTTTTTAAAAAAATCACTTTCCATTTTGAAATTACGGTGAAAATTCTGAAACAAACTATAATTTTCCGAAAAATAAAAATGTCTATAAAATCGTAAAAAAATTTTTTCCGTGTATCTTTTTTTTAAAATATGCGTTTTTATGCATATTTAACGATTTGAAAAAAAAAATTTTCAAAAAATTTAAATTACGGCTCCTATGAATTAATCGCCACTTTCGGTACCATCGAACCCACTGTGGGATGCAAGCAAACAAAGATCCTGACCAGCCAGCAAAATTGGCCAACAATATCTGCATCAGACAAGTCTGACAAAAATCTAAAGGGTACTTAGCATTCGACATAACCTATAAAAGTTGTTTTCTCTACATGTTTTAAATGTATTTTTTCTTTTTTATAAAAAAAAAACATTTTCTATATTCAGGCTTCAATAAGCCAAAAAAAGTTTGTTGCTTAAGTCTTTTGTTTTGGAGACTAGGAATAAACTTTAGCTTTTTGGTACTTGGTTCTACATTTTATTGCGATCATTTTGCGCCGAAAATTTAACTTATATCTTGTAAAAATTATTTTTTCACTCTCTAAGACAAAAAAAAAAGGCGATTTATCAATGTCTGTCTGTCCCGTAGATCGTACAAGCCTGGTTGTCCTCTAGGTATATTACAAATACAGACAAATTGTTTATTATAATAAATTAGTAATATGAAGTTAAAAACGGTATAGTTATTTTATACTAAAATTTTGTTACAAAATCAATGGTTTAATATAGGAAGAGCGTTACACGGTTTTTCTAAAAAGGTTTTTTTTTGCTTATTCTGGCAAAAAAAAAATATTAAGTTAATTATACATTTTTTGTTTTTTTAAATTAGAAATAAAATATATTTCCTATTTTTATTAAAATTTTCATTAAAACTTTTTTAAGAGTAAAATTCAAAACATTTGTAAATTGCTTTTCTCTCTCTGCTAAGTAATAAAAAATTTGAGTTGTGCTTTCTCTATATTAAGCCTTCGATATATAAAGGTCTAATATATATGGGATATTTCTATAACTTACATCATTTTAGAATTAAAAACAGAAGGATTTTAGTAGTTATTTTTTTAAATAATACAAAAAATAAAACACATTACCTAGATCTATGTTTTTTTCTCATACGTATTGAATTTTATTCGGAAGCTTCGCAACAAAATTGAACAAAGTTAAAACTGTGTTTCAACAGAGTGTTATGTTTAATTTTTGAACTACGGCTACATAATCATGTTTGGCAATTCACTAGAAACCTTTTAGGTTGTGATTTCAAAGACTACATTATAGTCAAAGTTCTTGTAATCATTTTACAAATTATTGAGATCCGTCGTTCCCGAGTATTTTTCGGAGAATATTTCGTTTCGGAGTTCGTCTAGGACAAATACACTTTTCATTCTTTCATATTTATACTTGTTTAAGGATAGATCATTTGTAGTCCGCGTAGCATGAGGATGGAATATGATCATACTATATAAAGAAAGAAAGTTTTCAAAGTAAGTTAATCTCTTTAAGAAGGTAATATTGGATTGATAAATTTAAACTTACTTTTTATATCCACACCATATACGTGGCAGAGATACTATGCGTTTGTGCAAATGTTTGTAACGGCCAAAAATAATAAGAGTCTAAGAATCACCTTTAATAAAACCAACTGATTTAAAATCACTTTCTGAGTCGTTTAAAGCATGTGGCATATTTAGGTGTAAATATTTTAAAAACAAATATGAATAAAATACTTGGCACATTATTACTTTGTATATATTTTAAAATGCCTTTTTTAATCGTAATAACTTTGATTTTGATGCTTGAAAAATGTTTTTGTTTTAGAAGAATAAATATTGATTTTTGAATTTACTGTTTGAAAAAATATAAAATTTTTTTTAGCTTTTTAGTTTGGCTTAAGTTCTTATAATTTCTTTTTATTACAAGAAATTAATATTTTTCCGTTAATGTTGAAAGAAACTTTAATTTTGAAAAAAGCAGATTTTCCTACCGACACTACTACCGTTCAAAAAGTACTAATGATGAAATTTCGTAGCTGCTTTCAAAAATGCATTCTACTCGGCTCCAGTTTCGGTAAAGGTACCGCCGTTTTGGAGAATGAACGCTGCTTTATGGTTCCATCAAGTTAAAAGTCAATATGTATATCAATGCGGGAATCACAGGAGATGCAGCTGAATTTAATAATATTGTCGGATCTATTGAAGCTAATGTTCTATGTGAGGTAAACGACATAGTCCTGCAGCCTCCGGAAACCCTTTAACAATGCCTACAAAAACGTTTCACCGACTCGGAGGAAAAACATTTAAAAAAAATTATTGCGTAATATCGAATTGGGGGACAAGAACCCCTCAACGTTTTTTTTTCGCGAAAAGTCCAGTTTGTCTTCGGGTAAGGTATCAGAGGATTTTTTAAAAAAATTAATGGATGCAACGCTTGCCAAAGCAAATGCAATTAATTTAAGCAGTAAGTAGTGAGTCGTTGGGTAAATTGGAACTTATGGCAGACAAAATTGCTGATACATCAGAATCTTGGGATGGGCGCATCATCAAATTCAACAAGCAGTGTTAAAGAAAAGAAAATTGATGTATTTACTAAACAAGCTAGAGCATTAGCTCGAGAAAAAGGTCGAGGACGAACAAAGAGCAGGAACCGCAATGCTCAAAAGCTTTTTACAAGAAATCCATTCTTAGGTAAGAAGGCTAAACCGTATTGCTGGTATCATTTTAAATTTGGCAAGGAAATTACAATGTGTTTGCAACCATGTAGGTTTTCATGTGCAAATATTAACTTTTCGAAAAACTAAAAGGCTCCTCGTCCATGGTGACAGGCTAGGATAGCCGAGAAGTTTGTGGCCTTTTCCTTCAGGATCATAATTCTAATGTTAAATTCCTTGCTGATACCAGCAGCGACATCTCTGTGCTTCCGGTGGCTTCTTCTCAACTTAGATAAAATCCCGCCCCAAATAGGGTGCAAATTATCTGCAATCAAACTTTTGGGGAGCAAACCTTTTGATTTAGATTTGGGCCTACGGAGAAACTTCCAATGAACTTTTATTTTGGCTAATGTTCCAAAGCCAATTATTGATGCCGATTATTTGAAATATTTTGGTTTGTTGGTAGACCTAACACACAGCCGGCTAATTGATATTTTTTCGAAGTCAAAGAGCAAGGGATCCTTATATACAGAATCTATTCCCTTTACGATAAAATTGATTCAAGAGAACTCATATTTTTCTAAATTACTTCGTGAATTTTCCGATTTAATAGAAAAGTCGTCGTGTTAAAAACTGTTAAACATTCCGTTGTACATCATGTTCAATTAAATGGGCCTCAGGTTGCCATCTAAAAAAAAAGCTGTTAAAGAGAAGATTAAAATAATGGTCAAAGAAGGGCTATGTAGGCCAACAAATAGTGGATGGACGAGTCCTTTGCATCTTCGTTCTGACTTAATTATTTCTATGGACTCATAAACCGCTAAGAGAACACTTATTCACTCGCCTGCTTGAGAGTCCTTGTATTTATAGTGATTTTTTTTTTAAATAAGTGCCATTATTTTTTGTGTTTTCTTCAGCTAAAAATAAGATAAAAAATTATTGAATGGCTTTAAATTGAAACAAGCATTTACAATGTTGTCTTAGTTTAATTTTTAAGTTCATCAACATTTTTTGGATTTTTAACAGGTTTGAACTACAGGTTTTGCACAAAAGTTTGTTTTAAAAATCCTAAATTTATAACTCGCCAATGATTAGAATCAAAGAATTAAATTATCACTGTAAACAAATGAGAAGTATAAAAATTTGAGCATTTTTATATTTTTCTTAAAATCCATTTTTTGCATAAAAAGAAAGTTAAGGCCCATAGACTCTACTTAAACAAAATCTCTTTTTATTAAAAATAAAAAGGTTATAGAAAAAAAAGAAGAGATTAAATTATAGAAATAGGGCAAGGTCTTAACATTTTTCCAAGAAATTAACACTTGTTTTAAGTTTTAATATGTTAATTGAGAAAAAGAAAAAAAGTACAAAAGACAAAAAGATTTCTTAAGGTAAGATAAAAAAACCATATAAAAAGTAAAAAGCAATAAATGCTTTAATTTCATTTAACATGTTTAAAAGACTTAAGCATTCTTTTCACGTTTTGCTCACGAAAAAAATAAACACACACACACGCACTCACAAATTGACTTTAACTTTTTCAGTTACAACGAAACTGTACCCCCTTTTTATTAAGTTTTATGAAATTTTACGCAAAAGAGATGCTGGGCCAAAATAAGAAAAAGACAAAAAGAACAAAAAACTTTTTGTAGAATAAAAAGAAATCCACGTTTAAAGCATACAAACTCACATATTGAGTTTAGTTTCGAAATTGGTTGTTGGTTGCTTTCGCTTTAAAGTGCTGTTGCCAGTTATGATGTTACAGTGGTTTGTGAGGAATTAAAGAATATGCACATGAGATGTTGGATACTTTTAATCTTCTATGCATCCTGACAGATTCTACAGAAGTCATTGAAAAGAGGCTCTTGTTTACTAGCATGAGTGCCCCTTAGTCTCCATTTGTCCAGATCAAGAAGACACTTGGAAGATTTTGAATCAATCCGTGGCCAGGTTGCCCTAGTGGTTCCACATGTATGTTGGTTAGACTATCTGGCTAATAAGGAATTTTAAGAAAATATATTCCTTGATTTGATTGTATACTCCTGCTTAACAATTTGGTGCCATGGAAAACAAATATGGGACACTTTCTCTGTCCTTAACACAGAGCAAGCTAAACATCGACAAAACAAAATCCTACGAATGATATTAGATCTTTCTTGATTTATTAAAAACATCCACAAGGATCTACAAGTTCTACTTGTTAAATGCTAAATGTTAAGTCCCTAACTATGTAGACAAGTATTTAAATAAGTTGGATATATGCACATAAGGGGTTTCTAGAGTAAACAAAAAGGTAAATGACACTATAGGAAGTACGATCAGTAATCTATCTGTATTCACCTAATGCTCGTCATGGCATAAAGTCCTAAAAAATGTAACTTTTGAGGAGATACAGTAATATTTGAGGCAGTTATGGCTCCAAATACTTTTTTTGAAGACATTTGTGTGGCGGATATATGAGAAAGTAAGTTTTCCATATTACATCCAGTGTAACAGTTGGCAGCATAAGACCCGTTACGTGTAAAATATTTATAGAAATGGAGCAGTATTAGTGACAGTTGCAGACTAAAATACTTATTATGGAAAGAAACTTGTATTTGAACTACTTAACATACCAAAAAAACAAATTATTCGCTCTTATTTTTGCAAATGGCAGCCAATATCAAATCTGTTTTGACATTTGTGAACTTAGAAGATGTAGAATACAAGTGAATAAGCCATGGGGCGATACAATCCTCAAGAACGTGAAATAATCGTGTCTATCTTTTTGCGTAGAAATTCGTTGTGTTGTTGGCGCAATGCGAATTCCGTTGCCGAGTCTCCGGTCATCCGGCACCGACTGCGCAAACACTGCGCCTTTTGGCCACCAATATTGAAGAGTATGGAACAACAAAAAACGTTGCCAAGAGTGGTCGGCTCCGGAGAATCCGTTGTGCCGAGAATATCGCCGCTGTTGGCAAGAATGTCAAGCTTTCGTCAGAAACATCGACTAGATACCGTGCTTCGCAATAAGTCATCAGCCGGTAGTTCCTAAGAAAAATTTTGGTCAAAGACCTGCGTATGTTACCGTAAAAAGTTCAGTTTATGCATCAGCTGCTGCCTGTTAACCACCAAACGCGTGTATCCTATGCCCAAGCCATTCCCAATCTTGAGGCCGGAGGGGACAATTTTTCGATCAAAATCATAATGAGCGATAAGGCTTATTTCCACCTTAGCGTGTACGTGAACAAGCAAAACTATCGCTTTTGGGGCACGGAAAATCCATGAATAATGCACGTGGAGCCATAACACTCGCTCAAAGTGACTGCATGGTGCGCCGTTTAAGCTGGAGGAGTAATCGGATAATTTTTTTCGAGGATTCCGCTGGTTAAACGACAACAGTGGACGTTACGCGCTATAGGGCCTTGTTAGTAGAGTTTTTTCTGCCACAATTGAACGAATTAGGACTGGTGGATATGTGATTCCAACAGAACGAAGGAACGGCAAATAATGCGTGAGTTACAACCGATATTCTGAAGGTGGCGTTCCAGGGTCGCCTCTTCTCTCGTTTTGGTTATTTACATTGGCCCGCAAAATCGCCCGATTTAGCCGTTCCAGAATTTTTTGTGGGGTTTTTGTAAGTCTCGTGTTTACGTGAACAAGCCCGAGATCCTGAAAGTCCTCAAGGACAACATTCGACATGAGTGCGAGCATCTGTCGCCCGAAAATCTTACCGAAGTGATGAAAAATGCCATAAAATGAGCCCGTATAGCAATCAATTGGGACGGTGCCCGTTCGGCCGATATCATCTTTTCGACTTAACCAAAAAAATTTTAAAGGTTCAAATAAATATAAACAGAATCAAAGTTTTTTATTTAGAAAAAAGTTAAAGCCAAACAACTTCGGATGACTTCTTTTGGACCACCTGGTATCTTGACCTGGATTTTGTTTCAAAAAAAGGACACCCACACGGAGGAATATACCTCAATCTACTTTAGTTAATCTCGGATTATTATTTTTAGTCTTTACAAACATCTGTGCAAAATAAACATAAAATGTTCCCTACGAAACCACTGTACACTAAGAGCTTAATGATGCTAAATGCTTTTTGCCTGGCTTGATGGTTGTCTTAAGATTCCTATTTTGTTTAGTGTGTGTGCGTGTATGTCTTTGTTTTTTAAAATTTCTGTTAAGTTAAAGCCACATTGCGGGAACAGAAAAACGTTGAAAGAAGAAAAGTTAAGAACAACAGTCAACAGAAGACAAACAGCTTCACCTTTTGCCAATAAAAGCAACAACAAATAATCAAAGAGACAAAAGTCCAAAAAAGAATTTACGATAAAAAGCAACAAAAAAAAGTATTATAACTAGCATGATATACATACACACACATACTCAAATAAAAATATATAGAGAAAAATCGAAAAAAGAAATTATTGCACTCAATAAAAAAAAACCCCAACCAAAGTAACTTACGGCATAGCAACGAATTTTATGTTATCAATATGGTAACCACAGATGTAGTTGTTGTAGCCATAATATAAATTCTAAAAATAAGACCGGCCGGTTTTTATTTAGGGAGACAAAAATGAAAAAAAAGATCACAAAACATGTTTTAAATACCAACCAAAAAAAAAAAGAAACATGCCAGAATAAAATAAATAAATTGAAACAATTTTTAAATTTGCCATGTATTCTCTTAACTTAGCTCAAAGCGACTGGTAACAACTACTGAGAGAAAAAAAACTTGAAAGATGCTGCTAAGTGTTGTAGTTCCAGCAAGATGCTGTATTGAAGCCCCTATTAATATTATGCACACACACACATATACACAAACAAAATTTTTTGACATTAAAGCTGATTGCAGTTTTAAAAAATTTTTATAACGACTTTTTGGTCAATTGAGTTCAGTTTTTTTTAGCTTGTTTTTCGTTAATAAAAAAAAAAACGAAACCACAGGACTTAAAAACACGCTTAAGGCAATATTATGTGCTTTTAAGAAATGTAAACTTGACTTTATCTACAGTTTGCAAAATTTTTAAAAAGGTTCTGTTAATGTTTGTTGCAGATAGCATGTAGCAAAATATTTTGAAAAGTTTCGATTTGGCTTAAAATTATTATTTGTTTTCATTAATTTTTTTCTTTCGATGTCCGATGCCAGTTCTATTTCTTCAATGGTCAAAGTTGGTTAAAAATAAAGATTGCTTGTTCAAGATAAAAACAGATCGCATTGATAATTTTTAGAACATTGGAGAGATCGTTTCACTTTATTATTTTGTGTTAAATTTTTTTTAATTTCAGTTACACAGTATTAGTGTTTAAGTCTTAACAAATTTAATCCATTAGATCTAATTAAGTAAAAACACTACAAACAAACAAACTTAAGAAATTTTAAGTTTTAAATTGGTAAAACTCAAGCAAGACCTTATTGGGGTTTAAGATTGAGAAATTTTATTAATTCGAATAAGAAAAAACTGTAGGCTTTGAAATTTTGTTCATGTCCTAGGCGCCCTCTTTGTGACTTTATAGCACAAACTTCAATGCTATATTCGTGTAAAAGCCATTTTCTTACATCCAAAATTTTTTTCTTCTTCCACTGCGCATTGGTTAATACAGAGTGTCTGGTGGCAGATTTATATTTCAAATAATACATTATATATTTTCAAAAATAATTAAAAACGTAATAATTGATACAAAAATTTATTAAGAACTTAAAATGAAAATGCAGATTTTATTCATCCAAATGTCTGCCGTCGAGTTGAACACACTGTTCAAAACAAAGCTTTGTGTTCTGCGCCACACGCTGCAGTAAACTTGGTTCAATTGAGCAGATTTCTCGATTAATATTTTTCTTTAAAGCCACAAGAGATAAGAAATTGTGTCTATAACCTTCTCTTTGAGATAGCTCCATAAAAAATAGCCATTTGAGTTAGATCGTTCGACCTCGGTGGCTATAAGATGTCCCAAAGCGACTGATTGATTTTCGGGGAAATTTTTTCGAAGCGAATTCCTGGAAGCTCTGGCTGTGTGTTAAAAACGTCCCACCCTGTTGAAACCACGTGTGTGAAGAGCACAATTGATGAGCTTGCAGATTTAGCAGAAAGAATTCCATAATCGTCCGTCGATAATTTTCACCGTCGTCCAATGGCCCAAATATCTCATGCGTGGATAAGGCACACCAACCAGTTACCTTGGGGTAATGCAATGGTTTTTGATATTTTAGTCATGGGTTTCGGACTTATGGAGACCAGTATTGACAGTTGCTTGTTAATGTGGCTGTGTTTAAGTAAAAATAAGCCGCGTTGCCCAAAAAAATGGGATTTACAGTGAGAAAACACTCCAACATGGTTTTAAAAAAATTTTTGCGTAAATCAAAACCACTTTCTTTCAGTTCTTGAGGGATTTGAAATGCAAAACGATGGATCTTCAGATCCTTTTCAAAATTTCATGAATAACCGCTCTAGGAAGTCCCAATGAGGCTGCTCTTTTCCGTAGTGAAAGTTTCGGATTTTCACGTAAACTGCTTTTAACCAGTTCAATGTTTTCGGGAGTCCTTGAAGATCGACTGGACTCAGGCCGTGGGATATTCAAGCCCGAACAGATTAAATTTACACTCGGTCCATCACGTATTCGCCGAATACCGAACTTTCAACAAAATTGTCAACGAGCAATTACGTAGGAATCATTGATCTTAATTTTGTTCACTTTTTTGAATATAACCTTCAGGGAATCACATATTTTTACTACTAATATTCAGATAAATGTAAGCCATTATAAAGCTGAGCAACTTATTTTTGCTCTTCAATACAATATGAATGTGTCTAAGAACACCAAAAAGCCATAAAGTCTAGGAAAAGTGTCCTTTTTACCTATACTATATCTAACTTCATGTCAAGTTAAGACTTTTTGCAAATTTTATTGATTTTCTCTTTAGTTCGCTGATTTAAATGATCACTTTTCTTGTTTGCCATCGACTTTGTTCTGACTATAAATATACAATTAATATTCCTATTAATTTTTTTAAGGTCTTTTATTGTTGTACACAATAAATCGTCTGCTACGTGATTGTCTTTTCAGCTAAGATATTCTACTGTAAAATTGTATTCCTTTAAGTCTAGTCCTATTCTAAACAATTTAGAGCTTAAATTTCTCATTGAACAGAAATGGTCTGTGATCCACCTACTTTCAATTATTCTCTTAATATTCTAAATTTTCCAAACAGTAGTGCACTTTATAGTTCTATTGTCCTTTTTCAATATTATCCTCCTTAGTAGGCGTTCCTTCTATTCTTAAAAAATGTTCTTTAATATTTTAAGGCTTTCTTCTATTTCCTCTTTTGACCTGTAGTCAAAAGTTTGTTGAGTGGTCTTAATGTTTTTATCCATTTTAAAATATTTTTGCCATATAAAATTTACAATCAGATATTTTATTTTATTTGCTTTTTTATTTCTTTTATTTTCTTTTTTTTCAATTAATTTAAAAAAATTCCAAATGGTGTTTAACGCCTGCTTGCCTATGAGTGCTATTTGGGGAAAGCACTTCGCTGAGGTGAAAAACTATTTAAAATTATATTTAAGATTATGTATGTATAAAAAGTATTTCTAGTTTTTTTTATTTTCTTAACTATTTCTGTTTTTCTAAATCATCAACTCTTTTCCATAGGTTGGCTGCTTCCTTCTTTAGGCGTACTAGATGTCGTCCTCCTCTTCGCTTTGGCTTTTTTTAGGGTATTTCTTTGTCGTCAGTGGTTGAGGTTGCGGTTGCACTTCCTTCATAATTGCTTACTTTTCTTGCGTTAATTTAGCATTGCAAGTCTGACAAGACCATATAAATTTATTAATAATTGCGTGCTTTTTTAATTTTGGCACTGCAAATCTGGCAGCATCGCCATGTTAAAACGCTAGTTTACTTATGATTTACTTCAACGAGCTAGTTGACCACTTCAGAGGAGGAATGTTTATTGATTAAATTTTCCTATAAACCAAGTGCCTTATTTATACTAATTATGGATTCATTCAACAAACTGAATTTCCCCTTAAATTCTTTGGATAAGTGCTGATAATGTACTGTTAAAAATATTTCCCTTTAAAGATATTTCCTGAGAACTATGGTTTGTTAAAGGGAATGCATTAAATATGACGTCTGGGAATATTCTATACTGGTCGTGAATGGTTATATTTCGTAAACATTGAATTAACTTGGCGTACGGTAATTTTACGCTTGACCGTGCGCAAATGATTTGCCAATTAATGCTGCTATGTTGGTTGTGCTGGCAGACAAGGAATTAGTGATGCCCTACAGTGTCAGTCATGCTACAGTATAGGTTCGATTAAATTATTAAAGTGTTCTCTATATGGCAAGATTGGAAACTTTTTTCTTTTTATAAGATTCAAAAGTTTGGAAAAATTGTATTTTGTGGGATATACTTACACCCTTTCTCCGCCCCCTAACAGCGATGTCATACAAAGTTAAATTTTTTTAGAATTTTTTAAATCCCTCCCACAGCTCCTACAAAGGTTAAATGTAAGACCAACTACAAATTATTTTTCCTCTTAAATATTTTTGTGGAAGATATTTACCCCCTATCTCCAGCCCCTAACAGGGTTGCCACAGCAAAGAAAAAAAATTTGGGTAAAACCCCTACGACTTCCCCAGAGTCTTCCTTTGAGGAATAATATATATTAAAGACCTCCATAAGCTTTCCTTCGTAGAACAAACTTACCCCCTATATCTATTACCTGAGGGGGTTGCCATACAAAATATACAAAAAAATGTTGTGAAAAAGCCCATAGCTTCCCCAGAGTCGGCCTAAGAGAAATGAAGTGTACGATCGACCCCCATTTATTTTTCCCTCAAAAACATATTCTTAGAACACATTTTCCCGCTATCACTGAAAAGGCACTTAAAAGCACTGTGAAAAATTGTTAAGAGCACAACAAATACCCGCTTTTCAAAAACGGGCATTTAAAAAAATTTCCTGTATTGTATAAGCAATAGAGACGACACTAAATAAGGCATCATCTTAACTTTTTAATTCATTTAACACACCTTACGTGAGCACACACAATAATAAGTGCTGCGATGTATTTTTCGCCATCTTTTTTGTTTACTTAACTTAACTTAAATGAAAAATATATTTACACTTAAGCACACTTAAGTTAACGACAACGGCATATCAATTCATCATGATCAAACTTTTCAATTTCAATTCATCTTAACACTTTACTGTTGACGGGATGTTCCTGGTGTGATAGTTTTAAAAACTGGGGTTGATTTTTAATGTATGTATGTAATGTAATGTAATTACGTATGAATTTTATATTGATTTGTCTGCTTGCATATATGTTTGTTTATGTATCTATTCAACATTGTGTGTAATAGACACAGTTTTGTTGTTGTTGACCACACATCATCACAGTTTTTTTTTATCGACCACACATCATGACAGTATATAAGTTGCGTCAACAACAGTGCATAACACCACTCTTTATTCTTAACTACACTACATTGCATCAAACAAATTATGTCAGCTACACTACATTACAGCATTTAAACAGTTTAATCACACAACAGCACAAGAATTAGAAAATCATTCGGGTCTTGAATTATCTTGAAATAGGAATTGAGACAGGTCTCTAATAAGCAAAAAGGCACCAAAAAATATCCGAAATACACCAAATTGGAAATGCTGGTTTCAAATCAGTCACTTGGAACACGACCCTAACCCGTATCGTCCCGTAAAAAGTTCGGATTATTAGTTTGTGTTTAAGTTGTAGCCAGACTGTAATACCAGACCGTATATTATTTGCAGCCGAATACAAGGGTCCTCATACTTTCCTTGCAACCGTTGATTTGAGGTATAAAAGGCTTCTTTTTTTCTACTCCTCCTCCTACTCAACGGTGGCAAATTGTTAAGTTTTAGTAGTTTTATTTTATTAAACTATTATCGCTTAGTACAATCATGTGTTTTCAGATATTTTCAAAATGGTGTAAATACTTACGATTATGCCCAAACACTGAATATAATATTATTAATCATGGTGGCAGCCAACATGTTTAGTGGTTATGCCATTTTTAACTTGCCCTACTTATTACTATCTAAAAGTATATAAATTTTTTTTAACAAAATATTGAATATTAATAAATATAAAACTTTCTAAATTTGGCATTAAAATCCATGTAAATACATTTTAGCTGCTACAACTTTTCAAGCTGTGCGACCACTTTTGAACCCGTATTATAATTAAATTAAGCTTTTTTGCATGCAGTTCTTTATTATCATTTTTTTCTTAATAACAAAAAACCAATGAAGTGAAAAAGAGGTTATAGAAAATAAAATATATGTACATAAATATTTAATTTGTATAAATTTTATAAGAATGTGGCCAGGAATAACAAAATTTTGTGGGTAAAATAACAAAAATAACTTTAAGCAAATGGGAAAAAATACTCTTGCAAACGCTTCATTTGTATCGGTACCAGCCCAAAAACATATGAGAAAAAAACCTAAAGAACCGCCTGCGCATATTTTTTTTTTGTTATTAACGGGCATAAATTTATATTCTAGATATACTTATTTTGCAAACATGTTTTACTTAAGGCTTTTTATGGTAAAAACATAACGCAAAATTAACGCAACAAAAAAAAAAAAAAAACACAACGTGTATGTGAATATGCAAAGCAAACAAAGTATAAAATAAGAAGAAAAAAAAAATAACGTTTAAGTGAATAGTCAGTAAGACAGACAAACTGACAAGTATGGAATTTTACAAAAGCGATTGTGTCACATACAAATAATTCACATTCACATACTACATTCTCTTTGATTTAACACTTGGCCTGTTAAAGATGTTAACAAAGCATTCAGAAAATTGCATTTGTATATGTGTAAAAACAACAACTACTTACTATAGAATAAATGTTAAGAAAAACCTATATTGTATTGTATAGATATTAAAAATCAAATAGAGAAAGAGGGTGATGAATCATCGACAGAATTGTTAAAATAAAGCACCGAAATAAAACAGCAAATAAAAGGTTCCAAGAAATTGAGATATAACCATTATTGTTTACCCTACATCACATTTAAATAAACATGTGTAGATATTAGTTTTAAAAATGCATAATATTTACTTAATATATGCAAAGTATGGGAAATGTTGGAATTTCGAATGATAAAAATAACAAATAATTTTTTCTTTGGTAGATCATATAAACTGTTAACAGATGGCTAACTTAAGAACAATTTTAAGAACTTTACTACAAAGCAAACATATATACATACATATGAATTGATATGCATGACTTATTTAAGAAAACATATTACAAGTGCTTCCATTTTCTGCGAGATGTTTTCTTTCTCTTTATCCTTCCATCAGAATTTCGGATTTCCTTTTCCGTGTGTTTCTTCACCAGATTCACATTTAAATTACTTCCTTGCTAGAACAACTTTATCTATTCTCACAACATGAACTAACTAACGTAAGTCTTTAATTTTAATACGCCCAACTATGCCAACGTTGATAAGTATCTTATAAAGGGTGTTTAATGATAGATTTATATTTTCAAACTTAAATTAAAAACGTAATAATTGACACAAGGTTTTGTTAAGAGTATTGAACGATTTTTCGACGAATATGTTCCTTTAAAGTCACAAGAGATTAATGATTATTATTATGAAATCGCTCTTTGAGGTTGTCCAGTAAAAAAATCCATGCGAGTTAGATCGGGTGACCTCGGTGGCCATGGGATGTTCTTAATGCAACTGATCACTTTATGGGGTAAATTTTCCCGAAGCAAAATTTATTAAAGCTTTGGCTGTGTGTTCAGTCGTTCAATCTGTTGAAATCACGAATGTGAAGAGTACGATAGGTGAGCTCACAGGTTTGGCAAAAAGAATTCCGTAATAATCCCTCGTTAATTTTTACCATTGACATTCGTCACCTGACTTTGAGATTTATTGAAACAAATGGCGAATAAGGCACACCAAATAGTTAATCTGGGGCAATGAAATGGTTTTTAATATTTCAATCGAGAGCTGCGGGTTTTTGGAGACCAGTAATGGTAGTTTTGCTTGTTAACGTGGTCGTTTAGGTGCAAATAAGCCTTGTTGGTCCAAAAAATTAGATTTACAGTGCGAAAACGCTCCATCATCTTTTCACAAAAATTTTTGCGTAAATCAAAGTTAGTTTTTTCTGTTCTTGAACAAATGGAATTTTAAAAGGATGGAAATGTAAAACTTTTTTTGAAATTTCATGAATAATCGCTTTTAGAAATCCGAGTAAGGCTGCTAAATGACGAAAAAATACGTAAAAATTGTTGCTTTAAAAAAATTGCTCCACAGCGAACGCACGATGCTCACTCGACCATTGCGACATCGTGATTGACGAATCCGCGAAATTTCTTGTAGAGAGTGTATTTTCTCCGTCAGGGAGTAGCTTTTTGTCATGGTTTTTTTGAAGAACGCTAAGACTTTTTAATGTTATGGTCAGGCCAGCGATCATATGCTCACCCTAAGCGTTCGTAAATATATTTTTGGTCTGTTCGTCCTTGCCTTTGCAAGGGCTTTTAACATAAGAAGAAGTATATTAATCTTCTTCTTGGTTTTTTTATAGTACGCAAGTTTTTACAAAGGTTTTTTTATTAACTCGATGTCTTAGTCAATTTCTATCGTTTTTGCGGGTGAACGCGCGGTATATTTTAGCTTCTACATATCCAACTTCTCCTATATCAATCACCAATAGATAAATAAAAATTAACCACGAAATTGTTTTATTCAAGATTAAGGCAAATCTTTATGTTTATTATTATTTTTATTCTATATGTTCAATATTTCAGTTTTTCAGCAATACATAAGATAAACATTTTAAGTTCTTTAGTTTCCTATATGAGGTTACAATTAAAAGTTTGTTTCCTAAGTCTTTTCTTGTTAATTTACTCTCAATTAATCTAGGTTTGTTGCTTAAGTCTTTACTGAAAATATGGCAGATTACTTTTGGGGTATGTGTCTTAAGTCTTTAAACATAATGTTATTTCTTAAAGTTTTTTTCCTAAGTCTTTTATTACTGTTATTAAATTTTAAAAAGCAGTTGATATTTTCGTCAATTTAATCACAAAAATTTTTTTTTTTTGTAATTATATATTAATTAAAAGAATTTTGTTTAGGTAAGAAAAAAAATTTACTTAACCTAAAATGTTTCTTTTCATAACTTTATAATTAAGAGCCAAGGAAATATAAGCTATAAAAAAATTAAATGCATTTTTGACAAATAAAATAAAATAAAATTCTATTCGTCTAGTATCAGTAGAAAAAGCATGAATTTTCATATATTTCTTTTGAATTAATAGTAAAAAAAAAATTCCTTTCTTTTAAGAAAAAATAAAAATTGATAAAAACAAAATCACAAGAATCAAAAATAAGTGTGTGTAAACTCTTTGTTAAAAATTCTGAACTAACCTGTGTTTAATGCAGCCTAGGTAGAGCTTAATTAGTTCGACTTTGATAATCGCCTGTTAATAATTCTTTTTTTCTCTTGTGTTGATTTTAATAAATTGAAATTTATTTTTTTTTGTTTTTAAATGAGACCTTTTACGTGATGATGACTGTGATTGTAGTGGAACGATGTATAAATGTTGATGACGCTTCTATATGAATTTAAAATAATGGGAAAATCCATGTGATATTGTGCTATATGCAAATATTAGCAAAAGAAAATAAAATAAAAAAATATGAAAAAATATCTAAAAAAGAAGAGAATATTAAAAAAACTTTCTAAAAATGTTTTTTTTGTTTGCTCTCTATGTGACCCCTACACTTTATTAGGGAGAAATAGAAACAGAAAACTTGAGATTGTTTTTTTAAAGAATAGTTTATTAAGAAATTTTTGATATCAGCATGATTTTTAAAAGTTAATTAAATATAAATATTTTTATATATTTCTTAAGGGCATAAATCTCTTAAAATAAAGTGCCGGTGTGGTCAGTGGTTAAGAAAGGTTGTTGTTTTTTTGCGTTATATTATGTGAAATGATTGGGTAAAAAGCTAAGTTTGTACATATAAATAAGAAAAGAGCAAAAGAAAAAAAACAATTTAACGTAATTTAGCTGGTCAACCGCAAGAATTTATTCAAAGTAGCACAGTGGAATAAAAAATCTTTAGATTTTAATTAACAAACACAAGATTATTTTCAAAATACATAATAATTGTTTTTATTCTGTTTTTGAAATTTGTCAAACAAGTGAAAAATTTTTTTAAAAAAATAAAACTTGTCTGTTCGATGCTAAGTGCGATTTCGACACTTTCATTGTGACATGACGTTTCTAAGTATGTTCTAGTCTTCCAATGCTTTGGTTACTTTGTCGGTTCCAGTCCATGGCTTGTTGAGCAATATTTTCTGGTGGTATTCTCAATCCAGCCACATTTCTGTTTCCACATTTCCATTATCATAGCCACCAGCTTAGTTAAAAATAAATTAGGTTTTGTCGATAAATGCTCCACGAATTAGCTGCCAATGGATCGATGCTATCTTATGGCAATTGCTGGACATCGGTAAAGAACGAATATGTTCCATCTTCTCAATTTTACCCACTTCATTGTACAATCAGTAATTTTTTACCACATTAAGTTGCCAATTTGTCGACGAAAAACTGATATTAAAGTAACCACTGATAGTATTAGAAAGTAGGTTAAGGTTTTCAACCTATTCGCTGCTGATTCCTGTCATAGGAATTTTGATACCCTACAGCCTGCAAGTTAAGACTAGTTTTTGCTTGCCTTATCACAAAAGTGTTTCTCATTTTGTATATAGGATTTATGCAGTGGAGGAATGACCAAGGTAGCTTCAATACTGGAAACTACCTCAAATCTTCTTTGTGCCAATTTATATGCAGCATCATTTCTAAGCATTTCAGAGTGCTTTCTAACCCAGTACAGTCTGATACTTCAAATCCTTAAACCGTGAAACTGTCTTCACTTTACACTGCCTTACGAGTAGCCTGGCTGATTTTTCCCCCATTTCTTTAATAGTTTAACACAAATGTATCCAGGATGTACGTTTCGTCTTCATGGCCGTGGTTTAGTACCTGGTAAAACATATCAATTGGTTAACTGGTTAGACTTATTGGGTTTATTAAATAAACTTTTATTCGCTGTAATCTTTTTTGTTTTGGTATAAAAAAGGACTCCTTGAGCTTTGCACTGCTCAGGTAACTAACCATGTACATTAAAGGCTTTTATTGAAGTCAGTTATATGGTTTAAGCTTTTGCGTTAATTTCTTTATTTAAAAAATCGGAATTGTTTATTTTAAACATTTGCTTTAACATAATTCTAACTATGACCACAGTTTTCAGTAGTTTTGTATTCAAAAATTTAAAGATTTAAGATAAACCATGGTTTTAGATCATTTCTTTTTTTGTTGTGTGTTGCTGTTTGTTTGATTGCTTAGCATCTTTTTTTTAAACAAGTTATAACATCATCATCATCATTTTCATAACCTCTAAAAAAATCAAGTAGAAAGACTGTCAATTCTATTAGACAGACAAAAAGACGTTAAGATAGTTTCTCAACTGTCTATCTATCATAAAAAAGAAATTTTGAATGCTTTAAAGCTTGGCTGCAGGTTTTATGCCTTTTTTGCTTATACATACGCATTTAAACGACATTGTCATTTTTGTTAAAGTTCAGTTCAATTTCTTTAAATCAATGTCTGCCAAGAGTTTCTCTTGGGACTGAAGATTAATTAAGTTTTACATGTATTCAACATATATGTATGTATATGAACCAAAAAACCCAAACAAAGAGAGCGAAACAAAAAAAGTAACTACATCAACGCAGATTGATATTACATTGTTTTTCTAGATCATGTACACAGTAAAAATCCCCACTAAGGTTTAATTAATCATCTTCCCTTATTGGGCACCGCTGCTTTACATACTATCATAGAACTGAAAGAAGAAAAGTAATAGAACAAAAGAAAAAAGATATAAAACAAACAAAAGAAAAAATCACCCACTAATACACACACACTCCCGCCTACCCTTTCGTTTTTATTAAAAAAGAAATTTACCTGTTCTTGCTGTTGCTGCTGTTATTATAGATAATGTCTTACACACATACACACTTATGGACAGTAAAAAGAGTTCTCTACTAAACACTCTGTTTAACAAGTCAACCTAAACTCTGTCTCATCTACACTACACAAACAACAAGTCATCAGGCTACCTTGGCTCTGAGATTTTTTATTAGTTTTTGTTTTAAATATTTTGTTGTTTTTATTTGTAAAGACAAGGGAACAGTGGGATAAAAATAGAATAAACGAACCCTGAGTTCATAAATGTTATTATTACACTTAAAAAAATATCTCATTAACAAATAGGAGCGAGGATATGCCAATTAGAAAGAGTTGAAATTGTTTTGCATTTATCATTATTAAAAGTGTTAAAAAACGTGAATTCTATTGAAATTACTTTTGTTAAAATTTACTGCCAAAGATTGACCACGTATAACTGATAATTTTTTTGTGGCAAAACATAGTCAAAATATTAGTCCGCCCTACGGGTACACATAAAAACAATGTAAAAAATTTGCAGCCTCAAATATTTTTTTGATAGTATATTTTAAGCTCTAACAATTAATTATTAAAGACTATTGTGACAACTTATGCTTATTTTTATTTACTGTTGAACGAATTTTTTTTAGAAGAAATTAATATTTTTCCGTTAATGTTGAAATAAACTTTTATTTGAAAATGCATTCTATCCGGCTAGTATCGGTAGAAAAACCTGCTTTTTTCAAATAAAAGTTTCTTTCAACATTAACGGAAAATTATTATTTTTTTTTAATAAAAAGAAATTATATGACCTTAAGCCAAATTAAAAAGCAAAAATTGGCTTAAAATAATTTTAATACACTTTCTGTTACTAGAAAAATGCTTAACTATCTAGCTTTGCTCTAATTTAACAAGCTTTTTGAGCAAAAATGTTTCAAATATTAAATTATCAGTTAATTTTTCCTTTTTTTATATATTTTGTGTTTGTTTTTTTTTTTCAAATTATCTAAAAAAATCAGTACAAATACTCTTTCCTTCAAAAATCAGTACATAAACACCAAATGAAAAACTAGTACACGTACTGAGTAAATTAGTACGAATAGTCACCCTAGTTATATATTCCATATATGCCGTGCTTAGGAATTTTATTTAATTCTTTTCTTTTTGTCCTCTTATTTTTTCGAATTATACCCACTGTAATATGTTAATGTTTGTTGTTATTTCAGATTCTCATATACTTGCTGTTTTCTTAAATCGTTTTTCCTGTACATGCACACGTGCATACATACGTACGTACATACACATCTTATAATCACATGTCGTTACCTTAATGCAAATAAGCGAAACAAGTTGAAAATTTAAGTTATAATTTCAGTTGGTAATTTAATGCAAGTACTAAGGCATACGTATTATTTTTATCTCTCGCAAATAACTTAAAATATATGTGAAGACTGGCCCTTTGCATTTAAGTAAACGATAAATAGATAGTATTGCCATGTTTTGAAATATTTTTACAAACAGTTTGTTATATCTCATACAAAAAAAGGACAGCAAATTAACCTGCTACTTCGTTAGCGCATTTTTAAATATATACTTAAACAGAATGCTAAATGCAAAAACATACTAAAAGATAAAAAAGTGAAATGTGCGTAATTTTTAATACGATCTTGGCTCAGAATTTTCAATCTGTAAAATAGCAAATATGTATACAAAAATATGAAAAAAAAACTTTTCATTCACCTTTTTTCATATTTAAAAAATAAAAATCTTTGAAGAACTCAAAAAACTAACAGAAATGTGAAAAAGTACCTTCTGTGTACTTAGTTGACTTCTGGTAATGGGAGTAAACAGATTCTGGTTTTATATTTTTAGAACCAATATCTCAAAACAATGTAAAAACCACAATCCTGATCAATTATATAATAAGAAACTGTATATGTCCTGGAGTCATAATCTCAATATGTGCAAAAAAATCAAAAAAATGAAAAAAGTCATTAAAAAAAGTACCATAAATGTGAAAGACATAATTTTTATCCACTAAACTAGATTAATTGTGGCAAAGATCGGTGCCCAAGGCGCTTGTACGCCAAACGATATGTTCTCTTTATTAATTTCAAAGTTATTAAAAATACCAAAAGTACATACCCTTAAGGGTCAAAAAAGGACCAAGGAATATTTGCAATATGTTGTTTTTGTATGGCTTAAAAAAAGCAAAAAAGTACCAATAAATAACTTTTACCCTTTTTTTATCACTTTATGTACAAAATTTCATAAAGTACCAAAGAATTATTCATATATTTTTGAGACCTGTCGAACACAGTTTGGATTAGGTTTCTATCTTTATTGGTTAAGAAGTTACAAAGCGTACATAAAAAGGACCAGTGTGTTATTTTTGTCCTTTCTTCTACTTTTAAACCCTTCTTGGTTTAAAAGTTACAAAAAGTAGCTAAAAAGAACCAATATGAAACTTTCACCTGCGAAAAATGTTTTCATATTCCCTTGTGACCTGTCAAATGCAATTTCAATTATTTATAAATCTTTATTCTTTAAGAAGTTACATTATCATAATTCAGTCCGGGCTCCTTTTTGTTTTTAAATTAATTATGATTATTATTAAATTTTGTTCATGTTTTATTTTATTTAGGGAACCTTTTCTAAATCTTAGCATTACCTAAAGTAATGTTAACCATGGCAACACTGTTTTTATATAATACTTAAATTAAAAAGACGTTAATTTTTTTGTATATAAGCAGTATAGGACGATGATGGTATTTTTTAAAAATGTACATATTTAATTCTATCTGGATACATTTTTACATGTGTGGATACATACATGAATATATTAACATACATACATACTTGTATGAATACTTTCTTGCGTGTATGCAAGTAAAGCCATAAATCTTACTGAAGCCAGTATAGAACACGATAAAAGATATTTGTGTATAAAAAATTAAAAAAAATATTTTGGCAACAAAATATAAATATAACGTACATTTAGTTTAAGTAATTGTTGTTTTAGGTTCAATAATAATATTTATTTATAATTCATAAAAGACAATTAATAAAAATTCTTTTACAATTTTCTTTAGTTTTTTTTAATTCAACGATTGTCTAATTCATTTTTTAACATCACGTTTTCCAATTCTCATTCACTTAACCTCTTTGAGCCAGTAAACGTTTTAGCAAAAGTTGCCATCATGGTTAGTAAAACACGTCTTAAACCTTTTTAAAAGTGAACTGGTTTACAAATTTTCAAATTTATACTGGGTAGTGCATTGGTTTTAAATCAGTTATTTTTAAGATGTTTAACCCTTCCGAATCCCTTAGGGTCAATTTGAACCAATTTTATTTTTAAACTTAAACTTTTTACTTTAGTGATAAAGGCTCATCACAAAATTATTATTTATAGTAAATGGAAAAATAAATATCCATTTAGCAACTATTTGATAAAAAATTGGTTTTGTTTTTCGCCTATAAAAAAACAAATTTTTATACACATATAGAATTGTTGGGTCACTTTAACATATGTTTTGGTCTGCCCCGTAAATTGTTTGTAATTTTTTTCTAACTGTATTTGCATATTCTTATAGCAATTTCAAATAAACTTTTGAAACAACAACGAAGTTGAATTTATTTTTATAAAAACTCGAATTCCCTCTTGACGTTTGGGGTAGGTGTGCAATACATCTCATTCAAGGTTTATTTCAGTTCAAGTGCAGTAATTAAAGTAACAGTAGGGAGTGGTTTGTAAGTTTTATTATAATTTACGAAATGACACAGAAAAGTAAGTAAGGATTTATTTTTTTATACATTATTTTTTTTGAATAGGTAATAAATATATTTTTTTTTACAAAGAATACGGTTTTTAAAAGCTGTGTCGAGTTGACCCAAAAGTACCAAAGATGTTAACAGCTTTGAAGGAATGCAGAAGGGTTAAACACTTCTGGCTATTAAGGGAAAAAAGTTTTAAAATAAAAAATTTTATTTGAATAATAACCAATATGTATTATAAAAAAAAGGTTAAAAATAAATTTATTATACTAACTTTGATTAAATTATTTGTATTTTAAATTCTTTCTAAGCAAAGTTTTAAATAATAAGTAAAAGAACGTACCACTATAAATATTTGAAAGTGAAGTTTCTAATATTTCTTTTAATCTTAGTTCTGAGTTTCATGTTTTATCCTTTTAAGTTGGAAAAAAAAATTAACAAAAATAATAATTATTTTTTAATTTTTATATTTTTGGACAAAAAATAATTCTTTTTTTTTATTTTTATAATTTTTTGTCAGTTAATTATACCTCTCACCTAAGTGATAAGGGCATATATGTATAAGTTTGTCATTACATTTGTAATATCTCTAATATCCATCTAAAAACCCATAAAGTATATATTTTCTTGGTTCTGATAGATAGGGTCTGCCTATCCGTGTTAAAATCAATTTTTGGGGTCTCCAGATGCTGCATAAGCCCGTAAGTTTGCTGTTGAAATTCAGCAAAATTGCCCGATAACTGAACAAGATATAAGTTAAAAACCAAGACTCCTCTGTTAATTTCTCTCATTAAATTTTCCACTAGAGCATTTTTGTAGACCATACTTACATCCTTTTTTCGGCCCACTAACAGGGTTACCATACAAAAATAAATTTTTTTACAATTTTTTTAATGTCTCTCACGGATTCCAGGATGCTCCTACAAAGGTAAAATGTAAAACCAATCCTAATTGATTTTTCTTTTCAAACATTTTTGTCGTACATACTTACCCTCTATCTAAATCTCCTAAGATGGTTGCCATAAAAAAATGAAAAAACACGGTAAAAACCCCTACAATTCCTCCGGAGTTACCCCTAGAGAAATAAAGTGTATCACGCACCCCCACTAATTTTCCCTCCCAAACATACTCCTAGAATATACTTACCCCGTGTTGCCATCACCTAGGGGGGTCTCCATACAAAAATTTACAAAAATGATGTTAAAACGCCCACAACTTCCCCAGAGTCGGCCTTAGAGAAACAAAGTGTACGACTGACCCCCATTTGTTTCTGCTCCAAAACATATTCCTAGAAAATACTTACCCCCTAACTTCATCGCCTAAAGGGGCTCCCATACAAAGTGTGGTAAAATTGTAATAAATTCCCACCTACAGCTTTCAGGGTGCCCGCGGACAGGTCAAATGTAGGAGGACTGACCCCAACTTACTTTTCCTGGCAAACCTTTTTCTAGAACTTACTTACCCCTATCTCGCCCCCTCTACCCTCTTGGAGGACTGCCACACAAAATTAGAAAAAATTAGGATAAAAACCTCTACAGCTTCCCTAGTCTTTATAAGAGGGTTAATATATGACACCGACCCCTATTAAGAAATTAGAAATATTTCATAATTAAAAAAATGGATAAAAATAAAAAATGTTTGTGGTTTCGAAAGGCCAATGTGAATGATATCTTGATTCGGCATAGCCGAATGTAGCGCTCTTAATTGTTTTTGAGTAGAAAAGGATGTTTTTAAAATTTTTTGCATTTATAGTTTAGGAGATAGCAACTTAATGATTTTTCACTTTTACTTACACTTTAATTTAGCCTAATTTTCCTAAAATCCCTTCTTAATAGATTTATGCATCGAACGGCGTACTCGGAGTCTAAATTTCAAGTCCCTATCTTTAGGTGTTTGGGATATACGATAATGAAGAAGGCATTCAGCCATATAGAAAATTAGCTAAATTTGGTTCTAATAGATTTTCAAATATATTTTTGTTAGTTTCTAATAATATTAAGTTTATTTTGTAAGACATTAATAATTAAAAAATTTGTCTAATGCTCACGTTTTGAAATCTCAATTCATATTTTACACCTAGTACTAATTCAAGCCGCGTCATGTTGCAAATACTCACACAACACATACACGCTCACAAATAATAAAAAAAAATCTTTTATACAAAACTCCCCCATTGTGGTGAGACAATCGGCAGAGATAAATAATTCTTTTTGGAAAGATTTCAACTACCTTAAGTTTAAATTTAACGAATTCAAAGAAACGAAAATAATAGAATAAAAATTATAAAAACAATAAAAGAAATAAACAACAAGTAGACAAACAGCCGGTTTTATTTCAGATTTTAACGAACATTTTACTATATCTTATACGTATGTATGCATATGTATGCTTTATGTATTTAAAGTATATATACGTATGTATTAATGATTATTATATACAAACGTACGTCTATGTATTATCTGATATTACCTGACTCTATACAATTAAATAAGCCTTGCAAGGTAAGAATTGATTGATCGACTTGTTGGCTGTCTATACCACCTTAACGACTATCTTTCTCACTTGCTGGCAGACTGTAAGTCATGCTGGTAGCTTAGCCTGCTGCTGGCTCTTATACATACATATGTATATTTAGTGCATATATGTATATTTCTGTTATATACTGCTTGCTATCAACGTTGCCAGAATGATGATTTTATCATATTTTTTTTTATGATTTTTCGTCAAAAAAATTATTTGATGATTTTTTTCTCAAATAATAATTTTTTTTATTTAAAAATTATGACTTTTTATATTGAACTATTTGAAAGTACGTGGAAATAAAAAAATTTGTTTACAAATTTTATTAACAGTAAATTAAAAAAAAAAACAATAAAGGTTTGTTCCAGCTTGTCAAATATTGCTTTTATAAACTTTACATATCGTTTGGTCAATATTACAAGGCTGTGTTAATAAAATGTCAGGATTGTATGTGAAAATGTGTGACTTTTAGTGTTGATCGAGTGGCTGTAAAGTACCTCTGGCCCTTGCAAGCAGCAGGATTTCATAGTTGTATGTCAAAAAGTGTACGAGAGCTCAGCATCAAAGTTGTTTGAACATCAGAATGTTTGAGCGTTATATATTCACGTGACCTTTGTGTGGAAATATAATTTACTTGTTCTAATATTTTAAACAAAAGTAAAAAATGTACCTTTGCTAACACCTGAAAAGTTGACATAACGATGTTTGTCCGGCCATCCGGCTGTCTGGATGCCGATGTAATCTTTTTAATTCAACTAATAAAAACAAATAAAATATGTAGAAAATTAAAGAATTTAGTATCTAATTTGCATACCATATGAAAACCAGCATATGGTACTTGTATTATGAATTTCAATAATAATCTTGATTTAAAAAATTGAGATTTATTACAAAAGGAAGAAGTCTATCTATGAATGTTTGCTAAAAAATCCAGCTCAAAACTATGTGTAAAAAAAATTATTTCGTTTTATATAGAGTATGGTAAGCAAATACTAAAACGATTTAATTTAAAAGATTATTCTCTAAAAGAACTCTCATTACTTGGCCCCTTTGAATTTATAGATTAGAAAGTTCCTTCTTTGCTAGATTTATTAAAAAAATTTTCAAAATTTAGGTGACGAGTTGAGAAAACTTCGTAACCTTCGTTTGTCAACTGTAAGGTTCATCTGACAGCTTTGACAATCTCAGTTGTAAAGAATTTTGGTAAAAATTTTAGGACTTATTTGCGCTGTGCATCAAAGAGAAATTTGTGTTTATGCACATAAACTTAATTGTTATTAAATTTTTTGTTTATAAAATAAAATTTTAGAATAAAAAAAATGGAATGATTTTTTTCCTTAAAATATAGTTTTAATGATGATTTTCTTCTCAAGGCTTCTGGCAACGCTGCTTGCTATTCTTAGATCTGATTTTTTTTCTCATTTTCATTTTGTTACTCTTTTCTTTAAGCCAAGTCAGTGAACTAAGTAAAGGTAATAACAAAAGACAGAAACAACAACATTGAAGAAATCTCTAAGAAGAGAATTTCAGATACTATGACATTTAACAAGTACACTCACTTATACACTTGTGCTTCTCTATACATATGTATAAAAATTGAGGGTTGTTAAAAACCATATCCACGTTAAACCCGAAAATCAGGTAAATTACAAAAAAAAAAAAAAAGATTTTAAATTGGCGGCATATGTTTTAACCAAGCGCTTTAGTATTGGCAGCAGCGTCAGTTAAGTCAACACGTTTTCGACATACGATCAGTTTACAAACGGACATTTAAGTGAATAGAGCTAACCGTCCTTAGTGCCGGTACCAAAACTCACTCTACGAAATTTTAATACAAAATCTTTTTTTTTTTTGGTTTTTTCTTTAACCAAAAAATAAAAACTCTAATACAAATACAAGTTTTTGAATTTTGGTTAACAAATACTTTAAAAAGATAAACGTTTTAAAATGCACACATACATGGAAACCTGATTACCAAAAAACAAAAAAAAGTCAGTTGAAGAAGTCTTATACACGTTGGCTGGTTTGGTAACTGGAAACCAGACGCTGTGGTCAAAATTTTTTGAAATTAGTTCGAAATCATTGGGCTATACTAAAGGAGCTGGAAAAGCAGCAGCAACGATTAAGTCAAGCAAACATTTTTTAAGTTGCTGGTTGCTTACCACACAAAAAAATTGTCGTTTTTTCCTCAAAAAGTGCTTTAATTTTAATAAGTGTGAGTAGTGAGTGAATAGCAAAATTATTACGGGTGTGGCGTTTCAAATTGTATTTTTGATTTAACGGATTTTTTTAAAAGTCAAAGTTTGGTCTATAATTGTGTATGTGATTTAACGTATATTTTTAAATCACAGTCTAGTTAAAATGGTTTGTAAAGGTATTAAAAAAATAAAAATATTATTTTTCAGATGTTTTATTTTGTCAAAATTTATTTATTTTTCATTTGTAAAAATAACAAAAAAAAAAAATATTAAAAAACATTATTAAAGAAAATAAAATATTGATTGACTTTAACAAATTGTTTGCTATAACTATTTATTTTAAAACTAATTTTTTGAAAAATCAAAATGTTATTCAGAATTGATTTTAAGGGTTTCTTTAACAACCGCGTATGTCTATTTATGTTAATTTTGTGCTCTACGTAACTTCAACTTTTTTACATTAAAGGAAATTTTTTTTGTATAGCACAAACAAAATATTTGATAAAACATTTATTTTAATTATCAAAGATGACAGTTTTTGGGGGGCTTGATAATTTTAAAGAACTAAAGACAAAAAATTGCTTTAAAAAAAACTCTGTGACTTTCCTAAATTAACGCTTTTGCCATGTTCCTAATTGTGTTCTTTGGAAAAAGTTAAACTTTTTTTATTTAAAACTTACAGAAAAATATTTTTCAATAAAAAAATATTTTTTAACACAATTTATTCTGGTTTTTAATTTCAAAAATTTTAAAGCAAAAAGAAAAATGGTGTAAAAACCTCTGCGGCTTTCTTTAATAACCGCTTATGTCTTTTTATGTTATATTCGTCTTCTGCGTAACTTATAAATTTATGTATTTTACTTAATGTTAAATTTTTACTTAATATTAAATCAAAGAAGTTTTTGATTTACCACATTTTTTTTTGAGTTTAAATAAACAAAAAAAAATCTCAAAACAACTCTGCGCCTATCTTTAATAGCCGCGTTTGTAGAATCATACAGTTTTCGTTGTTTTTCGTAGCAAAATTCAAAATTTTTTTATACTTGAGAAACAAAATATCGATAAAAATCCTTTTTTTTGGTTCTTAAAATATAAAAAAATTTAAAACAAAAAGCTGCTTTTTAAATCTCTACAGATTTCTTCAATAACCGCGTATGTCTTTTTATGATATTTTCGTGATCTTGGTAACCAAACCTTATATTTTTTGCTTAATACTGAAGAAGACTGAATTTAAATTGACGAACATTTTCCAATTTTTTTAATATTAAATAATTAAAAATTAAAATTCTTTTAATAAAACTCGTTGGCCTTCTTCAATAACCGCGTATGTCAATTTGTGTAAATTTCGTGTTCTCACAACGAAGTCAAAAATTTTTTTTTTCTAAATATTAACGGAAATAAAATTTTGATTGACAAAAACATATTATTTGTAAAAGTTTTTTTTTGGGTTCTTTTTATACCCACACAACACATGTGGCAGGGGTATAATGCGTGCATGCAGATATTTGTAACTTTAAAAAATAATACCAGACCCACCATGAAGTATACCTTTCGACTCAGAGTCAATTTCTGAGTCGTTTTAAGAATGTCTGGCTAGATGTCTATATATTCTTGTGATCCATGTACATGTCGCAATTTAAAGATATTATAATATATATGTTTATGCTCGCCCGGAATAAGCATTTTGGGCTATATATGGCTCGAGTATTACTTTATTTTGACAAAACTTTGCACATTTTTCTTATTTACGCCAACGAATATTATACTGAATACAAAAATATTATGTTTATCATTTCATATAGCCGCCATACAATTGTGGTGTAGGGTATTATATTGTCGGGCTTGACCCATTTCTGCTTTTTTTACTTGGTTTGATAAAAAAAAATTAAAATAAATTTTTTTAAGAAAACTTTGTGACTTTTTTCAAATATTTTTATGTCCATTTAAACTATTTTTGTTTTTTAACCAAAAAAAAAAAAATTACAACTTTCTTTAGTAACTGCGTGTGTATTTAAAACAGATTTTTTTAAATTAAAAAATATTTTTTAATCATGTTTGTTTAATAACTTTAATAAATTTATGAGCGGTTTTTAAAAAAATAACTAAATATTATTGTTAAACCAGTTTTGTCTAATTCGTAAAACTATTTTTAATGAGTAACAACATGGTTATGAAAGAAGTACAAAGTAATTGATCTTTAAATTCACATTTTGTATCAAATTTTCTTTCAAATACATAAATAAAAAAAAGAACCTAAATTTCAAACTTTTTGGCTTATCATTGTGCCAACAGAGTTTAAATTAAGATTTAAGATTATTTAAATTGTTTTTTCTTGTTACAAAAGTTACTAAAAACATTTGTTCATGCTTACGACAAAGTTGAAAGTATTAACTAAGTTTAAGCTAAAAAACTTAATTAAGAAAAAAAAAAAATTTGTTAAAAATACAGGGTTGCCTTGAAAGATAATATCTGTCAAAATTTAATTCAAAATTGCTAAAAAAAATCAGGCCAATATATTTTGATAATTTTTTTTAAGAATAAAATACTAATTTAATTTCGGATTCTTAACTTACAGATTGAAAATTTGTTACGCAAAAGAAATTAGGAAATCGCTTTGAAACTCAAATACGACAGCTATTAGCGTATATAAAAACCATGATACTTTGCGGTTTTAGTTCTGCAAAAATTTAAACTCTACAGAACGAATTTAAATCTATTTTAAAGTGTTATTATTACTGTTCATATGGTCAGTTCCAATTAAAACGACTCAAAATTGAGAAAAATCTTTTTTTTTATTTGAAAAAAATCAAATTCCCATATATAAAAAATTAAAATGATCGAGATATAAAAGAAAAATATTGAATTTCAGTTATTTGGCAAGAGTTATAATAAAATAAAAACATACTGTAAAATCTTACCTTCTCATTTCTACAATTTATAGAAAATGCCACAGCCGTCACACTTGCAGGTTTTTCCTCAAGAGAAATCAGTTTTTTGCAGAAACAAAGTTTCAATTACAATTAAGAACATTTTAAACCACCAGCCAATTAAAAATATTATGCCAATCGAAAGACTATTTGACAGATCTTAGAGACACCTTATTATAAAACTTAAATTTGTAAGGTCACAAGCCCCACAGCTATCGCTATGAGCACAAATCCTGTTCCTCTAGTGTCTACTTGCTATTAAACGTCCAAAAATAAATCATTCTTGAAAATCAAAGCACTTTTTTTTAATAAAAATTGCGAATTGTTTAAGTTGTAAGCAAAAATGTGCGTAAAATGGTCACACCTGTCGCAATGGAACTGCCCATACATATTTTTGCAATTTCATTGGAAAAAAAACTTTTGATCATCATAAATTGTTTCACCTCTATGCCTCAATTAAAATATCTGTACCTATACCCTACCGTTAAAAAAATTCGTAGAAAAATTACAAAATTTGTTTTATCTATTTTTCACCATTTTCATGTACACATATGTATGCACATGTGTATGTATGTATTACTTATGTAAATACATTTGTTTATCTTACAGAATTTGATGAACATTAAAATTGACTATTTCTTAAATTCTTTTAGCAAACATTTAAAGATTTTTCACCTTGTATTCATCATCTTTTTTTAAATTCAACTCGTCTACATCCGGCTAGATGATGACAAGATTTGCGTACGCGCCTTTTTTTTTTGCTTTTTATTCTCTCCCTTTATCTCTCTTTCGCTTTAGTAAATATTTTTAAGTATGTGTGTATGTTCGTCTTAAAGCAAGTGCTGACTTCATTTGATTTGTTAAATCTATGCAAAAATTTTAGCGTTTGTTAATCTGCTTGTGTGTTTTTTTTTATTAGTAAAACGTGTTTGGCTTTGTAGACAACTTTTGCAATTAGTTGGTAACAATTTTAAAATTTGAACTTAAGTTTAAACTTAATATTAATATTATTTAAATATAAAACCAAAAGATAAGTTTTTACTAATATTTCAAAAAAGGAATTGTTTTGTAAAAAAATTTTATGCTGCCAGATCAAATAAAAAAGTTTTTTTTTTAAATTTTTGTTTTAATCATATTTTTGTTTTAAGCCGGAGATGTTTACTTTAGTTTTTATTACCGGGTATTGAACTTTTAATGATTAAACTATATTTAACGACAAGCATTACACGTGTTTTTCTAGAGAAACACTTAATAATTTTTACTTAAGAGGATTAAAAAAATTAGCAATTTTAAAATTTTTGAGTATTTATGTTAAAATTGAAAAGTAATTTAATAAAATGAAATAATTTTATTGCAAAATATGGTTAGGTAACACTCAGAAGCACCCAAAAAGGTTATTTTCTTGCGCACAAAAATTTTTGGAAATAAATTCTCTAAATATTTCAAACCTTACTTACAGAAAAATTAAAAAAAAAAAATTGGAAAGCGGTTTGGGTTTCATATTCTTATATATATTTAATTTTTTTCTAGAACGGACTTAAATTTTTTTAAATTTTAAGCATGTTTTAATAAGTTTTACTCATGGGTAATTCCACCTAAAATGGCTCTAAGTGGGGGGAAAATATTATTCTCATAAAAAAAAATAAATAAAAAATAAATTATAAAAAAATGTGTGGATATTGTAATAATAATAATAATAATAATAATTTAATACCTTAAATATATCGTCACAGAAAATGCAAAACGCCCTATCTAAAAAACAATTCGAAATTGGCTTTTTATAAATTTTAGCCTTCAAATATGTACGTCATCTCGCAAAACTCTTTTTTTCAGCAGAAATAAATTTGTTGATCCTTTTTAACTAACATATATGACAAAAATTTGGGTTAATTGTAAATATATTTTTTATTTACACAAAAATGCTTGCTGCTTCTAAAAAATTTTTAAATGTTAGGTAGGGCGTTTTGCATTTTCTGTGACGATATATTTTATACACCAATAAATGGGCCTCAAATTTTAAAAAGAACATTCTCATTTTAGACTGAATAAGTTAATAATCTAAATTAAAATTGTTTATTATTTCAAATTTAAATGCTTTAAACCAGCTATTTACATATTCAGGGGATTCACAAGGTGTTCAGTGGTTTAAAAACTTTGTTTTTGTTTTTCATGCAAAAATAATTCTAAAAAAATACTATGTCGTAGGGTATGTTTATTAAGTTGTCATAACAATTCCACATACACCTACGACGAGTGTCCAAACCATCGTCAAATTTTATAACATTAATTAATTAGCTTAAACCATTTGAATACTTATACTGAAACTCTAAAAATTTTAGATTTTTTTATAATTTGTAAATAAAATGTCCAAACTTCACTTTAAATTGTCTAACGTCAGTTTTGTCTGTTCAAAAATGTTAACTTAGTTCTGCCCAATATCCTTCTCTATGTCTTTTTGTGACAACAAGGCAAAATTGTTATTGAGTTATAAAATCGTTTTTAAGACAGTTGCCCTAAACAAATGGAAAAATGTTTCTTGAGATATTCGAAGGTTTACTTACTGGCATTTTAAATTCGAATCAGCTGCTGGAGAAAACAGAAAAATAAGTAATTTCAAAAATATTTTAAAATTAATTGCTGCGACTTAATTATATCAACGGCTTCAACTAAAGAGTTTCGGCCGCCCTGCTCAGGTTTCTACTGTTTATGACAAAACAATAAACACAGTTCAAAAAGTCTTATTATTATAAAACCTTTTTGTTTTTAGCACAACAACAATTTTTTTAAACTATTGTAAAGTATTAAAACTTTAGGACAATATGACTTGGTAGTATACCGTTTGAATACCCCAAATATTAAATATGTATAACGCAGGTTAGAGGGTTACATTTAAAGAAAGGCAAAAAGATAATTTTTCAAATAAATAGAAAAATAATTTAGATATTGCTCTAGATAGATATAAAAATTTTAGATAAAAAAAATCAAGGAAAAAGTTTTGTAAAAATTAAAAAAAAAATTTAAAAAGCTTAAAGTACCTAAATACTAAATAATCTTCTTCTTGTCTTATGTTTTGATAAAAAAAATCATACCCGTCACGTGTGCTAAAAAGCTTAAAAGCAATTTAATCAAAATAACTATGAGCATTTTTTAAAATATTTAAAACAAATTAATTTTAAGGCCAAATTTCTTTAAAAATTTAATTTATTTTGTCGGGCGCGGTTTTCTACTCCATTTTCCATTGTATTTCTCAATTTTCTAATTGTATTTTAGAAATGTTCAGAACTTTTTAATTTAATTGCAGAAATCTAATTAAATTTTAGAAATCTTTAATTTTTATTTAGAAATTTTATAATATTCTCCTTGTGCTTTAGAACAATCCATTCGAAATATAATACAAAAAAAACTACTGAAATCAAATTTTAAAAACTCCAAAATTAATATGTAATATAAATAGAAAGTTTTGAATTACAAATATAAATTCTAAAACAATTACAAAATTCTAAAGTTTAAAGTGAAAATTCTGCAATTAAAATAGAAGTTTGTAAAATTCAATTTAAAATTTCTGAATAAAAATTTAATATTTATTTAATTAAATGAGAAAAGTTCCGGAAAGAATTAGAAAGTTTTGAAACTTAAGTTTTTTGAAACTGTGTAGTAGCTATTCAGAACAGAAATCATGTTCTTTTAAAGTCTATTTCTGGTTAAATGTCAAAAGTCATAACATTCTTTTACTATGGCATTTTTTAATAACAAATTTCAAATTTTGGAATTAAAAACAAAAATGTGATTTAAGTGGTCACCCGCTACTGAAATACCCACATGCAACTACTTCTCCCTCTTCCCAAAAATCTAAGCCTAGATACGCCCCTGAATATTACTTAAGTTGAAGGAATTGCATGGTTGAGCAAACTTCTAATACATTTTTTTTTCGCACAACATTATAAAATTCCCACATTAGGCCCCTACAAAAGCAATGAATATATCTAAGGAAAACTAGAGATTTAAGCTCGTTATAAACTATTTAAATCATATTTTTCACAAACGCCAATTCTCTAATTAAAAAAAATTTTAAGTAAAAAAAATAAAACACAACTAAAGCAAAATAAACAAGTGAATGATTTAAATGACCTAAAGCAAATTGTTTACTATTTGTTTTGTTGTTGTCTCTACTAGACTTAAACACCCTCCAATTGAAAGTAAGTGAAGCAGTTAAGACAACAACAAAAACAACTAAAACAAACCTCTAGACAATCTCTTCTTTTTTTTACTCCGTTTCTTTGGTATGTAGTTCACGTAATTGTGGGAAATTTTTACAAAAAAAAACTATGATTACGTTTTTCCGGAGTTGCTTTAGCACCAGCTATTTTGAATTAATTAAATAAAGACGAAAATGAAATTGAAGATATATATATAAATGTTTCATAAAAATGCAAAAGTATTTTTTATTCTTTCAATTTTCTTATTCTTATTACTTTAGTTGTGACCATTCACTAAATCACTATTATAATGTAATGATTGTTAGTCAACAGTTGCTGCTATTGTTGGTTTCTTTATTATTGTATTGGCTTAAAGTTGGTAACACCGCGCCTTAAACGTTCCAGTTACAGTCACTTGACCAACCGAAACATTTGTGAAGAAAAAAAAAATTTTAAATAAAACAAAGAAAACCCCAAACCAACCAACTATATATTTTTATTTATGAATACTTATGTTGTAAAATTTAAAGAAAAAAAAATGTTAAAATGTCTTAGAAAATGTTAAAACAATACATGTAACGTAACGTGGCTACAGGCAACATTATGAGAACCGAAATGCACTGGTAACAAACGCACGACGTTTCACAAGTTATAAAGAAAAAAAAAAGATCAATATTTGATTTTACTTTAAAGAAAAAACTTGCCAACCTACACATTTTTAAAAATTGATAAATGTTATATTGCCCCATGGCCATAAATTTTCTTATTTAATTGATTTAAAAGAAACTTGTCGAAATATTTAATTTTGATTAGAAAATTTTAATGACTAAACCTTTATGGTTTTCTTAATGATGTTTTATTTGATTGAAGTTATAAATTAAAAGTCAAGTTAATTCGAATAATTTAAATTAAAAAGGGTTAAGGGTTAGACCATTTATACTTGACTCAATTTTTTCGATCAAAATTCTCTCGCATATTTCAATAAATGACTCCCTAACAGCTATCTTTCTGAGTAGAAAGTAGAGGCCAGCTCAAGACGTCACTAAATTAGGCATCATCTTAATTTTTCAATTCATTTAATACACCTTACGTGAGCACACACAACAATAAGTGTTGTGCTGTATTGTTCGCCACCTTTTTTGTTTACTTAACTTAACTTAACTGAAAAAAAATATTTTTACTTAAGCACACTTAAATTAACAACAACGGCACATCAACTCATCATGATCACACATTTCAATTTCAATTCCTCTTGAAACTTTACTGTTGACAGGATGTTCCTGGTGTGATAGTTTTAAAAGCGTGGAATGATTTTTAATGTATGTATGTAATGTACTTAAGTATGAATTTTATATTGATTTGCTTGCTTGTATATATGTTTGTTTATGTATCTATTCAACATTGTGTGTAATACACACAGTTTTGTTGTTGTTGACCACACATCATCATTTTTTTATCGACCACACATCATGACAGTATATAAGTTGCATCAACAACAGTGCATGGCACCACTCTTTATTCTTAACTACACTACATTGCATCAAACAAACTGTGTCGGCTACACTACATTATGGCATTTAAACAGTTTAATCACAACAAGAATTAGAAAATCATCCGGATCTTGAATTACCTTGAAATAGCACTTGATGCAGGCTTCTGCTAGAAAGTATTTGTTATATTATACCTAAAATTACCTGAGCAAAACTTAAAGAATTGCGTTTTTGTACCCTTTACATAGTAATAAGGGTATATATCAGTTTGCCATTCCATTTGTAATTTTTTTATTATCCATTTGCGACCCCATAAATTATAAATATTCTGGATCCTTAAAGATAGATAAGTCGATACGACTTTTCAAATTTTGTGAGTTTTCTCTTTAGAAAACTATGAAAGCTATGCACTTTAAGCCCACCACAAATAATTAAAGTATTTACGATTTGAAAACAACTTGCCTAGATCAGGTGACTGGGTAAACAAAAAGACCAATGTGAAGGGTATATAAAATGCGGTACAGCGGAATATAGCGCTCTTACTTGTTAGACATTATTTGGACAAATTTAAGACTAAAACTACATATCGCTCATTTACTTAAACAACGGAATAATTCAAAAAAGCTTTTTCGAGAAAAATTAGTTTAAAATATTTGTTTTTCTTGCATTATAAAAAGAAGAATAACGGCGTTTTCTCTTTAAACGTAAAAAAATAAAAACAAAACAACAATAGAAACAACAATTTAGATATGAAATTTATATACAGTATTAGGCATAACATAACCAACAATTCCGTATCGTTAAAAAAACTGAAAAATTTGAGGCAAATTTTTTTTGTGTAAAATGTTTGGGAATTTTCCGTTAATTTTGTCACGTAAACAAATTGGGAAAATAAAAAATTTTGAAAAACTAAAAATCTTGGTTTTTTATAAAAACGTTTGCTAATATGTTTGCTTGACACACAATGATGTCTAAACGTAGGCCGATTATCATGAAATTTTTAACATACACTCAAAAAATTATTTAAGTAAAATCAACTGGAAATAACAAACCAAACACACTCACAGCTATGGGCTTTCATCATCAGAGTACTGGAATTTTTCATTTTCAATTTGAATTTTCTCAATTTTAAATCGTAATTCTCATTTTTAATTGAATTTTTTTAATTACAAATTGAAATTCTTATTTTCAAATGGAATTTTCTCAATTACAATGAAAAATGATGTAGTTAAGAAATTTATTATGCCGCAACTTTAAACATATATTTATACTACTTAAATAACCTACTCTTACTGCAATAATTTTCTGGGTGTAAGCATAGACCATATACAGGGTGTCTGGTGGAAAATATATATTTTCAAATACGATAATTTCAACAAGGAAAAAACGTTGTGGATAGAGGTGACACCGTTGGAGTTATCGATTGTGCGGATTTGTCAGCCACGATGTCGCATTGATCGAGTGACCATCGCGCGTTCGATTTGGAGACATTTTTTCAAGGGTAATGATTCTTACGTTGTTGCTCGTCTATATTTTTGTTCAAAGTTCGTTATTTGGCTAATAAGTGATGGACCGAATGCATATCTAATTCGATCGGGGGTGCAAAGATTCTGCGCAACTGCTTTGGCTATGAATGCCCCACAGCCAGGGCCCTGGCAATATTTATCACTTCCGAAAATATTAATCTGGTTGAAACCAGTTTACGTGAAAATCTGCGACTTTCAATACGGAAAAATGCAGCTTCACTGGGACTTCCAAGGATGATTATGCATGAAATTTTAAAAAAGAATCTGAAGCCCCATCACTTTAAAATTCAAATCGTTTAAAAATTGAAAGAAAGTGACTTTGATTTACGTAAAAATTTTTGTGAAACAATCTTGGAGTGTTTTCGCATTGTAAATCAATTTTTTTGGAGCGACAAGGCTTATTTTCACTTAAACGGTCAAGTCAAAAAGCATAACTGCCATTGCTGGTCTCCAAGAACTCGCAACCCTCGATTGCAATATCAAAAACCATTGCACTACCCCAGGGTAACTGTTCGAAATGCCTTATACACGCATGAGATAATTGAACCATGTTTTTTTCGAAAATTATCGAGGACAGGCGACGAATGTCAACGGTGAAAATTGTGATTATGGAATTCTTTTCGCCAAACCTGCTAACTTATCTATCTTCACACACGTGGTTTCAATAGGATGCAGCGACTGCACACACAGCCAGAGCTTCGATAAATTTACTTCGTTGAATGTTTCCCCCAACAATTCAGTCACTTTGGAGACATCTCATGGCCACTGAGGTTGCTTGATCTAATTCCCATGGATTTTTTTTATGGGGCTACCTTAAAGAAAGGGTTTATAATACAGAGCCCTGCATCAAGTCCTATTCAAGCTAATTCAAGAACCGCATAATTTTCTAATTCTTGTGTAATTGTGTGATTATACTGTTTAAGTGCTGTAATGTAGTGTAGCTGACACAGTTTGTGTGTTGCAATGTAGTGTAGTTAAAAATAAAGAGTAGTGTCATGCACTGTTGGTGACGCAACTTATAAACTGTCATGATGTGTGGTCGATAAAAAAATTACTGTGATGATGTGTGGACAACAACAACAAAACTGTGTGTATTACAGACAATGTTGAATATAAAAATAAACAAACATATATACAAGCAGGCAAATCAATATAAAATTCATACGTAATTACATTACTTTACATACATACATTAAAAATCAACCCCCGTTTTTAAAACTAACACACCAGGAACATCCCGTCAACAGTAAAGTTTTAGATGAATTAAAACAGAAGTGTGTGGTCATGATGAATTGATGTGCCGTTGTTGTTAACTTACGTGTGCTTAAGTGTAAATATTATTTTCATTTAAGTTAAATTAAGTAAGCAAACGAGATGGCGAACAATACAACGCAGTACTTATTGTTGTGTGTGTGCACACGTAAGGTATATGAAATGAATTGAAAATTCGAGATGATGCCTTATTTAGTGTCGTCTTGAGCTGGCCTCTAGTTTATAATAACAGTCTCTAATCTTTTGAGAGCAAATGGTAGGTGGTGGGACCATGCCCAAAAATACTTTAATTTTAATATTGTTGTTTTTGCAGACTTGATGTTCATAAAACTTTATATGCGTATTGGTGGTTTCTAATATCGGAATTTCGGGGGGAAAAAATTGGTCGGCTCCACGACTACATATAATAAGCTTTGAACGTTTTTAGTCTAAAGGCAAAAAGGGAGTCTTCTCTACGTCTCAAAAATTAATATCTTGAAAAACGTAAAAATACAATCTAACAACAAAAAAAAAAAAAAAATAAAAAAAAGGTTTTGAAATTTAAAACAATAATCAAAAAATTTTTTGTATTTAATTGATATCTGCGGCCAAATCGCCGCCATCGATTCGAATCGAAATTCAAAAATTTGTATTTAAATTCCTACATATATTAAAAGCAATGAAAGCTCGATCGATCGAGTAAATTTCGATTCAAATCGAATGCGAAGATTTGGCACCTGGTGAATACTTTCTGTATATTAAGGGTTCTTTAAAGCATTTGACTAATTAAAGAATTCTTTTTATAGTTTGTTTAGTCTTAGCGTCCGAGTGAACTAAGGAATATAATTAAAATAAATGACCATTTTCAATAGCAACGATGCTTCTTATCTGCATGAGCACAAAATCGATCAAAAAAAATTTAAATTAAAAAAAATTAAGACTTATCATATCGACGACAAAGTCAACAGCAGCAACATTGATGCGTTGGCGTTTAAGTTTATTTGATGTATGTGGGCCTAGAAACGTGGAATCTTTATTTATTTTTAAATTAAATTCACTTCACGCTTTTCGTTTGTTTTAAACATTTTGTAGATTTTAAACGTTTACCATGATATTTTACCATTTCTGTAATAAATTGGTTTAGTTTTAAAAAATTTAAAGCGTCTACTTTTTTAAACATTTAACATTTTAAACATTTTATGATTTGGTGTGAACTTACAAACATATGTGTGCGTGTGTGTGTGTGCTTGAGTTTGTGTGAAACGTTGATTGAATATTTTATTAACTTTTATTGCTTTTTTTATTTGTTTTGTATAAATATGTTTTTTGGCAGTGCATTTTGGTCAATGATTTAACGTTTTTAAAATATTAATTAACCACAATTAACACATTTTTGTTAAACTGTGCGAACTTTTAAACGAATAAAAAAAAATTGTGTTTAAATGTTATAAAAAAATTGTGTTTAATAGTGCCAAAATTATACTAAAAAATAATTATACAAACATTTTAAGTAAAACTGTTTTACCATTTTCTTTAAGGCAAAGTAAAGCGGTCAATGATGAAATGCAGAGGTGTTATGTTCTCTTTGGTTATCTAGCTGTATGAGTGATTTTTAAAACCGTCATAAAGCTAGCTTACCGAAGTTAATACTATCACTTGAACAACAGATTAAATTCGAATAAATTAAAAGAGTGTTTCAAGTGTATAATGAAGATAAGTATGTGAACAAAATAATATAATAAAAATTAAAAAAAATTAAATCAAAAACTTTTAACTTGATTTGCTTAAAAAAATATAAAATAGATAACACAGGTCAACACGATTTATAAAGTCAAAGTTTTCGTACACACAAAAAATAAAACAACTAATCTTTACTTAAATGAAGCCGTAGCGGTGTTAAAAGTACAATGAGTATGAATTTTCTTAAGCGAAATTCGATTTATCTAGTACGAATTTCTTACCTTTAGCCACACTTAAGGCCAGAGAAGTATTGGTTTAAATTCATTCACATTTAATATTTCATACGAATTTTAATATTTTTAATTTAAATTTTTTTTCTATACTTGCCGTAGCTAGGATTTGAACCTGGGACTCTCCGAGCTCAATATACCAGCGTGCTACCAACTAGGCCACCGACACATTTTGTTTTTAAATGTTTGGTTTTTTGAAGAAATCTAAATTGACTTGAGTTAAGTAAAAATTAAAAACGGGTCGTACTTAAAAATTCCAAGTAAGGTTTTGGATAAATTTAAGAATCATATTTTTGATTTTCGAATGTGTTTTTTCTTTCTGTGTATACACGTAGTACTGATCATCATTGAGACTTTCCGTTGTAAATGTACAAAAAAATAAAAAATAGAGATGATGCTTTTTACACACTAGGGCAGGCGACATGATTACAACTGGCCATGCGAGAAAAATGGACTTTCCGAATTAATTTTGCAGGCACCAATGACTGCCTCTGTAATTTGTTTATTGACACTGCGAGTGCAAGCATAGCCGAAAACTTACTTTGGCCGAGTTATCGGTCAGTATCATTGAAGTGCGACATTAAGATACACACTTAAAACTCTTGAGTGTTTAAATAAATATATTTTAAAAATATGTCACATTAAATGCATTTTGGCTGTGTTGGAGATGCCACGCCCACTTTTGGAAAATAATTTAGCTTTACCTTAAACATGAAAAGTTATAAACAGCCTGCAAAGCTTAAACAGCTAAAGTTTCATCAGCTTTCAGTTTTTACAGTTTAAACTATTAAATTTCACTGAAAGTGGTGCCAAGCCTGCTTTAAATCTTTCAAGTTAAAGAATTTTGTACCCCCAATGATTTAAAATAGGTATAATTGCGTGACAACCAACCAAACATACAGGGTGTCTGGTGGCAAATGTATATTTTTAAATACGAATAATTCAAAAAGTAATAAACGGCGCAGAGGAAGGCTGCCACCGTTGGAATTATCGATTTGTCAATCACGATGTCGCAGTAGTTGAGTGAGCATCGCGCGTTCGCTGGGGAGATATTTATTAAAAGCAATGATTCTTACGTAGTTGCTTGTCGACAATTTTATTCAAAGTTTGGTATTTCGTGAATGCCCCACAGCCAGGGAGCAGTCGATCCTTAAGGACTGCCAAAAATATTGAACTGGTTAAAAACAGTTTACGTTAAAATCCACGACTTTCAATAGACCAGCCTCACTGGAACTTACAAGAGCGATTATTTATGAAATTTAAAAAAAAAATTGAAGTTCCATTCTTTTTAAATTAATATCATTCACGAACTAAAAGAGAAAGTGATTTTGATTTACGCAAAACTTTTGTGAAACGATGTTGGAGCATTTTTACACTTTTAGTTTCATTTTTTGGAGTGATGAGGCTCATTTTCATTTAAATGGCCACGTCAATATGCGAAAAGATTGCTACTAGTCTCTAAGAGCCTCTCTTTTGAATCATCCAAACCATTGCATTACCCTAGGGTAACTGATTGGTTTGCCTTATCCACGCATGATATTGGACCATTTTTTTTTGAAAATTCTCGAGGTCAGGCGACGAATGTCAATGGCAAAAATTAGCGACACATGATTGCGGAATTCTTTTTGCCATACCTTATAGCTCACCCACCATACTCTTTACACACATGGTGTGGCGACTGCACATACAGTCTGAGCTTCGATCAATTTGCTTCCGAAAAATTTCCCCCGAAACGGATCAGTCGCTTTGATGATATCCCATGGTACCATTTTTACAAGTTTGTATTTTTACCTTAAAGACTTGAAGTTAGAAGCCATTAACAAGCATTAGGTATTTCATAAAAATTGGTACTTTAGAAAGTCTTCCATTCCCCCTCTATTTTTCTGAGCCCAGGTTGCTACTTTTATCTGAACCCATGTTGCTTGGTTGGTCTTTAAAGAGGGAAATGCCTATATCATAGCCTTCACTCTGGTCCATCACTGATGTATATCCAACATCACAACTGGTCCGTGAATGCCGGGCATCCTTGAACTGGATGGCGATGCATTCTGACATCACCTTGGCGTGGGTGAGTGGGCACGGGGCCAATACGGGTAACTGTGCTGCTGATGCACTTGCCAGAAATGGTGCCGGATTGGATGATCGGGCAATTGACCACTTTTGTGGCATCCCCCTTTCCTCTTGCAAATTCCGTGTGGATGGATATTTTCGTGGAATTGCAGGGGCTAGATGGTCTGACGAACCCAGGTGTGGAACTACTCGGATAACCTGGTCGAGGATAGATCCGGGCCGTTCGAGGTCCCTCCTTGATTTGGATAGGAGAAGGATAAGGGACACCGTGGCCTTAATCACCGGCCACTGCCGATTTGGCACCCATGCCGAAAGATTTGGATTGCCTTGGAACGACTTCTGTAGAATCTGTCAAGACGAAGAGGAGACTGAAAGCGTACAGCACCTCTTGTGATTTTGTCCGGCGCTGAAGGACATTCGGATCAGGCACTTTGGTATCGGTAGACTGAATGCCCTGTCGGACGTGGCCAACATTGGCATAACCAACCTGGCGTCCTTTATCAGGGATAGCGGTTGGTTCGGGGACAGCGGCCAGTATGGGACGACTACCGCTGGCCATACTTGAAAACTTTCCTTCTGACTCTCTATCTTTATTTCTATTGATCTAATCTAATTTATCTTTTTCTTCTTCTTTTCTCTTCTCCAGGTATCACAAAGGGACCGAGGAAACGGACCCAAGTGGGCTGAACAACTAGCACTTCATCACTTCCGCAGCCGCTTGTTCTACCTAACCTAACCTAGCCTCCAGTTTCTTATTTTACACATTGGTAGAATCTTCTGGCATCATTTTGAGTCCCGATCTCTTCACACACGCGCCTATTCATTTGTCTTTTCTTTCATCGTTAATGCTAGGAATGCTCTTTTAGAGCAGGTGGATTAATCGGATTGAGTAACCGCTGGAATTTTTGTGTACTTGCAGCATCGCGAGATCTAATTTCCTGCGTGCACTAGTTTGCGCGTTGCTCAAAAATGTTCAAAACGTTCGTACCTTGGCTGCGACAAGGAGGAGATTCGAGTCCATGTTAGCTCTACGGACTGTCTGCACATCTAATACGCTTTAAAACTGTCGCCTTTTAAAACAAAGTCATCAATTTGGTTTCTTGTTTTTTTAACCAGGTGATGTCCAAGTCACCTTATATATGTATATCGTGATGTTAGAGTCTGTTGCTATCAATTGCCATATCAATAGGGGCCCATTTATTTCTGGGTCTAAATAAGTACAATTTAAAATTTTTTATAGCTTAAGAACGACCTTCAGTAATTATACTCGATTTAAAATCACATCCTTAGTCGATTGAAGCATGCCTGTTTAGGTGCCTATTTGATCTTGTAAATAAAGAAGAGTCCGCTGATCGAAACAAATATTCCAAAAAGTTTGTAATAATTTTTGGGGAGTTGCCAATTGACTTAACATTAGATTTGATTGATTAAAATAGTCTTAATATTTTTTTTGTTGCTAGAATAATACTTAATTATCTAATTTTGCTGTAATATAACAAATCAAGGAACATTTTTTAAAAAATTTCAATAAATTTAAACAATCTGTACAGTTAGTACTTTTTTCAAAAATCAGTACATTTCAGTACAGAATTGTTTATCACTACACCAAATGATAATTCAGTGCATATATAGATGAAATTAGTACGAATGGTCACCCTACATATCAAGAGTTTGATTCTGATAGCGATATTTTTGAAACTTTTCTTGAATTTTTCACACTACATTTTACTGTTGAGGAAGTTAAAATATATTTCATTATTATTTACCAAAAAAGTGCTTTTTTATTTTAAGTCTAATCGAATAAGCACACGTGTTCAAACAGGCAACTTAAAACCCACATAAGCTGTTGATATCCAGCGGTGTCTCATACCCTGCAAAAAATCTTGGACCACATGGTCCGTTTTAGCTGAAATGGACTAGTTACAACATGGTCCTTGTGTAATGCAGTCATGGACCATGTCATTGTCAAACAAGAACTTGTAGTTACTTAAGTGATATGCGTTCGTGTTTTAACGATTGCGTACAAAAAACACGAACGCATATCACTTAAGTAACTAAAAGTTCTTGTTTGACAATGACATGGTCCATGACTGCATTACACAAGGACCATGTTGTAACTAGTCCATTTCAGCTAAAACGGACCATGTGGTCCAAGTTGTTTGTAGGTAGGATAGAGTAGTTTTGAAACTTCTCCGACGTAATGCAAATCTGGGTTAAGTGGTCCGGCCCTAGGACATCATAATGTTAAAAAGACCATGTTTTTTACATGCATTTGGGTTAGTTTTGGAGTAATCCTACTCCTTTATGGACTAGTCCATACACGCATGTATGGACTAGTCCTGTTTTCTGCAGGGTATGCAAAAAGACATATACGTATTCACTAATACCACCATATTACTGGATGTCGTTAAAAAAATTGAGCACTTAATCGTGTTTGCTAAATTTACTTAACATCATTATGCATTTAACAGCATTAAGCAGTTAACTTAACATGTTACCTAGTTAAGCAAAGTGGTTGATGTTGTTTAAAAATTTAAAAGGTGTTGCATACTTTTAGGCATTTCCCGAAAACCTATTTTAATATATTTTTAACATCATAGTGGGAAAAAATAACAACAATATACATATGTTTTTAAAAATATTATAAAAATATATTTTTTTTGATTTTATTCATGTTAAATTCATTTCAATAAATTTTAATAGAATGTTTATATGACCTTGAATTTAAAATATTCCACAATCAAATGTACAATAAAAGGTGAATTTACCTAAATGTCTATGCAAATAATTTCCTTTTTTTTTTCTTCACCCAACACGGTATGTAAAATATCAAATTATAATGACTTCTCAAATTCTATAATTATTTACTATACTATTTTTATTATTATTAATTTTTGACCAATTGTAAATAAATTATAATTTAGATAAACAACTAAAAGCACATAGAAACAAGTTATTTCATTATAATATTAGAATGTAAAAGTGTTGTTTCGGCTTTTATCAACTATAAAACGAAAAGTTATTTAACGTATGACAGTTAATTTATGATTGAATAGAAAAAAAAAATTCTAATGTCTATTTGCACGTGTGCTATTGACATGTTGTGTGTTTGTATGTTCATGTGTATGGTATCCCTTTTGGGGTTAACTTTTTATATAGTATGACTGTATTGTGTCGACGACATTATTAGACTGATATTTATTTGTTAGTTTATGCAGTTGTTAAAATTATTTACATTTGCATGTTAGTTAAAAGAGGAATAGAAAAGGACTTGAAGACAGGAAAAACGTCATTCATGCACTTTTTGTAACGTTTTAAACAATATATATAAAAAAAATTGTGTTCGAAAAATTATAAAAGAATGAATTTGGTTTTGAACTTCTTTAAAATTTTGTACACTAAAGGAGGAAAAAAAGTAAAAATTATATTTTGGCACTTATTAGGTACCATTTGTAGCTCTAAAACTATTAAAGATAGAAGCAAAATTTAAATTGCGTTTAAAAGTTTTCAAAAATATCTAATTATTTTAATGGTACTTTTTTGAAATTTTGAACTGTAGTTAGTAGAAAAAGGAGTAAAACATATATTTTGTTAATTATTTTTTGGTACTTTTAAAAAATTTTAGCCCATAATTTGGTACTCATTGTAGACTTAAAACCATTAAAGATTGAAAAATTATTCAAATTACCCCAAATAACGTTAGACAGGTCTCAAAAATATGAAAGTCTTTGGTACCTTGTTAAAATTTTAAGGGGTAAAAATTACAACTTGGTACTTTTTGAGGTACTTTTGTAACATTTTTATCAATAAAGATAAAAACATAATTTAAATCGTGTTGGATAGCTCTCAAAACATATAAATACCTTTTTGATACTTTTTAAATTTAGAAGTTTTTTAAATTACGCACGTAATATTTGTACTTTTTTAAATCGAACTTTTTTTATTTTTTACAAAATTTCACAGGAGGTGCAAACGTCAACGGGCGAAAAAAGTTTTTGATGCTGAAATAGAGGTGATAAAAGAACCAAAGAAAGAAAAAAACGGAAAAACGTAAAAAAAATTATTAATAAAGTTAGGGGGCTCTTTATCCCGCCTGACATATTAGATCCCATAGGCTGGCAAAAATGCTTTCTGAAACTTTGGGCATTTTTAAGACAAATTGTATTTTTTAAATATTTTTTGCAAACTTTTTGAGTTCTTTTAGATTGCGGATTAAGGTCAAAGCTACTCTTAGTAAAAACAAGTACGTTTTACATTTTAAAAGTATTAATTTTAAGCATATTTCATGGTTATGATCTTCAAATACAAAATTTAGGTTTATTGATTAGACTGAGCCAGAAGTCAACGAAGTAGGCAAAATGTATTTATTTACGTTTTGGTGTTTTTTTAATGTTTAAGATTATGATGTGATGTGTCAAATATATCAGCAGAAAGTTCTTTTATTTTAAGCAAAAAAATGTTCGGTAACAGATTAGGAGTAAAATTCGAATGTAAGTAATTTTTTGCATTTTCTGTAAATTTTTAACAAGAAATAAGATAGAGTCATAATTGAGTTCTGTGATTCTCAAAAGATATGAATTTGTATACGGCTTAGGAAATAGGTTTAAAAATAATATTTTAATAATATTATAATATGTAAAAGTAATTAGGGATAACGAAGCGCACCGGGGCTTCGGATATAGGTCCCAATACAAAAGCTTTTGCTCAACTAAAAAATTTCTGGACATCGACATTCTTATTTCCAATTTTTTTAAACAAAATTAATATAAAATTTTTTTGTTATGAATTTATGTCGAAAATAAAAAGTGTCATTAAGGGGAATTTAGTCCTTTGAAAATAAGCAAAGTTAAGTTCCCTGATTTTACATTTAAATTGTAGAAAGTCCAATAAACTCTATACACATATGGTTGCATGTACTTAGACATGTATTTTAATTTGACTCTAATTGTATTTTCATTTGTTAAACATGTTGTTCAAATAAACCTTAAAAAAAGCAAACATGACTTTGACTTCAACAAATTTTTCTGCTTTGACGAACACTTTTGTTAGTTGTTTAATAACTTTAAGCGGTAACGGTAATAAAAATATTCAATAAGCGCTTTAAAGGGCTGATAAAGTGATAAGAATTAAAAAAAAAAATTTGAGAACATGTAGTTAGCTTAAAATAAATTCTACTAAGTAATATGGCGTGAGTTTTTGAAAGTGATTAAAAATATTGAATACAAAAATCTATAATAAGAAAATATAAAAAAATACTTTACAAAAGAAGTTACACGTAAAATAAAAATAAAATAAAAAAAGTTTAATACTATAAAGTTTTTGAATTTTAAATAAAAATATTAAAGATGAAAGTGCTATATTTGGCTTTTAAAACTTTTAAATATTTTGCACTTTAAAGATGTTATATCCATTAAAGCTGTTTTTGATTCGTAGTAGTTTTAAAATTAAAAAAAGTAAATTTTTTTTGAATTTTTTGAATTTCTTAAAAATTAATTGTTTATAAATTTGTCAAACTGTGTTACATGAAAACTATTCAGGGGACCATATTTACCGATTCTATCTGTTCAAAGCCCATATAGAAGACGAATGTTAACGGCTAGTTGGGTAATGCTAGCCCCGTGGTCATTTTAAACAAATTTTTATTTTAAAATAAGGAGGTTAAGGAAAGTTAACAGACAGTTTTTAGAGTTTCTGAGATATTCCATATACAAAGTTTTACGAAAACATTTCGTTTGAATGGCGTTTACCACTTTCTTTTATTTCATCCAACTAAATGTCCACATTGTACTGTTATAGTTTCCTAGTTATAGAGCATGAAAAACTTCACAAAAAAAAAAGACATTTTTAAGGTTTTTCTAAAAAAAATCCTTGATTTGGCGTGTTATTTTCAAGGTATTCGTTCTAAATCTTGTGACAATAGTGGCTATACTTTCTGAGATATTTAGGAATATATATATATGAATTTTGTTCTACGAAATTGGTTTATACACCCAGAGAAAAGACAAAGTTGAATATGGTCACGGGAATATGATCATGAATAGTTTTATCATTGTATGGCTATGAAGATCATAACTATGACTATCACAACCATACTTTAGGTGTACTTAGTTGTGGGCAAAAAATACAATCATAGGTATGATTGATATTATCATTAAAACAGGTGGGCCAAAAGAAGCCATCCGATGCTGTTTGGCTCTAATTTTTTTTCTTAATAAAAAACTTCAATTCTGTTGTTTGATTTTTTTTACTTCAACCTTTAGAATTTTGTTGGTCAGGTCGAATAGATGATATCGGTCAATTGGGCTCCGTCACAATCAATTGCTCTACGGGCTCATTTTATGACATTTTTCATTACTTCCGCGAGAGCTTCGGGGGACTCTCGCACTCGTGTCGAATATTGTCCTTGAGGGCTTACAGAGTCTTGTTTAGGTAAACACGGGACTTCAAAAAATCTTTAAACAAAAGTCTGGAATAGTTAAATCGGGATCTTTCCGGCCAATGTAGATTGCCAAAACGAGAAATGAGTCGTCCCGGGAACGTCGCCTTCAGAATATCGGTTATGGATAGCGCAGTGTGTGCCGTTGCTTCGTCCTGTTGGAAGCACATGCCCAGCTTTAATTCGTTCAATTGCGGTGAAAAAAACTGGGCAAACATGGTCCTATAGCGCGCATCATCTACTGATGTCTTTTGACCATTGACAACCACGAAAAAAATTGCACGACAACTCCAGCGTGAACAGCGCACCATGCATTTACTTTGAGCAAGTAAAATGACTCCTAGTGCATTACTTGTTGATTTTTGGTGGCCAAAAGCAACAACTTTGCTTATTCGCATACCCGCTGAAGTGGAAATTAGCCTTATCGCTCATTATGATTTTGGCCGAAAAATCATCCACTTTGGCCTCAAAATGGAGGATGGCTTGAGCGTAGATTACACGCATTTGGCGATCAACAGGCAGCAGTTGGCGCATGAACTGGACTTTGTACAGGAACATGCGCAGGTCTTTGATCAAAATTCGCCTTAGAGACGAACGGCTGATGGCTTATTTCGAGGAACGGCATATGGTCGATGTTTCTGGCAACAGCTCGACATCCATGCCAACAGTGGCGATACCCTCAGCAGAACGGGCGCTCCGGGGCCGCTCACTCTTGGCAGCGTCTTGTGTGGCCCCATACTCTTTAAAGTTGGTGGCCAAACAGCGCAGTATTCACGCAGTCGGTGCCGGACCACCAGGGAATCGGCCACGAAATTCGCGCTGCGCTAACACTACAGATGAATTTTCACGCAAAAAATAGTCACGATTATTTTGCGTTCTTGAGGAGTGATTGCTCTATGGCTTGTTCACTTGTATTTTTCATCTGTCTACATAGTTTGCAAATGTCAAAACTGATTTGACATTGACCGCCATTTGTTAAAATTAGAGGGTGATTTCTTTTGGCCCACCTTGTATTTTTGTGGTAATCATTATTTTGGTCATGGGCAGTCCTTATCTTGATTATGGGTTATCAAATATATGATGCTTTTAGAATATGGTTATCATATTTTAAGAGCAACATAGGTATGACAACCTATAATCAAGTTTATGGTTACATTATAAGCAAAGTAATGAAAGTCAACTATTCAGCACGTGATCGCTTAAAGCTTTTGCAAAATAAATAAAAATAAAATATTAACCAATTTATTTATAGTTCAATCATTAATATTATTCTTTTTAAGACACAAATTCACTTTTTTGTCTAATAAGTTTAGGTTAGGTAGAACAGGCCACCGTTAAAGAAAAGGATACAGCTCACTTGGGTCGGCTTAATTCGGTTTCTTTGTGTTATCTGGAGACGCGGATAGAAAGGGTAAAGATAGAAGTAACAGAAAAATTTAGAGAAAAAAAAGAAAACAAAGAAGGATGAAGCAGAATTAACAGGATCTATGATAGGAGTTGAACCCACTATCCTCAGACTGGTAGACTCGTGCACTTAACACTGATCTATCGGATCTTTTGAAGAAAAAAAGATTTTTTCTAATTTTTGGCCATTTTGCGTGAATTTAGCATTGAAAACTTAAAATTTTTTTAGAAAATTGGTGGACAGATGGACTTTTGGGCGGACATTACTCATTATATTACTAAAGCACACAACAAACAAATATACTCGTAGCCTCCGTTCAACTTTACGTGTGGATTAAAAGGGTTAGTTGTGGATAGTTTTATACTTTCTTTTTAAATCCAAGAATTAGAAAAACAATTATAAAACTGCAAATATATTTTTTGCTTTAAAATAAATATACAGTTACCCATTTTGTAAAGTTTGAGCCATATTTGACTTGCCAACCAATATTAATGTAATAAGAACACCCAAAGCCCTCTTAAAAAAAAAAAATAATAGAAACAGTTTTTTTTTGAGTTGTACCTTATATGACAGAATTTACCAGCAGGTATTTTTCCATTTGTACGATGTTACTGATAAGAAATATATACATGTTCAGCACAGCCAAATATAGCATTTTAATAAGGTCTTCCATTAATTTTTTTCCACATGCTCAAATACAAAGTTCTAACGAGATATAAATTTAAACATTTGCTATTGCATGCGACACGTTGCATGCCAAATCAAAAAACATTATGAACAAACGACGATCTAAAAGGAAAAAATTTAAAACCAATTACTCTTTATCAAATAAAATATAAATTGTAAAAATATTTAAATGTGATTAATTTTTAAAACTACAAAAGCTTAACTAGACACGCACTTAAGGGAAGAGCATTTTAATAACAAATTGTAGGTGGGCATGGCTACAGGTGTTGAACTAATGTTGGCAGCAGCCTTGTGTTTATTATGCCCTAATGAAACGATATATTACCCTGATGGTTTGGTACATATAAATAAAAATGTAGAAGTTATAACTAATGTAGAGTTGAAGACAATAGAAGAAAAAGCAGATGGTCCACTGGATGACGTACCAATTGAAACATTGAAAACCATAGCCTTAAAGGCACAAAAGCTCATGAAATTAAGGGAATGGATAAATGGGCGGCATTTACGCATAGCTACTTTAGAAGATTTTCCATTAAGTTATACAAAGGAGTATGCAAATGGCACAATTGAAGGATTGGGTGTAGCTTTTGAATTAATTGATTTCCTTAAAGAGAAATTTAATTTCACTTATGAAGTTTTGGTACCCAAAGGCAACATCATTGGTTCAAAATCCGATTTTTCTAATAGTTTAATAGAAATGTTAAATACAACGGTAAGTTTGAAATAAAAATTTTTAAATCGTTAAAGAAAAAAAGATAAATCCGGTTTGCTTTATTACAACTTTTTTTTTTTTTTTATTTACCAGCAAGCTGATATTGCTGCCGCTTTTCTGCCTTTGCTCTCGGAGCAACGTGGTTTTGTTTTCTATTCCACCACCACTTTAGATGAAGGCGAATGGATTATGGTTATGCAGCGCCCCAGTGAATCTGCTTCAGGTTCAGGCCTATTGGCTCCATTTGACTATTGGGTTTGGATTTTAATTTTCATTTCTTTGCTTGCTGTGGGCCCCATTATCTATTGCCTAATAATAGTGCGCAATAAGCTGACTGGAGACACAGAGCAAAAACCTTATTCATTGGGCCACTGTGCATGGTTCGTTTATGGTGCTTTAATGAAGCAGGGCAGTGTCTTGTCACCAATTGCAGGTAAGTGCAGGATAAAATTATATTAACACAGTAAAAATTAAATCAATAACGTTGATTTTTTTAAACTTATTTATACCAGAAGTAACTTATTGTTTGAAAAACTTAATAGCTAAAATATAAAATGGCAACAAATAAATTTTATGTATTAAAAAATTTCAAAATTATATTTGTGAATGTAGATGAGGATTTTAAATTAAATGTTATTTACAGAACATAAATATGTGGCAAAGGTTTATGCGTTTATGCGAATGCGTTTAATGAAAAAAAAAATACTAGTCTGAAGCCCAAGTTAAGTTTTGCTCATGATTCAGAATCGCTCTTTGGGTTGATTAAACGGTGTTTATCTGCCCAGCTGGGTGTCTATGTGTATCTTGTATTCTGAGTATAGGCCGCCTATTAAAACGAGATAATTAATACAAATTTTTGATTTTTAGTTTGGCTTAAGTTCATATAATTCTTTTTTATTAGAAGAAATTATTTATTAAATTAGTTTCTTATGTTTGTCTGAGACCAAAGGAAAACCGAATTCATATTTCTTAATTTATCTCAAATTTTTCCATTAAAAAAAAATTGCAGTTTTAATAAACTAACTTAGGTTCATAAGTTATTTTTACTTAAAAAAATAGGGCAAATAAAATAAATGCACTAAATGCAAGAGTAGCCAAAATTAGGAATTTGTTTGTAAAATAATTAACAAAAATATTTTTATTGTATATACTTGGTAGTGAGCATCAATGCCTAAAAATCATTTTTTTAAATTTGGCTCTGTGTCGCAAAGATTTTTCATTATAAAGAAACAAAAAAGAAGTTTCTATACATAATTGTCATTTATTCAATAGCGTTTTCAACTAAATTAAAGGAAACAAAAACAATTTAAAACGAAATAACATTTAAGTTACGTCTTTATTAATTTTTTGTCTAAATCATACTTGATTTAATTTTATATATATTTTTCTTTTAAAATTTAAACCAATTTAAAAAAAAAAAAAAAAAAAACTCATTCAAACTTTCAACTGAAGAAAATGTTAAAATTTTAATACTAATTTTAATAATATTGCGTTTTACAAAATCATCTCATAAAATCTGGACTTCTTCATAGCTATGTGTAACAATAATAATACTGATTTTTTAAACACATATCACAGGCCAACAAAATTAATTGTTTTGTAAGGTCTAAGACTTCGAAGTCAACTTCATTACATTTGTAATTGAGCATTAAAGCCTACAAATTAGGGGGTTTTCCCGAGAGTTCCCGTCCCGAAAAATCAGAGGAAATTCGTCAATTTTGTGCGGGAATCCCGGGACTCACAAAACTTCGTACTTCAAGTATTTTTGCAACATATGAACTATTTTTTTTTTAATTCTTCCTTATTCTTGGTTTATAAATAAAAAACTTCTCACCTTTCTATTCATATAAAATTAAAGTATGGTTATAAAGGGCTTATTTGAAAGATGTCTATGCGAATTGTCAAGTTATCTCTTAATAAGCCTACTATAATTATTATAAATACGAGCGTAAATAGGTAGCAAAATTGGATTTTTGCCTAACGAAGACTTTCCCGCTGATGTCATTTTACAGTTGTTGAAATTTATGCATACTTGCAATCAGGGTACACTTAAACAGGTAATATCAAAAGCCCAGCTGACTATAATAAATTTGGCATTCATACTCTTCAAATATACATATAATTTTTTAGAAAATATTTAATTTTTTTTTTAAATTCCACCGTTCAAGCACAAAAAGTAAATGCAGAGCGCAAAGTTTTTAAATTCACCTTAATATTACCTGGTTAAGTGTACCCTGGACAGAATTGTTAAGTTTTACTTTGATATCTTTATACTTTTCTAATTTTTAATTCGTAAAGCTATATTTACGCTACCTGAGTTATCATCTGAATTTCACAGCTAAGTCTAATTTGTATAATGTAATAACATGTCTATTTTAAATTGTGATTATTTTCGTCTAATCTCAGGTAAAAAAGAACATGTTCTATTTTAAAATTTTTTAATGTCTGAGTTTTAAATGTAAGTTTTTGAAAGTTACCGGATTAAATGCTTGTTGTTGTATTTCCATACGCTTTTAAAAAGTTTTATAATTAGCGGACTAAAACTAATTTCTTAGACATAATGTAATACTGGAAATTAAAAAATCAAATTGTTTTTTGACACACTAATAAATATTTAAAATGATTTTTTGACGCTTAATTCAGATAAGAACTTAGGTCGTGTTATTAAAAGAGCGGGATTTCAAGGAAATTAATTTTTGATTTTCCGCTTTCCGGGAAGCAAAAAAGTCCGGAAAAAACCCCCTCTACAAATCAATTTTTTTGAATTGACTTTGCATCTTGAGATTTTCCTTAATGAAGCTGCATAACATAAATTACAGCTACCGGAGAGCTAGTGCTCCGACTAAATGAAAAAATATTAAAAGAATGGGAAACAAAGAGCCCTCAAATCAAATTTTTTACTAATCTTTTGAGAGCTTAATAGCTTTAGTGGCATTCTGAAAGTTTAATGACAAAATATGTTATATATATTTGTGCTACCAGTACAGAATTCAAAAAATGATTTATTTAATTTTAGTTCCTTTTGTTTGCAACTTACATGGTCATTAAAAGTAAAATTATTTATCTAAAATTTCCTTATCTTGATCTAATGAGGGGTTTAGGGAAAAAATTATATTGAAAAAATTTATTTTAACTATGAAACTTTCAGAATATTTATAAAAGTATAATTTTGATAAAAAATTAATAAAAACGTTATTTTAAGGTTATTTTGTTTTAATTTTTTCTATTGCTTTTTATATAATCAAAGAACTTGATCTCAAGTAAATGCCAAGTATCTGATGTAGTGCTAATTTTTTCTTAGTAACGAAAAATTTTGGGATACAGAATCAATAAAAAAAAGTGAATTGAAGGCATTGGTGCTTTGCACCAAGTGTATGTAAGTTGACCATGAAACCTTCGACTTTGCAAACTAAATTTTCTTTACCAAGATCCGATCCCGAATTTACAGTTGAGCTTTAAAAGCTTGTTAAAATTTAAGAGAAAAATTTTTTAGTGTTGAAAGGCAGCGCATATAAGCTGGTTATTATTGGCCATACTCAACCATATTTTTCTCTGCGTGTGTTTGAAGTACAACATTCAAAGTTATTCATTAAATCTGAATCAAGAATAGCAAAAGTTAACAGGTTAAACTAAAATTAAAATTTTGTTGGTATGTTTATTTTATTATTGAATCTTTGTTTTCACAAGTCTTATTGACTTTTAAATCTTCAATAAAAAATGAATATTAGTCCAAGAAGTAAACGTTTCAACTAAGGGTGACAGTGTCCTATTTTTTTGCTTTTGTTAAAATTTTAATTTTTCTATCGTTTTCTGAATTAGCACGTGCTATTCAATGTTTGCTTAGTTCTCAATATTTACCAACAGGGTTTCTGTGCTCTGTAGACGTATGATTGATATTTAATTAGTTCGTAGTTAAAAATTACTCATACGCTTAAGTGTGTTTTAAACTTTCCTTAAAAAAAAAACAAACAAAAAAAAAAAAATAAAAAATTCTTAAATGCAATCGAGTAAATAGAAAATATTTTTAAATGCGCGACTGCCAACTTCATTTCCAAATGGATTTTTTACAAGGAATAATACTTAATTAATTTAATGTGTTTTTTATTTAACTGGGTTTTTTATGGTTCTTTGGTTTAATGTAATTTGAATGCAGTTAGAAATTAAGCAAGGAAAATTATCACTACGAAATAATTGTCAAATAATCCCTTAAAAACCTACCATTATCAATTATTATTAATATGGTCATTAGAACCAAAAAATGCTTTTGAGTTATATTTTATGGTTTCACAAAATCTGCCTTAGTTTTGCAAATGTCTAATAAAATCTGCTTTTGTTAATTAAAAAAATAAAAACTGCATTGTTAATCCTGACTAACCCTTTCTACATTATTTATTAGTACATAATTTTAATAATATTTGCTGAAAGCAAACAAAATATTTTAATGGAATAATTTTATATGATATTTATACAAATAAAACATGTTTAAACTATTATTGCATTTTGTTTGTTTAGAAATTATAACTAATAAACGTTTCATTTGTATTTCTAAACCCCTATAGATCAATTTGCTATTTAGATAATAAACAATTATTTCATTATAATTGCATTAAATATGCAAATTCATTTTAAGTTATAAGTATTTTCATTCTTCCTTCGTGGTAATTAATATTATTTTAGATAATAAAAGCAATAATAATCTAATGTCAAATAAAAAGGCTTGGATAGAATTATTAATGTTATTTTGGAAAATGTAACACCGTTTTATGAAATGTATTTAACACAAAAAATGTGGGACAACTACAGATGCCAGAGGAAAATTGGTTTTGTAAATACTGGGGCTTTTAAAAAACTTCTTCATTTTAAAACTTAAGGTCTTTACTTGTGGATAATTTTTACAATTTAAGCGGAAATTTTCCCAAAAAAATTTGTTTATTAAAAAACATGTAAAGAAAATGAACTCCCTTATTTTAGGAATTTTTGTTATACTAAAACCTTAAGTTTTCGTGAAGCCCATTGTGGGTGCACATAAAGAATGTCAATATTGACGTTCTTTAAACGGTTAAATAAGAGGGTGTAGTTGAGATAAGAGAGATACCAAAAGCCTTCCACAGTTCAAGAGAGCAAAACAGAATAATGAAGTAGATAGAACAAGCAGCTAGGGCCCTATAAAGTATTACAAAATAACCCAACTTAAACTGATACTAAGAGTTTCGGTAGAAAACTTAATGTGCAGGTCCCCTCGACGAGTAGCCAAAAATTGTAACTGTAAGGCATACAAGACTGACATCAAAGCAATGTAACTGCTCAGTTTCTGCATGATTAAGTTTCGCATGCTTAATGCTCTACACGATAAATGACGGAACATTCTTAAATTTTGTAAAATAGAAAACGCCTAAGAAGTTTGAATGTTTGATCGATTTCTGTTGAAAAAGGTCACACTGTGTCGCCTACCTGAAAAGGTGGATAATAATCCGGTCGTTTAAAGATACACGTTATTTGCCATTAGTGATTAAAATTTTAACCATCAGCATATTTTGGGGAAATCTTGGGTTTTAGAGGTAAGGTCAAGGCTAAGTGTACTGCCCTGATACTAGATCGACAGCTATTGAAAAAAGGTTTTTTTGGGCCAGATGTTCCGATAATAGAAAGGAACTGAACTTCGTTGTTAAAAATTCATAACAGAAACCTTGTTACGCCTCTGAGTCAACATTGTTGTCGTACAAACAAAAATTTGGGAAATCAGTTCAAACCAACCAAAACATCCCTATGGAGAGTCCAACATCAAAAAGATTAACTATGTCCGAGTATGTCTAAGTTGACACTATATTTATAAGTTGCTAGAAAGTAGAAGTAATTGAAAAATAAAGGATGATTAGTCTGAAAATAAAAGGTAGAAAACCGAAGGATGGGTGCCTCGGGAGATCAGTAGAGTGCCCCGGTAGACCAGTGATAAGTGTAAAAGTCTACCAGTTTGAGGGTTGTGAGCTTTATGCCCCCCCCAAAATCCTGCTAAGTTTGCTTCATTCTTTTTCTTTCCTAAATTTCCTCTTTCCTTCCATTTCCATCTTTTCTATCTGCTTCTCCAGGCAACACAAAGTTACCGACCTAAGCGAACCCAAGTGGGCTATATCCCTTCCTTTAAAGGCTTCTTGTTCTACCTAATCTACCTAACCTAAGCTGCAAGAAAACGTGGTTATTAAGAAGGCTTTAAAACATTTCCATTGAACAGGGCAAAGCAGCGACTCAAAATCGCCTAAGGAGGAACTCAGGTCAATGGAGAAATTCTAATGTCACTTCTCAGCTTTAGCAGAAGCCAAAGTTCAATTTTTAATGCCTGATGTTATACAAGACGTATTTAATTTTAGGCGTGTTAATTTTAGAATAATCGAATTGCTGCAAACCCCTTCCCTCCAATTTTTTTTCCATTATGGTGTGGGCACTTTTAACCATTAAGTGGCTTTTACATTTTTTAGTCAACTTGCTAAAGCAAGTTAGGTAGAACAGGTGTCTGCGGAAGTGTTGAAGTAATAGTTGTGCAGCCCACTTGGGTTCGTTTCCTCGGTCCCTTTGTGATACCTGGGGAAGAGAAAAGAAGAAGAAAAAGATAAATTAGTTTAGATCAATAGAAATAGAGATAGAGAGTCAGAAGGAAAGTTATCATGTGTGGTCAGCGGTAGTCGTCCCATACTGGCCGCTGTCCCCAAACCAACCGCTATCCCTGATAAAGGACGCCAGGTTGTTTATGCCAATGTTGGGCACGTCCGACAGGCCCTTCAGTCTACCGATACCGAAGTGCCTGATCCGAATATCCTCCAGTGCCGGACAAAAGCAGAAGAGGTGCTTTGCGCTTTCAGTCTCCTCTTCGTCTTGACAGCTTCTACAGAAGTCATTCCAAGGCAATCCCAATCTTTCGGCATGGATGCCACATCGGCAGTGGCCGGTGATTGCGGCCACGGTGTCCCTAATTCTTCTCCTATCTAAATCAAGGAGAGACCTCGAACGGCCCGGATCCATCCTCGGCCAGGTTATCCGAGTAGTTCCACACCTGGGTTTGTCAGACCATCTAGCCCCTGCAACTCCCCGAGAATATTCATCCACGTGGAATTTGCAAGAGGAGAAGGGGATGCCACAAAGTTGGTAAATTGCCCGATCATCCAATCTGGCACCATTTCTAGCAAGTGCATCAGCAGCACAGTTACCCGTATTGGTCCCGTGTCCCCTCACCCACGCCAAAGTGATTCCAGAATGCATCGCCATCCAGTTCAAGGATGTTCGGCATTTACGGACCAGTTGTGATGTCAAATATACATCAGTAATGGACCTGATGGCAGCACGGCTGTCAGTGAAGATTCCGATATTCCTGCCGAATGTCTTGTAATATTGCAACCAGTTAGCCGCCTTGTATATCACCGACAATTCAGCCTGCAGATCACTGCATTCATCCGGAAGTCTAAATGAAATCCGGGCTCCTGCCTGAACAATGTATATACCTCTACCAACACCAGTTCTCCCCTTAGACCCATCTGTGTACACCCCCAGATCGATGGATCCCGAGGAGATCAATTCATCCGCCCCTCCCTCTGAAACAACGAAGGAGAATTTCCTGCGGATGAAAGGTTCCGGTGTGCAGTAGTCAATCAGATCGAGAACAATATCGACCGTCCCGATAATACTGGCGTGGCCGCTTGTCTTGTGCTTCCATCCTCCCACAGCATGCAACCTTATCGCTGTGTTCAGCGCCAGCTTCCTCGCTAGAAGGTCCGCTGGGAGCCAGTTGAGTAGGGTAAAAAGCGACGTAAAGCAATAAGAAAAGAATAGAAAAAAGGGAACCAATTTTGTTTGCAGTTATTTAGGTATTTAAGACCGGAGGTCAGTTGATAGTAAGTCGCCGTTTTCTCCTAACAAGTGTTGTGGGTCTTTGCTTCTTTTGTTTAACAATGACTTTTTTAAATCGAATTTAAAACAACTAGTGTTAATTTTTAGGACTACTTGCATTGGTCAAATTTTCTCTGGTAAATGAAAAACCTTCTTAAACGTATCTATAATCAATTTATATTAAATTGACGGGGACTACCCCAGAAGTGATAAAATAATTATAACAATTACATTAATATATTTCTACTTTGCAGAATTATTCCATTTGTTTCCTCTTTTATTTTTTATTTGTTAGATTCAACACGTTTATTATTTGCAACCTGGTGGATTTTCATTACAATATTGACCTCATTTTATACGGCAAATTTAACGGCTTTCCTTACGCTATCAAAGTTTACGTTGCCTTTTAATACGGTCGACGATATATTGATGAAAAATAAACATTTTGTTTCTCATCGTGGCAGTGGGGTTGAATATGCAATTAAAACGGTAAGTTTTGATTTGAAATTTTTAAAAATTTTTCAGTGTGTTTTTAGGGAATAAATTCTTTTTAATTTCTATTTTTAGACTAATGAAAGTCTTTCAATGCTTAATCGTATGGCACAACAAAATTATGCCGTCTTTACGGAGGCCACCAATGATACTTTTAATTTGCTTAATTATGTTGAAAAGACTGGTTATGTATTTGTGCGTGATCGACCGGCCATCACTCATGCTCTGTATTTGGATTATCGTTATCGCAAGACTATTAGTTTGACTAATGAGAAAATTCATTGTCCTTTCGCAAAAGCCAAAATGCCATTTTTAAAAAAGAAACGTTCATTTGCGTATCCAATCGGAAGCAATTTGAGTGAATTATTTGACAGAGAGTAAGTAGAGCAACAACAATACAGCATAAAATATCTATACATACACATACTTACATACAGAGGTTTGGCTTAATTTATGCCAAATTCTTTATTAAAAGCTGCCGACACAAGCGGTAATCTGCCTTTAAAGCGTTGTTGTAAAATATCTAGCATTTAAAGGGTTAATAGTCTCAATAGAAAAAATTTAATTCTATTTTACAAATGTCAAATCATCCTTAAAGCATATTCTTATATTTAAATTTAAACAAAACATTTATTCTCTTCCCTTCAGATTACTAAATCTTGTCGAATCAGGCATTATAAAGCATCTGTCAGCCAAAGACTTACCTAATGCGGAAATTTGTCCTCAGGATTTGGGAGGCACTGAAAGACAACTACGCAATGGTGATCTAATTATGACTTATTACATTATGTTTGCTGGGTTTGCCACAGCCATTGTAGTATTTAGTACGGAAATGATCTTTCGCTGCATTAATAGTCGTAATGATACCACCACCCAGCACAATCAATGGGCTAGACATGGTATTGGTCGCACACCAAATGGTCATCAAATTAAACCGCCTAAATGGTTTTGGCAAAAAGGTGGCATGGAAAAAGCTAAAAAGTTATTTAGTGGCATTCAACAAAGCAATATAACACCACCACCACCTTACCAAAGTATATATAGTGGTAAGGGTAATACCAATATGAGACGCTGGCAGCAGGCGCTAAGGTATGGCACTAATGGTAATGGAGGTTTTGGAGTGCTAAGACCAGCAGTTGCTGACTCGCAATATGGTGGCATGAGTATTACCTCGACCGGCTTAAGGAAATTCATAAACGGCAGAGAATATATGGTCTATCGTACGCCAGATGGTCAGAGTCAACTGGTACCGATGAGAGTGCCATCGGCAGCACTGTTTCAGTATACATACACGGAGTAAGGATGTGGATATTGTAATATGTTAAGTTTTGTTATTAAATAAAATTTATTAAGATTTAAATCATTTTTAAAATGTTATTGTATACTTTTTACCATTCAAATAATAAAAGGGAATTTGCATTGATCCCCTTGTTGACAAGAGTTGGGAGAGGTCGAAGGTTTAAAAAAAACCTTAAAATATCAATTGAAAATTATTCTTAATTAATCGGTTATTTTATAAAAATAATTTAATTTTTATCTTCCGGGTGTTTCTAGTATAATTAAATCTACATATGTTCGTCCGTCAGTCTGTCTTTTAATTTTTTTACACATTTAAAATTATTTTAAATAAATGTAATTAGTGGAAGTTATTTACACTTTAGCAGCTCTTAGAAAAAAGTCATTTTATATCGTTTTTATTATAAAAAAGCAATACAGAATTAAGTTAAATTACTTGCCTTTTTTATTCGGCTCCTTGAAACGTGGCCTCAATGAAAATTGGACTCTAGTGAAGACAAAAAATTGCCCCAAAATTTTATATTTAAAACGAACAACATGAAAATTTAGGGAAATTTTTCTAAAATTTTACAAATTGGGATGATTTCGCATTTGTTAAAATTTTTAGTTTTTTTCATTTTTTTAACTTCTTGTTACTATGAAAAATGGGCCAAATATGAAATGACCCCTAAACACTAAATTAAAAACTTCCCCATTTAAAATGTCTGGGAAAGATTAAAAATTAAAAAATGGCCCTAAAAGTAGAAAATATTGCCCCCAAAAATAAGGAATTTTAAAGGAAAGAAAACATGGCCCTAAATGTGAAAATTAAAAGTGGCCCCAAAAAAAATTTCAAAATATGAATCAACTAAAAAATGCATCTTAATTGCATTATTGGAGCAAGGTTTAGTTAACATAATTTTTTTTGGGAAAGGTGTCATATGATTTCGTTTTTAAAAAAACATTTTTGTTATCTAAATATGCTAAGGATTTCATAAAAAAAGGGGGGGGGGCGTGAACGTCTTTTGCCCCTAGGTAACGAAATTAAACTCTGGTGGATTCTAACCGCCCGCTTTGCTATAGTCTTTCGCCTGGCACACAGATAGAAATTCCTTATTAGAAAGCCCAGTGTATAGAAACTGCCGAAGCTCTAAGTTTCTATGCTTTGCCGAAGGCTCCAAAGAAGTCAGCAGTTCAAATCCACCTCGGCAAAAGTTTGGCTATACAAAATCTCTTTTATAGAAAGCCTTCAATAAAAAATGAATTTATTCAAGATTCAAGATATTTGGGCACCTTAAAAACACATGTTAGCTAAATCTTACTTAATTTATGTAAAAAGAATCACACGTTTATACTCTTCACATAGTGATATGGGTATATATTGCAGTTTGTTATTCAATTGGTAATTGCTTTATTATCCACTTGCAACCCCAGTCCTAATAGATAGGGAAGTCAATTTAGTGATGCCCATCTGTCCGTCTGCGTGTCTGTTGAAATTCAGTTTCCGGATTCAATTTAGGTACTGCAAAAAAGTTATTGGTATCAAACTACTTATCAAAGATAACCCTGAGCAGATCGCTGTTTAAAATGAGCAAGATTCGTTGACCCTGAACCTAGATAAAGACAAAAAACAGCGGTTGCCCTAGTTTTCTCAGTTTTTTTTTACAAAATCCATACAAAAAATGTAGAAAATGTAACCAACTGGCAACGCTGTTTAGTATACATATGGATGTGTGTAAATACGCATTAGGTTTCTGTTTGATTTTGGCACACGTTTGACAATTTAAACGCGAAAAAAGTAAAGACTTTTTGAAAGGAGTTTTACAGTTATAGCTTACTATAGCTCTTGCAAAGACAATAGATGTACATCGTATCATCTGCTAGGTACAAACTTTGCAACATGTTTGTGCAACCAGCCATGTTTTATTGTTGGTTGCATAGTTTGTAGTTATGTTTATGGTTTCCTTTCATGTTTGATTTGAGGTTTCAAATTTATTAAAATTTTTAAGTATTTAATGGGTACATTGATATTGGTTGCACAGTGTGAATCGTTGTTTATGGTTGGCATGAAACATAAATGATTACCGTGTTGCATAAACACGTTGCAAAGTTTGTACCTAGCAAAACATGTATATCGTTTTGCCTATATTTTTTTTTTGTTTTTAAGAGCCATAATGTGTGTTTGTGTGATTGTTGTTATACCCTTTATATAGTGGTAAGGGTATATATCAGTTTTTCATTACGTTTGTAATATATTTTACTATCCATTTACGACTCTGTAAAGTCGATACAAATGCTCAAGTGTTGTGAGTTTTCTGTTTCGAAAACACAAATAATTATAATATTAATCGTTGCCTAGATCAGGAGACTGGGTAAACAAAAAAAACCGATGTAAAGGGCATATAAAATTCGTAGCAGCCGCATATAGCGCTTTTGCTTGTTTAAACTTAAACTTTGAGGGAATTTTTTATTTGATTTGTATTTTGAAATTATTTGTTATGTTTTTTATTATATTATTTTCATTTCATATTTTGGGAACTTTTTGGGGGGCTATTTTTCCTATATTTTTTTGGATAAATTTTTACTTTTTAAATGGGATTAGGTTTAATTTTTCCTTTGAACATTGCTTTTTTTTGCTTTATTTATTTTATTCCAAATACTATTAAATCTACATTCATATATTTTTTATATCAATAGAAATTATCTTTATTAAAAGTGATGTCATACATGCATACATTGCTCGTTTGTTTAATTATTGTCTCATCCATTAGCCCCAGTGGTGTTAAAGTGTACATACATTTAAGTTGGTCATTGTGTATGTTACATTAGAAAAAAAAAATTAAAAGCGTTTGATATTTCTGTGCATCTTTGATAAACATTTAAATATTTGACTTTAAAAAAAAATCTAAGTGACAAAAGTCACATCTTTTCTAAAGATTCAAAAAAGAAGATATAAAAACTCTTTGCAGCAATAAAAGATTATTAATTTGCTAATTGTTATTTATTGTTGAACTAATTGTTTTTAATATAAATTTTTACTTTTCAGTTTGGCTTAAGTTCATATAATTTCTTATTATTAGAAAGAAATTAATATTTTTCCGTTAATGTTGAAAGAAACTTCAATTAAAAAAACAAACTGATTTTTTATCGATACTAGCCGAGCAGAATGCCTTTTTGAAAGCAGCTACGCAATTTCATCATCAGTACTTTTTGAATAGTAGTAGTGTCTTTTGGTTGTAAACATCACTTATTTAACTTACATATAACTCAGAAACGGAAACGGCATGACTGTTTACCTTCTTTTTTTATTTTGTAAGTTACAACATTTTTTTAAAATGTAAGATTTGTTACCCAGTTTCACCCTGTAAAACTTGTTAATTCTATAGCTGTTAAAATTTCTCAGAATTGGATTTAATTCAGGTCCCTATTTTCAAAGTACCCAAGCCAAGTTTTGTGGTAAGAGTTGCTATATTTTCTGAGATAGAAAGGGATATAAGCACGGATTTCGTCCCAAAAAAATAGGTCCTTCTTGGTTTTTGCTTATATCCCGGTCTATGGTAAACTGATTTTGCTGATTTTAAATAGCGATTGTCTCAGGAACATTTCTGATTGTTTAATATTAAAAATTTTCTGTCCGACTTTATTTGAGTCCAGAAATTTGATTTAAACAGACATACAGACAGGTAGAAGGATATGGTTAAACTGACTTCCATATCTATAAAAGTAAACATTGTGGAAACTACTTTGAGAAAAGTGTAATTGTGTTTCCATATGTAATTTTTAAAATTCGCTAATAACGCGTGATCCATTTCGAGGTTCCCTATTTTTTAAAGAAAAAAAAAACACAGAAAATTCAAATTTAATGGAGAATTTTTATTACTGTTTGAAAAAACCTTCTTTGGTATTTATTTTTTGAAGATTATGTCTATCAAATGATGGCTGTTGCTACGTCGCAGAGGGTCCATTCGTTGAATCCAATTTTCGATGACTCGTTCAAGCATTTCGACTGTTAACTGGGGAATGACACGCGAGATGTTTTCTTCCAAGGCCTGAATCGAAGCGGGTTTGTCCACATAAACTTTAGATTTTTCCCACAGGAAAAAGTATAACGGTGTGATATCACACAATATTGGTGGACAATCAACCGTCCCAAAACGTGAACTTATGTACTTACCGAAGTGTTCGCTCAATAAATCCATTGATTGATGCGATGTGTGAGAGGTGGTACCGTCTTACTAAAACCAAATGTCACAAAGATCACGAGCTTTAATTGCACGACGTAAAAAACGCCAAGTCGATTTATACGTCAGTCCAAATTGCTGCGATTGGCGCCGAATCGACTCTGCACGGTCTTGGTGTACACTCTCAGCTACGGCCGCTATATTTTCTTCACAGCATACTAGACGTGGTCTATTCAGTTGAATATTACACAAAAGTGAATGTTGGGTCGCAAAATGGGTGATGGTGCTGCGAATACTACGCTCAGTAGGCTGATTATGTTAACCATAAGTTGAGCGCAGTACACGAAACACATTCCTCACAAAACGTGAACTTTCGTAAAAAAGTTGAACAATTTGTAAACGTTGTTCAGGCGTAAGGTTTTCCATTATGAAATGCCAAAGAATATTAAACAAAAATAACATGACAGCATGATACGACTCACACGTCATCTGGCAAAAAAGGCTATTGAAAAAAGTATCTCGCTTTGAGTCACCCTTTAGTACCAAAATACACTTTTTTCTGTTTTAAGGTCGTATAAAATTAAAAAAAAAAGTAAAATATATATGAATCTTTATTTTTTTATTTGAAATACCATAAAGTTTTTTTTTCTTTTTGTACTGTTTTCATCTCCTAAGTATTTGAGTTTCCAAAAATACCTTCTTGGTAAATCTTAAGTGGCGAAAGGTAATAAAGATTCGACTTAACCCAATATATGCCAACCATTATTCTTCCTTCATATAATTTTCGAATACATCGAGGAAGTGCTGAAACAAAAACTAACAAGTAAAAGCGCTATATTCGGCTGTGCCGGAACTTATATACCCAGCCGAGTTATTTTGTAATGCAAATAATATAATAAAAATACCTTGTGTGAGTTTTAAGCCGATAGAAAACTTTACAAAATGTTAACGTTCGTATCGATAATAGAAATAGATGAGGAACGTTTGAGGTCGACAGTAATAAAAGTTTTTGACATTATTTATAATGAAAGGTTAATAAAAGTTGTTGATTTTTATGGGATGTTCTAGTCCCCCTGCTCCTCTCCAACTTTTTTCCAAAATGTATGAATTAATAGATTATTACTTTTTGTAAAACATTTGATTTCGATATCTGTTATAGTTTCCGAGATATAGTGTATCGAAAATTTTACAAAAATTGTGAATTTGTATGGGAGCTACCCCATATTCACCCCCCACCCAAAAATTTTTTTTTTCAAAGCGTAGGTTTTGTTGTCCAATTACTTTTTTTAGAGCATTTCATTTCGATATCTGTTACAGTTTCCGAGATGTAGCGAATCGAAAATTTAATAGAAATTGTAAATTTGTATGGGAGCTACCCCATTTTCTGCCTCCACCCAAAAAAATTTTTTTTTGAAATGTAGGCCTTGTTGTACAATTACTTTTTGTGGAACATTTTAAGTCGATAGCTGTTATAGTTTCCGAGATATAGCGTATCGAATATTTCATAAAAATTGTTAATTTGTATGGGAGCAACCCCTTTTTTTACCCCCACTCAAAAAATTTTTTCTTTAAAGTGTAGGTTTTGGGTACAATTACTTTTTGTAGAACATTTTAAGTCGATAGCTGTTATAGTTTACGAGATATAGCGCATAAAATATTTCACCAAATTTGTGCAATTGTAGGAAAACTACCACTTCCCCTAATCCTATCTTAAAAATTTTTTTTCATTATTTAGGTCCCTTCTTTCGGAGTATCCGTGCCAAGTTTTGTGGCAAGAGTGACTATACTTACTGAGATATATAGGGATATATGGACGGATTTTGTCCTAAAAAAATGGGTTGTTTTGGGTTTCGCTTATATCTCGGTCAATAGTGAACCGATTTTGCTGATTTTAAATAGCGATTGTTAGCGGGATATTTATAATCGTTTGACACCATTAACTGGTCTGTATCTTTTTATTTGACTCCGGAAACTTGATTTCAACAGACGGACAGACAGACAAACAGACAGACGGACAGACGGACATGGCTATATCAACTTCCCTATCTATAAGGATCCAGAATATATATAATTTATGGGGTCGCAAATGGATAATAAAGAAATTACAAACGGAATGACAAACTGATATATACCCTTATCACTATGTGAAGGGTATAAAAACAAATCATTTGTTTTAGTTGTGTTATAAGCGTAATTATAGTGCTTTTTTGTTATGTTTTTAGTTGGTAACAAAAAACTACCTCCTCTGCACTGTGCTTTTTGTAAATGTGACAATTATATTGTAATCTTGATTATATAAACATCAATCAATGTTACAGGAAAAAAAGGTAAAATATATGTCATTTCTATAACACAAAATTAATGAAATAGAAACGTGTTGATGGTATTGCTTTTATTTTTAAATCAGATACCCAGTTAGCGCTTTTTATTATATTCCAGTGGTTTTTAACTTTTGTGAGTTTGCTTTTGAGTACAAAATAAATGTTTATATCTTTCGCGCAATGCTTTTAATGAGTGTTTTATTTTCGACCAATTTTTTAAAGTTTTTAATGGTACTTAATTTAATCACATTTCAAGCATAAGCATAATCAATTACTTTATGATTGTACAAACTCTATTCTTGGTACTAATTTCCCAAAAGGAATATGAAGGAATCTTTTAACTTGTTTAAACATATTAGTTTTCTTTTTTAAGCATTTATAAGACTCAGTTTGATAATATTTGCGAAAAAAATCTTTCAAATGCTAGCTGGGTACTTACGTAAGCTAATCAAAATTAAGTAGTATGGGTTGACTCTCTTTTAATTGTAACCAACGAATAATAAAAGTAATAATTTCTACAAAAAAAGGGTTGATAATTTTTTTAACATTTATCATTGTTTTTATAAACTTAAACACTTAGTTGTCGTATTGGATTTTTAATAGTTATGCAAAGAAGAAAATGCGAGGACAACTTCTGAAGATTTTTAAATTGGTAGAGTTATATAATATTAATAATAGAAAAATAATTTTTGGCACGAAATTAAAAAAAATTTTTGAAAGAAAACTAAAAATCTGTTAATTATATTAAAACCAACTCACAATTCATAATCAGTCATTATACAGGGTATTTGGTAGAAGATTTATATTTTCAAACATAAACAAAAAACGTAATAATTGACACAGAGTTTTATTAAACGATATCTTCCTTCGAGTTGAACACACTGTTCAAAACGTAGCCTTGTGTTCTACGCCACACGCTGCAGTAAACATGGTCCAATTGAGCTGATTTCTCAGCGAATATTTTCCTTTAAAACCACAAGAGTTTGGGAATTCTCATTATGAATATTCTCTTTGAGGTAGTCCCATAAAAATATTCATGTTACTTAGATCGGGCATCCTTGGTAACTATGGGATATCCCCAAAGCGACTGAGGGTAAAATTTTCCTGAAGCAAATTCATCGAAGCTCTGGCTGTAGGTGCAGTTGCCCCCTACTGTTAAAACAACATGTGTAAAGTGTACAATTGATGAGCTCATAGGTTAAGAAAAAAAATCTTAATCATGCGTCCATATTTTCACAGTTGACATTCGTCGCCTGGCTTTGAGAATTTTCGAAAGGAATAGTCTAACTATCTCATGCGTGGATATGGTACACCAAAGAGTTACCATTGAGCAATGTAATGGTTTTTGATATTTCAATCGAGGGTTTCGGGTTTCTAGAGACCAGTAACGGCAGTTTTGCTTTTTGACGTGACTGTTCAAGTGAAAACGAGCTTTGTTGCTCCCAAAATTAGGATCTACAGTGCAAAAATTCCCACACATGGGTTTAAAAAAATTTCTGCATAAATTAAAGTCCCTTTCTTTCATTTCCTAAACGATTAGAATTTCGGAAAGGATCCTTTTTTTAAATTTAATGAATAATCGCTCTTGGACGTCCCAGTGAGGCTTCTCTTTTCCGTATTGAAAGTCACAGATTTTCATATAAACTGCTTTCAACCAGTTCAAAGTCTTTGAGGATTGACTGATCCCTGGCCGTGGGACATTCATAGCCGAAGTAGTTGCGCGGAGTTTTTGCACCTAAACAGTTGCGGGGAAGTTTTGCATTTACACTCGGTCCATCACGTGTTCTCCGAACACCAAACTTTGAACAAAATTATCGAAGAAAAATTGCGTAAGAAACTTTACTCCTAAAAAATGCCTCCCCAGTGATCGCACCATGCTTAATGGACCACTGCGACATCGTGACTGACAAATCTGTATAACAGATAATTCCAACGGTATTACCCTCTCTCCGCATCATCTATCACTTTTTAAAATAATCGTTTTAAATATTCATATATATATTTACCACCAGACACCCTGTATATGACATCCTCATACAACAAGAACTTTGGGCGATCAACCTGACTCCAAATTGCATTCCTTCTTCAATGCACGTAGAGAGGAAAATAATTGAAATAAAAGTTTAAATTAAGTAGAAAAAAGGATTGCTGTGGTCACAAGTTAGGAAGCAAAACGTGTCAGGATAAGATGGCATAAGTCGTCATTTTCCAAATTTTTTTTTAACAAAAAACTAGTCACTCTTATAATTATATAGTAGATGTCTTAAAATCAATGGTTGCTCTTTATGAAAGAATGCAGAAATTAAAAGCGCTAAATATACGTTTTGGAAAATAAGTATATTTTAGTTCGATATACAAGTGTAACTGCAGAGTATATATGGTAAAATGGTCAGAAACAAGTTCGACGGTTACAAGGGTACTCTTAAATTTAGGAAAAATTACAGTTATGGTACCAGCAAAGGTTTTGAAAAAATGCTCTTCGATGCTGTCGCGCCCATTTGCTAATCTTTGCAGCCGTACTTATTATGTCGGAGTATTTCCTATGTGCTGGAAAGTAGCTAATGTTACGCCGATCCCCAAAAAGGGAAAGGCTAAAGCCCTGAAAATTACCGACCAATAGTGATTTGTTCAGCGATCTCCAAGGTTATGGAAAGTATGGGTAACTACCGCCTGGTTAACTATCTGGAGATAAACAGTTTACTAAGCGACCGCCAGTATGGCTTTCGTAGTGGACGGTCTACGATGGACATACTGGCTTTTATGACAAAAAAAATGGTGTACTTCAATTCATCGTTTTGGCGAAAGTAAAGTGGTGGCTCTACACATATCTAAGGCGTTTGATAGAGTCTGGCATTATGCGCTTCTGTCTAATTTTGTTGCTTTTGGTGTCGGTGAAAAATTTTCTCGATTTATATTGAGTTTTCTCAGAGATTGCACAATTCGTGTTGTTATAGATGGGATCTCTTCCAGTGAGTTTAAAATCAAAATTCAGGGGTATTGCAATGCTCCGTCCTCTCTCTTACTTTATTTCTTATCTTTCTGAATGACCTTCTATGTCAAACTTCGAATCCTATTTATTCCTTTGCAGATGAGACAAAGTATGAATGTTTCAATTAATCGCAATCTGATGGTAATCTCCAATTGTGGCCGTGCGAATATGGTCGATTTTAATGCCCGTAAGACCCAATTTGGTCTTTTGACACATAAACGCACAGTGGACGATGATGCTAACTCGTCTGTACTAATGGATGATATAAGTATTGAGAAGACGGAGACTCTTGATGTTCTGGGCATGAAAATCCAGTGCAATGTCCGCTGGACGGAACACATTTTTCTTGTGTCGAATAAAGCATCGAAGTGTCTTGGTTTCCTTAAACGGCGTAGGAATTACTTTACACAATCTGATCTTCTCAATATTTATACCACCTATATCCGACCGAAAATGGAATACAATTCTCATGTATGGGCTGGTGCCCCAAAGTCTATTTTGGAGCTACTTGACCGCGTACAGGAACGGGCGAAAATACTCATCGGTGACGTTGTGGTATCTAATCGTCTTGATTCACTCGAGCACCGTCGTGATGTGGGGTGTGTTTCGCTATTCTATCGATACTATAATGGAATGTGCTCTGAGGAAATCAGGGAACTTGTTCCCGAAACGCGGAACTTTTTGTGTGATACGCGTTTTTCTAGAAGAACACACCCATACGTTGTCGACTGGCCAGTGAAACTTCCTAAAGATGTCTTTCCTGTCACAGTAAATATCGAGAAATTTAAATCAAATGTCCACAGACACTTCTCTCTTTATACTCCTTCCCATAACCTATTTTCTTGATTCCAACACAATGCAATACATGTATAGGGGGCAACCCCTAAGTGCTGGTTATTATTAAAAAAAATCACAGCGAAACTCGTTACGACTAGTCGAAAAAGTCTTTCGAATTCAATAACGAAATATCATCGAAATCATATCGATTTTTATATGAAAGGGTTGACATAACCTCGTAACGTTATGTCGGTACTAAATAGTAACGACATACCTACAAGCATAAAATTGTAAAGGCAATCATAAGCAATCATAACGATATAAAGATACAAAATAATGGAATTCTCTGTTTATTATAGATTTTGTTAAACAATTTATTTGTTTTTAAATATTTGCGCACCAGGAGTTTACTTGAAAATCAAGTCAACTAATTAACTATAATTTTTTAACTTGTTTAAATTGACGAAATGCTTTCTTTGGCTTGCTTTAAAGCTTACACTACGAAGAAATAAAGCTTTCTTAGAGAAAAAAAGCTCTTCAAAAGTTTTGATTCAATGCTCCTTCATTTATTAACCCTGGTACGTTGCCATGGTATTTTAATGTCATTAACTTTATCGATTAGCAATCATTTATTGTTATTATTTGGAATTTAGACGCAAAATATTGTTTAGGAAAAGCAAATTTCTAAAAAAATGCCTCTTTTAGAGGCTCCGCAAAATATAATTGATTCCTCACCGGATGCATCAATTAATCAAGAAGCACAGGCCCAAGAGCAAAATCAAATCCCAGTTTTACCGGTGGCAGCCGCTCAAATACGTTTGCCAACCCCAGAAGCACAAGTAGAAGTAAGTGCAGAAGTTTTGCAGCAAAATAATAGGAATCGCGAAAGAAACTTTCGAGTACTTGGTTCATATGATCGTGATATTATAGAGGCTGAAGAAGAGAATCATTTTCCAGCCTATGTTCATCTATTGCCGGTGGTATTGCCTCAGCAAGGTCCAGAACCAACTTTAGATGAATTATTGGTAATTTTAAAATAATAAGAATAACAATTTTAAAAATTTCCATTTTCTAAAAAATTTTAGAGACGTGTTACCGCACGTACCGATTTGCATAATGTGGAGATGGTTAGATTACGGGTTATATCGTATACCTTGAGTCTTTCACATTTACCCTTATTCACACCGCGTCTACAGCACTTGGATTTAAGTGGCTCTGTATTGTGCTCTTTACGAGATTTGGGCTATGGTTTGATACATTTAAGTCACTTAAATGTCAGCAATTGTGGCCTTAATAGCTTTGATGGCACCAGTGGTTTTCCAGCTTTACGTACTTTTATTGCCGACGATAATATGATACAACGTATAAATCCTTTATCCGATTTACCATTATTGCAACATTTAAGTGTGCGCAATAATCGCATAAGTGAATTATGTATATTGACTTTTTTGGTATCTTGTGTGAATTTGTTTGAATTAAATTTACAAGGAAATCCCGTGCAACATCAACCCTTTTACAGAGAGACATTGCAACGCAGTATACCCTCTTTAAGGGTCTTAGATAGTGTGGCGCTACTTAATGAGCCCGATAATGAGGAAGGGGCAACAAATGCCTTTACATCTCTAGACAGTGATGATATTTCATCATTATCCTCAGCTTCTGCATATACAAGCGATAATAATCCTGCTATAGCACCAATATCAACAGCCTGTAATAACTTAACAGCAACACAAATACCGATTTCGGGTAAATTTTATATAAATTTTTTTAAATTTAGTTTGTATTAAACCTTTTTTATTTCCAGTTTCATCTGATTCTCGCAGTAATTCTTTGTCTTCTGGATCTCCTGTGATGGGCTCCGTTGTGGCTTTGGCTCGCCAAAAAGTTAGGCATAAACGTCATATGGCCAGTGCTTGGGCTTCTTCGGAGAGTTCAAGCGCTTCCTCTAGTCTTTCTCCACGCCCACCTTCCTCAATATCATCAAATGGCAGTTATGGTCATGGCCATAGAGACATGACATTTTTAATTAAATAATATTTTACTTTTGTATGAAAGAGTTATTCAATAACAAATATAATAAGGAGTTATAAATCAGCTGCATCAGTAAAATTGTTTTAAAACTTTGCACTTAAGACTTTAATTATTTAAAAGAAATTTATGAAAATGATTTGGAAAACGTCACATGAAAAAAAAATTCCATAATCGAGTTGTAAATCTTCCATTGTATGCGCCACCAGGTGGACCTGATAAAAGAAGCTTCTGCTATACTGCCGATATTTTGGTCGCAATGATCGAACAGATTTAGTGAAAGTATTACGCAACTCGTAATTGTCCAAAATAATACTAGAATGCATCTCTGTCTAATATAAAGATGTCAGGCACTAGCGAACAAGTTGTTGAATAGAGTACAAATCAGTAGTGGGATTAATGGTGGCTCGGTTGCCGGTGAAGATTTTGATATTTCTGCCAAATCTGCTCTAATATTGTAGCCAATTAACCGCTTTGGCTATCGGTAATAGTCTTGCTTTTAGTGCAGTATTTCTATGATATGACAAATATTCAGCTGGAGAGGAAGAGTGACTGCAAGATAGCTAGGGGCGAGCTGAGCAAGCACTAGATTGCCCATGGACTTAGGAAGAATGGGTCTAATTGGAGTCATAACTGGGACCTGTCTGATAAGGGTTTTGACGAGCAAATAGGGATGCGACACTTTAGATTATTGTAGTATGTTCTCATACATCCTGGAATAAGAAGGCATTTTGTCTGTCACTGCCCGAGATTGCAGAACCACAGGGCAAGATGTTTCGCAGTGTAAACTGGAAAGCATCATTGAACTCGTCATGGCAATTATACTCAGACATACACCTTATTTGAGTTATTAGCACATTTATGCAATTAAGGCCTTAATTGTGCTTAATTTACCATATAAAATTTCAATTAATAAATTGAGCAACTAGTAGTAAGCTGCTTCTTTAATTGAGAAAAACTCGAAGTGCAACCCTGCTAATTGTGTTCAGTTAGTATAAAAGCTTGAAAGCTTTAATATGTATGCCATGATGGAATAATAAGGTGACCTCGTCCCTACAACAATAACTTCATTTAAAAATTTATCATGTATTTTGTTGTTGATAAATTCTAGCTTAGTTGTCAAAATTGTTGTGATCACACATACACACAGTAAACACAACCATAACATAATTCAAAAAATTTGCTAATCTAAGCTAGAAAACATATGGCCTAAATAAAAGTCAGCTGATCAGTTGCTCCTACCTTGTTCAATGTAGCTTAAAAATGAAGATAATATTTTTTTAGCTGCCATTTACTAATTAAGTAAGTCTAATTAATTATGTGTAAACAGAAAACTTAACTGCTCAATTTACTTTAAATTGTCTCAATTTATGATGTATGTTTGAACATGGTATTAGGTGGCTCGGAGATAGACAATTAAGCGGGAGCTTACTCTTCTTCAAAAAATTTTCCTTCTTGATTATCTTTTTTTCCTTTTTCTTACTTTTTACTTGAAGGGATGCACCATGGATCCAGCAGGGCTCCAAAGAGTTTACCTCTTTTAATAGTCCTTTGATACCTAACCTTACTAACCAAATAGTGCTTTCATGGGGAAATGGGAACAAAATGTGGACAATTTTTTGTGAATGAATAGGTTTTGTTTTCAACAATACCAGCTGTTTCCTTAGGCCCTTTAGAATTTATAACCAGTCGTGCTTGTAAGAATCAGCACCAGATCCTTTTTGGCTGCTTTAAACATATCTAACTCACAAATTTTGTAGTCTGAAACTAAAGCGGCGGATATTAAATTACCAGAGTTCTTAAATAAGTGTTTTGTTCAAATGCCAAAAATAATTATTTTTTTAAAACCCTCATCATAAAAAACGTTTTTGTTCTCAAAGAGAAACCCACTGAGCAACAGTTTACCCTGTTTTGACAATTATTTACTTTGTTTGGCAAAAGGTTATTAGTTTTATTAAGAAAAAAAAAACTCCTATGTCCCTGACTCTTTTAATAACCATTTTGAAACAAACAAGGCTTCATTGCTAAGAGCTTAAGAAAATATTGAAAATTTTCTTGTAATAAAAAACTTTGTCACACAAAATTTGCCCTAAAGTTATACTTTTTCATCTTATATTAAATTGCTTTTTTCCTAAAATCCTTAATGAAAAACTATAAAAAATACGCAAGTGTGTTTGGGCAAATATTTACAAATGTGTGTTGGCGTGTTTTATCACCAAAAACCTTTCAATTTTATTTTTGATACATTTGATACCCTACACCATGAATACTGAAGATGTGTTTAGGTACTTATTTCATCTAATTTGTAATGAAAGCCTTAGATTGTGTTACTTCTCTTTTTAAAAGAGAGTTGAATTCAGTGCAAGAATTATTTTTTTGTCATTATTTGCCTACAAACTTTGAACAGCAAATTTGATTTCCAATCCATTCGTTGTCAGAAGGTTTACAAGATTCGTTACAGCCGAATAAGGCCCTAATACATATTTATTTTGTTTTCATACCCTTCACATAGTGTATAAATCAGTTTGTCATTCCGTTTATAATTTCCAAAATATTCACTTAAGACCCCATAAGGAATATATATTCTGGATTCTTATAGATATGGAAGCCGATAAAGTCATATCCGTCTGACCTTCTATGTGTCTGTTGAAATCAAGTTTGCGGACTAAAACAAAGTCGCCAAGGAAACGTTCCGATATTAAACAATCAGAAATATCGCTATATCACTATTTAAAATCAGCAAATCAGATCGAGATATAAGCGAAAACCTAAAAATAACCCATTTTTTAAGACAAAATCAGTGCATATATTCCTATATATCTCAGTCAATATAGTCACACTTGCCACAAAGCTTGGCACGGATACTTTGAAAATAGGGACCTAAAATAAGGGAACATTTTTTTCATTTAGGATCAGGGGAAGTGGTATTTTTCATACAATTGCACAAATTTTGTAAAATATTTTATGCGCTAAGTGTGAGAAGCTATAACAGCTAAAGAATTCAAATATTTAGCAAGAAGTAATTAAAAAAAACCCGGCACAAAATATTTTCATTACAATATTTGCAGTACGAAATAACTGGGCTAGATCAGATGGTTAGGCTTATAAAAAGATCATTGTGAAGGATGTATAAGATTCGTCACAGCCGCATATAGCGCTCTTACTTGTTTGGCAAATTTCAATTACTGGTTTTTTTACACAAAATCACGCAGACCCACACACACACACCCACATTTAAATTCACGTTAGTTGTTACAAGAACTTTTTAAGCTTTGAATGCATATACAGACGTGCATAAAAATATTATTATGACTTTCTTCATCTCTTTCTCTCTTTTTCTTTATCATGCAGAGCATTATTTGGTCATATTAATGTTGAGCGTTTAAAGACGTCAGCAAATATAATGACGTCATAGTAACGGCATGTGTTGGCATAACTATTGATTTGTTGAAGTATTTGGAAAAAATTAACGACGACATATATAGGAGGTGCGCATCGTGTTGCAGTTGAGATGGAAGAAATAGCATAATATTATAAACGTGAAGTAATTTTATGAAAATTTTTTTTAATAATATTTTTTATTTTTGGAAAACTTGAAATAGCTTAAGTACAATACATATTTACTTCAAAATCGTAGTCTATTAACAATTTATATAAATAGACCACTGCTCACATATAGAAAATAGAATGCGAGGCAGAGATTTTTGGCTTTTAGATAAGCATACTCTAGACCAAGTGAAAAAAAATAACACGGAAAATATAAATAAGTTACACAGCAGTAAAAACAGATTTGAAATGGTCTGTAATTATCTTTAATGGGAAGCACAATAAGAACAAAAATTAAGGATTTAAAGAGAGTCTAGAAAATAATTTGTGCTAAGGCCGCATTTTCATCTAAATTTTATTTGGCTACGAAGGCGAAAAATCATGCATACATTTATCCTTAAAATACTATGCCCAAAATCAGGGCTGTATTTCAAGAACATTATTTCAATTTAAAATTTAATAATATGGCGAAAGAAAAAAAAAAAACGAACGAAATGACATATGTTGACATGCATTTTTCTGGTAACTAGTTTACTTTTTATGAAACAGATTTTTTTTTTAGTTTAGATTTGCGTTTTTGACACCGAGCGTGTTGTTTGCGGAAATAGGACTTCGGGCTTATTTTATGTCAAGTTTAACTTGGTATGTTGTAACGAACCAAACCGTAACCGGCTTCAACTCTGCAGGAATGGTGCTACCTATAATACCGGCGGTGCTCATGGAAAATGGGGGTGGATCTTGCTCCTGAAAAGTCAGACTACGGCTCTTTACAAATCTTAAAAAGGTAGCGAATTTTGGACCATATTGACCAAACAAAAACAAATTAAAGCTAACAAAAACCGGAACTTAAAAGAGGGACTATAAAAGAATATGTATATAGGAACGAATTGAAGCTTAGTCGAAGAGGGATAGGTGTCAGGTCCTCTCCTTATGTCTTTACCCACCCAACCATGCTGTCTGTGTTGATCGTTTAGGATAGCCCTACAGCAGATCTACCTGCGTCTAAGTCTTAACGTTTCATGAAGCTAACCAACTAAAATCTAACGAATCATATCGCTATTTAATCACGATTTGTTTTCGATGTTTTCATTATTTTTATTTTTTTTTTTACAAGATATTTTAATAAATACGCACTCAAACTTGGCAAGCTAGTTTTACTATAACCGAAAGGTAAATCAAAATTAAAAAAAAAATATTAATAATAAATAATAAAATATAAATAATAAAATTAAATTTGATACCAATAATTATGCAATTGTGTATGTGTGAAAGTATGTGAGTATTTGTGTATTAAACTAAATAAAAGTAAAACCTTATTTAACCACTCACCTCAGCTTTTTCCTACGTAGACCTCAGGCCTGATGTCGATGGAGTTTTGAGGTTTGATTAACTTTTATTCCTTACAATTAGAATTTTTTTTATTTACTTTTTTTCCCGACAATAAGGCAAGTTAGGGTTAAGTATAATGGGTTGACACTAAAAATGAATGCCTGTTAATGAAGAGGTATATGTTTAGGTGTATATTATTATGTTGGGTAATCTAAAATGTAATTTGTGTTTTCCTGTTACAAAATTAAATAAAAATTACAAAAAACGAACAAAAACAAACACTAGCAATAAATAACAGTTTTAAGTTGAAGTCCCTAATAGAACTGGGAAATTCAATTCAAAATTAGCTATACAAAATTTTAATAGTGTAAGAGATAAGAGCTTGGATGTATATTCTATAATTTACTTTCACTTTTCTGGTTCACCCACCAACTAGGATCAACAAGATTACCGCAATAGGCGATATTTCAAAGAGGGGGGGGGGGACTTGTTTTGTGTTATGTCGGTGAAACCACAATTGATGACTAATTAGATGCCTCTGGTATAACTCCAGCCTTTATTTTGTATGATATTTGGGTTGTTGCAGTATTTAATGAGGATGACCGAGGAGTTGCTAATTTCGAAAGTTTTTGATGCCAAACAAGATGAAATACAGAAGTTTGATGGGTGTTTGTCCTGCACCATCTCTTGTTACTTTAACAATTTATTTGACCGTAGTACGGCACGGCCCTTTTAAGACCAAGGTTTCCTTGAACAAACAATTGTTATATGGCCCTTAAATAATACCGCAAAACAAAGCTGCTATTTCGTCAGTTCCAAAAGCCTTCAAGGAACAATAGATAATATCTATTAAAACACCAATTCTCCAATTATTATGACAGCAATTAAAATTTTTGATCTTTTAAAATTTAAATGCAGCAGTTCCAATTTTAAACAACAAACTTTTTCCAATATTCAAAAAAAAAAATTTTTCCTTTGATACGAAAAACTTCAAATTCATACTTACTTTTTGAATTTCTATTTTTACTAAACTAAGTGCCTCACAATGGCCACCTAGGTAGCTGAATGGCAAGAATTCCTCAAATATACCTGAAATAAGAGGAACCGGGTTTTTATTCAAGTTGCTTAGAAGAATAAAAGTTGCAGCTTGCTTAAAAAAAAATACCAAAGAGGGAAGAAAAAAGGACAACTCTTATGCTATTTAGTAAAATATTCAGTCTGCGGGCTCTAGAGTGCTTAATTTAAAGATTGTTCATTGCAGGATTAAAGTACAGTTTAGGTTTACCTAAGTATGGTTGGAGATCCTGTGATAAGTCCTACCACATATATTCATAGACTTTGTGTCTGTCCATTAAGTGTGCCCTTAAAATAGAAAAAGTTAAAAAAGAAAATTAATAAAATTACAGATTCTAGTTGGAAAGTAGTATAAACGTGCATTGGACAAATGCAACAACAAAATGACAAAATGCCTGGTACAGAATGAATCGAAAAAAAGTCCTTATCTAAGAGTGCCCGTAGATAGTCCTTAAAGTATTTACAAAAGCACTGACATCGTCTTCTAAAAAGTGCTAGACATTGTCAAAACAATTGTTTATCGATAGCGTCCACGCCTTTACGAAACTAGTAGTAGTCAACAGCATTCCTCTGCCCGTTTGCCGGACATTATCTTATGTAGCAGTGAAAGTAGATCTTGCTTGCCAATGCTGCTCACCAGATCAGTTTCTGATGTCGCTGTTTCTTAAGTATCCTTCTCTTTTCAAAAGAAAGCTTACACGAAGGGGGTTCATATGTCTGGCGAAGTATTTTTCAGTCTGAATTCCAGATATTGTGACAAAAAGTCAGACCCTCTGCCAATAACTCGGAGCTACCTATTCAATCTCTCACACTATTCGATCTCTCACAAATGAATCAACGTCCCAAATGAAAGTCATACCTGGGAAACTTATTGCTTAAATCTTAAGTCTCAAGCACAGTTGGTCACAGTGCACTAAACAAAAAAGTTTAGAGATAAAAGTTTCAATATCGCTTTAATGACAGCTTGTAAAATAGTCCTGAGAGATATCATTATGCAAACCAAATCACCTTTCTGAAACGTATTTGGCATAATACGGTGGCAATCATTTAAAACAGCATCTTGCCAAATAAAAAACCAATAAATATTAATAGAGCAGACTATTACCGGAACTTGGTCGCCTGCTCTTTTTCATCGAGTCCCTGTAAGCGTGAAAAGCATTAAGTCTTTTTTTAAAACTCTGTTCTCCAGGTTCTAGCCCAGTACAGCAATGCGGTATTTTGTTCCCAAGGAAAGGTTTCAATCTTTGCTATCCAAAATAGGTCCGCGGATTTTATGCTCCAGGGAATGGCTAATAGTACCAATGTAGTTTTTTCCGGGCATATTTAAAGGCTATTGGAGTTCGGAAGTTTTGCTGGCGGATCCCTGCATAAGATTAATTAAAGTAGACAAAAATTTCTCTGCGACCACTATGACCACAATGACCGCGTAGGCTAAAAGCATTCATCATCAAAGGTTTTAAGAATTCCACTGATAGCCTTGAGCCACAACAGAGGAAAGAACTTTGCCTGTAAGATAAGACCATACACAGAGAAAACGCTTTTACGTTGCGATTACCAGACAATGCAACAAGCATACTGTTTCAAACCAAAGGTTTTGCTATTTATTCTGTGCACCACTGCAGCTAAATGTCACTTTTGTAGAGTTTTTAAAATAGAGGAAGGGTAACTGTTTTTTGGCGTCACATGCCTAGGATCTAGTCGTTTTGCACGTGGGTGTTTGCAAATCAAAAACAAAAATAAAGAGAACTGGCAAAATTTAAATTGCTGTTAGTTTCTTTTAACTTAGTAGTCCAGTTTTTTTTTATACATATGTTTTAAAGTGTTTGCGTTTGCCTTTGAAGCCAGTAAAGTACAAAATGTCGGGGAGAATTTGTGAATGAATGTTTGTGGAAAACAGAATATGCGCTGTAAGCCGGCAGGACTATTTTCAAATTGTTATGTGGGTTTTTATATTTATTTATAAAAACCAGATTTTTATCACTTTACGCTGGACAAAGTACAGTTCTATATTTAGTGAATTTTATTTTAGTCATATAATTTCCAAGAATTTAACAGCAAAAAAACATTTAATTGCATTATAAAACTATGGGTGTTTGTTAATGTCTTTTACTGCCAACAAAAACTATAGTTAAACTATGAGGTTTATTACTAGTAATTATACGTCTTATCACTTTAGCGGCGTTTTTATATTTAAATAGTCCTTTTGTGTAATATAATTTGGCGTAATGATTGTGTGTGTGCGTGCATTTAAATTTTATTGTTAAGTTCTTACCGGCATTTTACTCCTTTTGTTTTCCTTTTTTTACTTCATATATGTGCCTTAATATAAAAAAAAATGCTTATGTGTGAGTGTCTATGCATTTAATAGCTTGAAAGCTTGTAAAAAAAGAAAAAAAATATCCATCGTCTAAAAGGTTTTATTTTTATTTGCTAGTATTATATCCATTATATATGCCTGCTGATTTTGTTTATTTTATTTCGATTATGCATTAGCCACAATAACAACAAATGTCAAAGCTCTTTCTTTCGATTGACGTCATCATTGGAAGTATTTTACCGACATGCGCTTTAAGAACAGTTTTTATTTTGCTATTTTGCTCCGTTCTTCTTCTTGATTTTTCGGCTTCCAGTTAAAGTTAAACAATTTTTTATGCTGTAAGCCTCAATATGTGACAGAAAGTGTACAGTTAGATTGCTCAAATATTTGCCTCAAAAACCACTAAAAATTATAGTTGTTTGCTCCTTTGTTAATTTAGATATACATATGTATATATTATTCAAACTTTTTTCTTTTCATTTGTTTTAACTCGTCAATTTAAAAAATTAATTTAAGGGAGAAAAATATCAAAGAACTTTTTGCTTAAAATAGTTGACATGTTTTTTTGAGCATATATTTGACATATCTGACTGTGGTCTAAGGGTGGTACTTAGCTGTAGTTTTATTAAGTGACGGATGTTTTTAATTGCACTTACTACGATTTTTATCTATGAAATTCAGGAATAAAAAAATCCAAAAAAAGATTTAAGTTTCAATTCGGTAACTTAAAAGAGTAATTAAGAAACTAAAGTTTACATCAAAATATAACTGAAATTGAAAGACATTAACGTGAACGAAAATTTCTTTCGAATCAAAATATTAAAAACAGAACCAATTTAAAATTGTTTGCTTTGAATATGTTAATAAAAAGTTGGTAAATCAGACTGCCATTAAAGGTCCGCTAATTTGGGAGCTTTGTTTTATCCTTTCAGAGAAAGAGAAAAATAGTGGAAGTAGAAAGGAAGAATTTGTACAAAGAAATATGCTCATTTGCTTCCCTCTCTAAGCAGAGTTAGACAAATTGCTTCTCTAACTCTAAACAAATACAACATTAGCTAAAATTTTTTAAATAAACTTGTATTCTTCTTAGCTTCAGGTAAAAGTAATTTTTAGGTAAGGCCAGGATAAAGGATAAAGGATTGTAAGTCTGTTCTGAGAAGTAGAAGGAACAGTAAAAATAAAAAGAATACTATGAGTAGAAAAATGAAAAAGGCTCTGTAAAACAGAAAGTGAAAGGATTAAAAAAGTTAGCGTCCACAGAAATACGCGCAAGCGCCAAACCTTGTGAAAAGCTGCCTATTAACTAGCCCCCCGTACTAAAAACGCTTATAATATCTTCTAACTTACAACTCCTGACGAAATAGTCTATCGAGAAAGGTCTCCTTCACCCATCTTTTCATCAGATTTATATTCTGGGACAATGACAGAAAAGATGCTTGACAGTTTTTAATTCCTCCTCATTTTTGCAACAACCTACAGAAATCTGAATATTTTAATCCCTTTTACTGGCCATATATTTCACATCACAGACACTGATAAATTTTACAGCTTCCCGTAAACTTATTCTGATTTTATTGAGATGCAGGTGAGTAAAATTTTTTATCCCGTCTGGCCCAGAGAATAAACTTATTTCTAAAATAAGTTATGAATGACCTTTTCTAAAGGAGCAAATTTGGTACGAAAAACTTTAATGTTCAGATCATTGTAAAATAATACACAAGGTGGCCTCGTTAGCACATATATTTTCTCTTTAGCAAATATTTTTCTTTCGTATTTGTTCATAATGAGAACAACTTTATTTATAAAACTCGACTTTATTACCAAGAAAAATTTACGACATTGCAAAAAAATGTATTGCCTTAAAAATTTTGTAATCAGTCCTTTCTCCTCCTTTCGTTTTATATTAAAAAACAGTTACACATGTGCAGGCGGATTTAGGCATGTGAACTTCTTAGCCCGCATACCCAACTGTTCAGTGTCGATGTTTTAATGAAAAATAATAAATAATGTCGATTAAGTCTTAAACGTTATCAAAATAGAATTGTCTGTTATTGTGCCATTAATGTGTAGGTGAGATTTTCTATTAATCTTTATAAAAAGGGCTCTTCTTCTTTAGGTTTGCTTAAAAAAAAACAAAAACTCTCTTAGTCCTTACAATTAAAAAGCATACTAAATGTAATTTGTTTTTGCTTTTTTCGTATAATTTCTTACAAAGCAGTAACTACGCATACAATTACAAATATTATATGTGAACATACAGTTTTTGTTGAGTGTAGAGAGTATGAGAAACAAGAACAATTTTAAGCCTATAAGACTTTGCTGACGTCACTAAAAGCTTTTTTGTTTGGTTTTTTTTCTGTTGCTGTTATACAACTTCAAAACAATAACAAGAAATGGAAAACAAAAACGAAAAAAAAACTTATACACACACACATGACAAAATCCAAGTCAGCCATTTTGAGCTGTTAGTGCAATGAACAACAATTCAGTTGCTCGGCAGCCGTGAACGTGTCTATTACATTATTAACCAACATAACTAAAATAAAACGGAATTTATTATGAGAAAAATACATAAATAATATCTAAAGCATAACTTAAGGTTTTATATAAATATTCAAAGAGAAAACGTTTAAAATTTATGGTTTTTAAATAAAAAATTAATTGTAAATAAATTTAGCAACTGAATTAATAATTTAAATAACATATTTATGCTATTTTTGTATATAAAGCTTGTAAGAAAATAAATTTTCAATTTGAAAAGTAAAAATGTAAGCTTTAATGCGACTGTGTGTTATAGTTTGCATTGGTGTTGATGTGTGTGTTGGAGTAACCCAGTAAGAATATAAATTTAGGTCAATAATATTACAAAAATTTCTTGAAAATTCTTTAGACGACAAAGTTTTTCAAAAGAAAAAGGTTTTTCTAATACACAAGAAATAATAAAATAATGTGCAAATACTTATATTAAAAGGAATTTAAGTCATTAATGCATAATTATGTTGGTATTTAATTGATATATTTTTTGTTTAATTTAACAAACAGAACTTTTTGTGCTTCTTCTTCCTTAAACAAATGTAACTAATATAAAAATCAATCGATAAAAGTGGTTTATTTTTGTATTTTTCTTTACTGATTGTTGATTTTATGATTTTTAAATATATATGACAGATTTCTTTTATGTTTAATTTTTTTTAACAACTACGCATGGAATAAGGTTTTTACTTTATTGTTTATCAACAGATTAAACTTTTGTTAAACTTTTAGAAAGCTCAAACAGACTTTGTTGTATACTTTAACAAAACGTTTATTTTGGAATTAATATAAGGAAACCTTTCAAAATGTTTTGTAAAACAAAAATTTTATTTGTTCAAAAATAAAATATATATTTAAAATGTTATTAATGAGCATTACCGTTTGCTAAACTAATTTAAAAACTACAAAGTGAATTTTAAATAGCTCATTTTAAATTTTAGTGGAAAAAAAATTATTTTTTTAAATTTCGCTTTAAAAGCATTTTTTTGAGTTACTGATTGACCGACGGATAATAAGTTTGTTTGTGTCAATTTAAAAAAAAATATTATGGACCGCTTATTATTTAAATTTAAATTAAAAAAAAAATACTAAAAAACTCTTTAAATTTATGCTTCCAAACAATATTACAGAAAGATCTAGCAATGACATACACTAAGATTCTTAGAAATAAAACCAAATCATTTTCATTAAAAAAGAATCGCAACACTGTAAATACAGAAGCAAAAAATCTAAATTAGCATTTCAAATACATAAATACAAGGTCTTGCGATTGACAATTTTGAGACAAAAAAAAAAAAATTGCAGGTGATTTATAACGGTACTTTTCTTTGTTTATTGGAATTAAAGTATAATATTTTTTAGTTTTAAATGGTTCAGAAGAACAGAACCACATTTTAATTTATTTTTTAAACTTAGCAAGAAAGAAAATTTTATTTAAAATTGTATTTATTATTATTTTATATACATTTATTTATTATTATTTTATATACATTTTAAAATTAAATAGTGTGTTAAATTACCCTTATTAACAATAAATTTTTTGTTGACTCGTATAGGGAGATTGTATTGCCCAGAGATATTATGTTTCATGTTTCCTTTATTTTTTAAATAAGTCTATCATTAGTTTATTATTTGGTCTAAATCGATGCTTTGTTTCCAATTTTCCTCTTTTGTAAACCTTTAGGTTAAGCCAACCTCAAACATTTACTATGACATGAAGGTCAAGCTGGTAGGGTTGCCAACTTAAAGTCTTAACATATTGACTATTATATGAGCATTATCATATTGATAAATTCAATCTTGAGGTCAAAAAATACCTTAAATATTAGGATAAAAGGGCATTCGGATATTTTTAAATACAAGTATCACATGGTAAAATCGTCCCCCATGCAATGGGGGGAATTTTTAAGACGATAAAAGATTAGACCGCCTCAAAACAAAAGCAAAATTCGTAACGCAGGCTAGAAGGAAAATTCTTAAGTCCAAACAAAACAGCGGAAACGGAATGGGAATTATTAAAGAGCCTTTGTTTAAAATTAAACTGTTAATTTGAAAATTTTGTGATACTTATTTTTGTAAAATTATTTAAATAAATTAAGGACAAAAAAGAAGAGGGAGAAGAAAATTAACTATTCGCCAAAAGGTATTGTGCGTCGCCTTTAAGAGGTTCGAAACTCAATAAGATGCTGCTGAATCGAAATACTTACAAGGCTAACTTTCTTGGGGCAGTCCTTCTAAGTAAAATATCCTGGAGGAAAAATTTACTAAGAAGAGTCAATAAAATTTCTTACTTTTAGGTTACATATAAAAATTTTCTTGGAAAAACATCTAAAACTTGAGATCAAGGGTGGGTTAACTGGGCTTACACAACGTTTGTAGGAATGTTGCTTAAAGCGATTAAAGAAGAACTGTTTAAGAATATTGTTACTGGGATCCAAACCTGCGCTTTACTTGGCATCGCTGCTGTTCCTAAAGTGGAAGTAAACGTCATTTTCCACACAATATATATTAAGTGCTTAATCAGAATAGAATGTTAGGATAAAGAATTTTCCTTATTAAAGGCGACTTAAGGGTATTGAAATTATTTTTGAAAGGGCACCACCAGCAAAAATATCCTTGAAAAATTATTGGTGGCATCCGTAAGTCTGTGTAGAGTTGCGCAGGTTTTACTGCTAGATCTAAGATGTATGTAGGCATTGGTAGTAGCATGGGATAAAGCTCCTAGTTCTGCCATAGAAAATTTAATGTATTTGAGGCAAAGGAGCTGACAATTTTATGGGCAGCAGATTTAAGGTTACTTATCACTGGTTTTTTTTGGATGGTCAGGCAACCATTTTGGCCTTTGAAACCTCGGGCCTAGATTTTAAGGGGTTTTAAAGTGAACCTATTAGTAACATAGTCAACTAGCTCGAAGTGATTTAGAATTTAAATTGAAATTTAACAAGAAACTGTGAAACCAGAAATTCGTGGCTCTTACAGCAATAATATAAAATGAAAAATTTTTAAATAACTGATGAACCTGTAATTTATATATTTTACATTGTCTCAAATTGAGTATATGACAGGGTGTCTCGTGGCAAATTTATATTTTAAAACTTAAATAAAAAATGTAATTAGTGAAACAAAATTGTATTAAAAGCATTGAGCGATGGAATGGATTTTATTTTTTAAAGAATATGTTTTACAGATATTTTCTGTCAACTTGAACACACTATTCAAAACGGATCCTTGGGTTCTGCGCCATACGCTGCAGTTAACTTGGTTCAATAGAGCTAATTTTTAGACTAATATTTTGCTTAAAAGCCAGAAGATATGGGATACTGTCATTATGAACCCTCTCTTTTAGGTCGTTTCATAAAAAAGCCATGAGATTTAGATCAGGTTACCTCGGTGGCCATCGAATGTTCCCAAAATGACTGATCAGTTTTCGGGGGAAATTTTTCTGAAGAAGATTCAAGGAAGCTCTGGATGCATCGTTTTAAAAAAATTTTGGCGTAAATCAAATTGCCTTTACGATTTGAATTTTAAAAGGATGGAGCTTCTGGTAATTTTTCAAATTTCATAAATTATCTTCTGGGAAGTCCCAGTGAGGCTGCTCTTTTCCGTACTAAATGTCATGGAATTTTCCGCGAACTGCTTTGGGCCAATTCAATGCTTTCGGGAGTCCTTGAAGATCGACTGGGCCCTGGCCATGGCACACTCATAGCCCAAGAAGTTGCGCGGAATCTTTACATTCACGAACGAATTAAACTTACACTCTGCCCAATACGTATTTGCCAAGTACTGAACTTTGAACGAAATTGTCGACGAGTGCGATGCTCACTCGACAACTGCAACATTAAATTCGCACAATCGGCGCTACGCTCCCTTCGCACCGTTTGTTTGTTGCATTTTAAAATATATAAATTTGCCACCAAGTTCCCTGTAAAAATATATGACACAAGCAATTAGTTTCTATTAAATTCAAGACTTTCTTGTATTTGAAACCTAAAAATCCAACTGTCTATTCAATGTGTGAGTTTGCCTTCTTTTCTTCTGGTTCTCTGTGGGTTTTTATTTTACCTTGAAGATGTTTTCGCTTTTCATTGCTTAAAAACGCGTAAAAATTTAGTGACTTACTTGTGTCAGCGCCAGCTGAATGTGAAATTTAGAAACGGAATAACAGAATTTGAGGGAATTTGAGCCATTTTTCGTTCGTTTTGTGGAGTTAAGGCAGATGCATTGTATCACCATGTTTTATGTAGTTTGTAACCACGTTATAGCTGCATCCAATTTGTGTGGCAATTTAAAAAAAATAATAATTTTCTCAGAATGGATTTATGCTCTTGTCTTTGAAACTAACGATTTCAAGATCTTTCATTCTTTTGAAATGCTGAATTGTATAATTTCTTCTGCGATTACAATAGGACGAGTTTTTTTTAATTAAAAATTGTTTGGTTTTATCTTAATGAGCCGCAGTGTATCTATTAACTTGTAACACGGCATTTAGACTATGTTACTTGTAACACATTACTGTAACATATTACAAATTTTTGATGGCAAAGGAGACGGCAGAAACGTTACAAAAGTAACACGATTTCTGTTTTTCATGTTACTTTTTGACGTTTCTCTTTTGACGTTTTAATTTTTCCTTCTATTTTTCTTTATTTTTTTTCGTATACGGCATTGTACCGTGGTCAAAACGTTCAAGAAGAAGAATAAACAACAAAACAAAAAAAAAAGAAAAAAAAGAGAATGCTTAAAGTTTTTGGAAGTTACTTTAAAACGAAATAAGAAAAGAGTCATGTTACAAGTAACATAGTCTAAATGTCATGTTAGTAATATATTACTTTATATTTTAAATTATGAAAGTTTGAAAAAAAAATACATAAAATAAAAACCGAAAACTCAAATATAATTACTAACCAACCACTTTCTTTTACACCAAATTAATATTTTCATTAAATAAAAAAAAAAGATGAATGTGCCTAGGATTAAAACCTGCACATTTGCATAAAAAACGTGCCATTTTAAAATTATTTAAAAGAAAACCTGCACAAAAAGCCAAATGGTAAACAATAACTAATGCAGCAACAACAATTACCCAAGACAAAATTTAAAACAATTCCATGACAAAACCGTGTAACCTTTAGGACAGCTGTTTACTAAGCTTTTATTTACACCACGTAGTAAAGAACTTAATGCCTAAGCACAAGTCAGCAGGTGCTTACAAAGTTATATTCCACTAAAGGAGGCAAAAATTAGGAAAACCTACATAAACAATAGAAAACTGCAGCGACATAATGGAGACAACACCAAAAGTACATCGCCATCGTCACAGGCGCACAGAGTCTCGTCATAGGCGTAACGAAAGACAGACAACTAACAATACAAGTAGTGCATCAGATAATAAATCGCCAGCACGCATTAGCAATGACAATATTCTCCATGCTGAAGAGGGTGCATGTTCAAGCAATATAGTTGAGTCAGATGCTCTAATAGCAGCTGTGGCAACACGTTTGCTGCAAGAGCATGAAAAACAAACATCAAATGAGGATGCATCAAGAGCATTAGGTGGTGCAACTTCCAGTCAAACGTCACAATCCCAACAAACAGTAGTGCTGGTAAATGGTTATGCTCCACAGGAGAGCACAGCTACAGAGAGTTATAATCATCCCAACCATAACCACAATCGAAGAACTAATGAAAGCAACGACCTAATAAAACCCTCAGAAGCTGATGCTAGTGAATTGGCTGCTACTGGTCCACCCGATGGACCCAGCAGCAGTCGTAACTCCTCGGGTGATGCTATGAGTTTACGTGAAACTTTGCAACAGTTACCTCCCACCATAACAACGCATAGACATAGGCGCACACTTTCACCACACTCACCGTCACGACGCGTTCACGAAACTGCAGCAGATGCTTCATTTGCTCGCGGCATTTTAGGTTTCATGGATCGTGAACTAAAACAGTCCTCACCCACACCCTCAGCCTTAAGTGCTGGCAGTGGTGGTGGACGAAAACATCAGTCCCTATCGGATCCCACAGCTAGTCCGGCCCAAAGATCCACACGTTCACGTAGCTCTTTGGAAAAAAGTCCACGACGTAAACGCAGTAAATCTGAATCGAGACGTAGACGTGAACGCAAACTAATAGCTGCTGGTGAAATGGAGGTTAGACAGGCCAATGAAACGCTAATGCGTTATCTGAAACAAGTTTCTGAAATGAATGATGCCTCGCTGTCGGGTGAATTGGAAATCGATCAGAGTCTAGAGGAGCGTAGAGTTCATAGAAAAACAAAGTCACAGCGTGACAAAAGGGGACATATAATAAGTGAGTATTACAAAAAAAAACTTTGTTTTATTTATATAATTATTTAAGGGTGTCCCAACATAAAAAAAATATTTGAATATCATTTTCAGGGAAATGCAATCAGCCACATAATTTATGAAAAGATATTGATATAAATGATAAATTACACAAGAATGCATTGTTTTAAAATGAAAAAGGACCTTCTAAATTTTGCCCCAGAGTTTTCCCTATACGAGTGCAGTGTAAGGCAGACTCCCCCTATTTTTCTTTACAAACACTTTTGTGGAACATACTTACACCCTAATTCCGCCTCCTAACAGGGTTGCATAAGAAAATTTGAAAAAAATGGTGTAAAACCATCTTAAAGTTCCCTGTAGTCAACCTGAGAAGAATAAGATGTATCAGAGATTCCCATTAGTTTTCTCTCCCAAACATATTCCTAGAATATGCTCACCCCTATGTCCGTCACCTAAGGAGGTTGCCATACAAAATTTATAATAATGATGTAAAAACACCTACAACTTCCCCAGAGTCGGCCTTCAGGAAATAAAGTGTACGATGGACCCTCATTAGTTTCCCCTTACAAATAAATTTCTACAATATACTTACCCCCTTTCTCCGTCGCCTAAAGGGCTTCCATAGAAAGTTTGAGGTATTGTAATCAATCCTCTCCATACAGCTTACAGGTTGCCCGTAGATAGATAGGACACGACCCCAACTCATTCTTCCGTGCAAGCATTTTCATGGAAATACTTACTCTCTATCTCCACCTCCACGGTTGGGCAGTATGTGAAATACTTGTATTTGAAATACGTATTTGAAATATAAGTACGTATTTTGTATTTGTATTTAAAATACCACCTTCTTATGTATTTGGCATTTCGTATTTTAAATACCCAACACTGAAGTATTTTGTATTTTGTATTTCAAATACTTATGATGAAAAAAACATTTTTTTGTTACACAAAAATTTGTCATAACCAAAATTAAAAAATGTTACAATTTCCCAGGGTACATTATACAAGATAATTTAAGGCGAATTCAAAAAGTTCGCCCTCTGCATTACCCTTTTGCGTTTGAATGGTGGAATGAAAATTTCATACAAAATTTGATATTTGTAACGTGCCGAGCCGGCACAAAGTATTTTTATTATGATACTTGCGGTACGAAAGAAACTTGAATAGATTAGATGGCTAGGTATACAAAAAGATAAATGTGAAGGGTAAATTAGATTCGGTAATCTGATTAAAGCGTTTTTACTTGTTTTTATTAATCATTTTTGTAAGTCTCTGGATAATTTTTAAATACCCCAATAATCTGAAAAAGGGTACGTGTTGTATGAAACATATCACAAGGCTTATGCGAGCTATAAATAGAATTTTAAATTTCTTTTTGTTATTTTGCCATTCAATTTATGAGAAAATATGGCAGTTTAAACTTTGATAATTTTTCAAAGGGCTATTTTCAAAAGGGCTTCTCAATTAGACTACTTATGCCAATATTCATAATACATACTTATGATTGGTTAATTAAAGGCAGTTTTGACAGGGATAATTGCAAAAAGATCACAAAAAAGAAAGAAACTGGCCTAAGCTGTACCACAGTCGGGTGTTTCACCTAACCTAGCCATTGGGCTACCATTACCTTTGCTCCAATTTTTTTTTCCAAGCTGTAAATGTTATTCTTAATTTTTTTGTGGAAAGTTAAACGTTATTAGCTGTAATAGCTTTCAAAATAAAACGCATAAAAAATTTGATTAAATTTATTGAATGGTAAGGGGGCTCTCATGTTCCTTGCTACTATCCCAAAGTTAATTTTCCCGCCTTTAAAGTCTCCATACCAAATTTTGTGGCAACTGAGATATAAAGGGATACATGCAAAGATTTTGTTCTAAAAAATCTTAGCCTTTTCCTTTTATCTCAGCTTCTAGTAGGCCGCTCTTACTGATTTCAATTAACTATTTGCTCTTAAATATTTGGAGTTGGAGTTAGTCAGCTTCCTCAATGACAAAAGTAAGGAGCTTTCCAGTCTTGAAGGCTACCCAAATATAAGAAATATTTTCATAAAACTTAAGACCAGTTTGTGTTCATCAGGACCTGTAGAAAGAGTGTTTTCTTTAGCAGGATTTATATATTCTCCAACAAGAAGCTGCTTATCTGATGATACTTTTAAACATCTAGTGTTCATGAAAGGAAATTCTTATTTTTCAGATTAGTGGCTATAAATGTATTTTGTACTTTGAATTTCAAAAAAAAGATACTAAAATACTGTGTTTTGTATTTTGTATTTGAAATACTCGACTTGAAAGTATTTGGTATTTTGTATTTTAAATACAGCAAAGTATGTATTTTGCCCAAATCTGTCCACCTCCTAAGGGGGCTGCCATACCAAATTTGAAAAGACTAAGATAAAAACCCCTTAAACTTCCCTAGTCATCCCTTTTTAAAAATTTTTCAATATTTTATAAATAAAAAAATTGGTAAAAATTAAAAAAGTTCGGGGCTTTAAAAGGCCAATGCGAAGGGGATTCAATATTCGGAACAGCCGAATATAGCGCTCTAATTTATTTTACATGGATTGAAAAGCTGTATTTCAATATATTTAAAAGGAAAAGTTTTGTTAAAAAAAGCGTAAATAGAGTGGCCAGTAAATTGTTAAAAATATATGAATATTTTAAAATTAGAAATTTATTTCTAAAATTATTATTTTATTTTTGAAATAAAAAAGTACTTTTTTGAGTAAAAAAATAGTCCATTACCTGATAAAGTATGTAAATATTATTACTAAGAGCAAATTATTTAAGTGAAATGCCATGTCAATACAATTATTTTGTAATACAGTTTGAAAGCACTCTTTTTAAAAATGCTTAGTTTAACACTCTTAACCTTTTACAAACAGTTTTGTTAAGAAATGGTTGTTCTCCTGAAGAATTTTTTTTTAATCTCTTATTTTTGTTTGAAGTCTTCTTTACCATTTCTAATTAGTTTTCTGTGGCAATATATATGTCCTTTTGGCTGCCAATATATTTTGAATTAATATTTTATGTTTTTCTAGTCTTTCCTTCATATAACATACATGGTAAACTGTATTTGCAACTAACAAATTTAATTTAGTTCTAATTAAATTGACTTTGAAACTTCTTGCTAAATTTCATATTTCCCATGGCTTTCAATTGCGACCATCAATCTAATTGTGAGCGCATTTGCTTAGAAAACGTGTTCCTACTTAAAAAAATGTCCTTTAAAGAAAACACAAAATTATCAAAAACTATTATCTTAAAAGATAAAGAAAAAAAATTATGTATTTGGCCTAATTTAAAATATCAAATACTCAACATTAGATGTTAAAGGTCAAGAATGATGCTACAAAATTCTGCTGCTATAGCAGACGTAATAAAAATAAAAGATGGCAAAACTTAGGAACAAAATTATGCACATAAATCGTTGTGTTGGTGCAATTTAAAATTTAACCGTATTATATATTAGAAACTTGAACACAAATACATATAAGTATGATATATGTGCATATACTTATGTATAACAAACATGTAGTACGTAATATAACTCAAGAACACTTAGAAATGCATAAAGGTATTATGAGTGTGTGTACGTAAATGGTACTTGTGGGCATGCATGGGTTGATAAGTACTTGTTTTATATTAGTTTATTTGTTTGTGGTTTAATATATTCATTATATATATATGTACATTAGGGTGGCCGTTTTTTGCTTGAGATTTTTATCATAAAATATACTATAAGTTTCTGTAGATATGACCCCCAAACGCTACTACTGGTTACCAAACCCAAAACCTAATTTTTAGTAAACTTAAGTTCCCAGCGACACAGGTTAATATACTCCAATTGTGATTTAACTTTGGCTATCGCATAATCTGCAAGGATTCGCCACTTTGTGGGGTTTCTGTGGTCAAAAATACAATATCGATTTCTTACAGTCACCCTAGTGTACATACATGTGTATGTACAAGGTGGGCCAAAAAAAATCACTCTATTAGGAGATGCTCTTATTTTTGCAAATGACGGCAAATGTCCAATCTCTTTTGACAGTTGTGAGCTAGACAGATGTAGAACATAAGTGAATAAGCCATGGAGCGATACACTCCCCAAGAAGGCGTAATAATCGTGTCTATTTTCTTGCATAACAATTTGCTTGTGGTGTTGGCGCAGTGCTAGTTCCGTCGCCGATTTCCCGGTCGTCCGGCACTGACTGCGCAAACACTGTGCCGTTTTGCCACCAACCTTGAAGAGTATGGGACCACACGAGACGCTGCCAAAAGTGTCTGGTCCGGAGCGCCTGTTCTGCCTAGAATATCGCCTCTGTTGGCGAAGTTGTCGGGCTGTCGCCAGAAACATCGACCAAACGCCTGATCTTGCAATTAACCATCAGCCGATCTTCCCTTAGACGAGTCTTGGTCAAAGATGTGCACATTTCGCCGTACAAAGTCCAACCCATGCATCAGCTGCTGCCAGTCGATCGCCAAACGCGTGTAACGTACGGCCAGGCCATCCTAAATTTCGAGGCTAAAGGCGACGTTTTTTCGACAAAAATCATAATGAGCGATGAGGTTCATTTTCACCTCAGCGGGTGCGTCAACAAGCAAAACTATTGCTTCTGGGGCAACGGAAGCTCACGAATGATGCACTAGGAGCCATTACACTCATTTAAAGTGACTTAATGGTGAGCTGTTCACGATAGAGGAGTCATCGGACACTCTTTTTTGGGGAAGTCGCTGGTCTAATGACGACACTGGACGGTGCGCGCTATAGGGCCATGTTAACGGAGTTTTTTCTGCCGCAATCAAACGAATTGGGACTGAATGAGATGTGGTGTGGATTAGCGGCAAGCCACAGCCGATATTCTGAAGCCATCGTTCCCGGGTCACCTCATCTCTCCTTTTGGTGATTCACATTGGCCCGCAAGATGACCCGATTTAACCGTTCCAGACCCTTTTTGTGGGATTTTTAACAGTTCCGTGCTTTTGTAAATAAATCCAAGATACTGGAAGCCCTCAAGAACAACATTCATCGAGAGTGCGAGAATCTGTCGCCTGAAACACTCGCCGAAGTGATGGAAAATGCCACAAAACCTGCACGTATATCAATCAATTGCAATGGTACCCACTTGGCCAATATCTTCTTCTTATCTTGATCAGTAAAAAAAAGTTAAGATAAGCACAATCAAAAAAAGAATCGAAGTTTTTCATTTAGAAAAAAATGAGAGCCAAACATCTTGAATGACTTTTTTGGCCCACCTTGTATAAGTATGTGGCCATATTAAATTTGTTCTAATATTTGTTGTTTCTTCACAAGAAATAAAAAGAAAAATTTCTTATTTCAAAGGTTAAATATGTAGCATATGTTGTAGTTTTTATTTCTTTTTTAGTCTATTGCTAAATATGTTTTCATTTTCCTAGCTGCAGCATCATCACGTACCGAATATTTTTTAAGTTATAAAAGTCAATGGGCTTATTGTATAGAATTTTCTATGCATTCTAAGGTTATTTAAAATAAAGAAAGAAGTGAAAATGTTTTTAGTGCTTTAGACCGATAATACTATACCCTGCACAACGTTTTTTTTTTATTTTTTAATACTAAACAAGGAAAAACCAATCTTTACTGGAAATGCCTTAACTTTAAGTACAACAGGGCTATAAGTCTGTTACCAACAGCGGTAAAAGCCCGGTTTATAAAATAAGTACTTTGGCGAAAATCCCATATAAAGAACAGACGTTAAGGGTTTTACGTGATACCTGCCATACTGGCAGTAGCTCACGGTGCTCTCAACACTGGTAGATACAAAGCGTCCACCAGCGCCCCCAGAATGGCCTACCCAACCAGCCATGTACCAATTCTCTGCTATGACTCTGTGCAAGCCATAACATACCCCTTGCTGAGGACTTGGGCCATCTAAACCCAAATTGGGTCTCTAGTTTTGATCTCGCCTTCATAATCAAAATAGATCCGCGCCGACAAGACACATCTCCACACGCTTGTGAAACAGCACCCAACCTTGAGCAAGGAAGATTATGATTGTCATGTCGCATCCAACAAATGCGACACCCAGCTCTGTTCGAAGGATCTTTCTTCAAGCCTCAAGACAGACCAGCGAATCCCTGATCACATTTAGCTCAAGACAGATTGTTTTCGTCTCAGCCATGTCTGTTAGCCTTTCGGCAAGTATTCCGAAAGTTGCCCGGTTGATACCGCTAGGAGGTAGACTCAGGAACTTGTGTTTTACACTTATCAACCCTCATATAAAGAACAATACAACATTTTTCTCTGGATTTATCGAGAGTTAACCTCAATAAAGCTGAACTTGCCTGTGAATCTACATAACAGTCCATAAAACGCCTACTACGTATGAAGTGAGGGCCTTTGACGCAATCGTTTTACTTGTGGCCATTTACGCTACTCTTGAACGGTGAACGGATCTTAAGTGGATTCATGCTGTAAAATTTCTTAGATGCCTTCAATGCATTCTTTTAAATTATGTGACCTTTGCCCACAGCGCATTTTCGATCGGCAAGTAGTAATTAAATGAAAATTGCCTCCACCAAACTTGTAAATCATAGACATGCTTGATTCGGTCCATGTGGACCTAAAGGTATAAAAAAATTAAAAAAAATGAGATCTAAGTCAAATTTTATGAAAAATCAGATTAACAAGGCGATATCCTCATAATAACCAACACACAGAGGACAGTCTCTATACATGCAGTGTATTGTGTTGTTATATGAAAATTTTTTTGTAAAAAGGAAAACAAATGGAGAAGTACTTTTGGACAGTTGATTTAAACAAATCTTTATGAAGTTTAGTCCACATACAAACAGTGCGACTAAAAAAGAAATTTTCCTTGTAACGCGTGGTAAAACTTATTTACCCACAAATGGAAATGCTTTCAGTTTTACCTATAAAATTCGGGGTATGAACAACAATTTTTCTTGTTTCTTTAGAGAATAATACATTTAATTCTCTATAGAATAATAAAACATATAACCACAGTATGACCGTGCTCAAATGAGTTGAAAAGGTTAAATACCTCTTACCTTTGTCCGTTTCTGTAAGCAATCAAGAAGCTCAAATATAGAGTTTAGGAACTAGTCCATATATTACAGCTGTATTACTTTTTAAGTAGGTTAGGTTAGGTTAGGTAGAACAGGCAGCCGTTGGAGGAAAGGATACAGCTCACTTCGGTCCGCTTAATTCGATCCCTTTGTGTTACCTGGAGAGGCAGATAGAATAGGTTGAGACGGAAGGAAAGAAGAAATTTAGATTAAATTTTTAGAGGATAGATAAGAAAGAACAGAAGAAAGAATGAAGCAGACTTACCAGGGTCTCAGGTGGGAATCGAACCCACAACCCCCTGACTGGTAGACTCGTGCACTTACCACTGACCTACCGGGGCACCCTACTTTTTAAGTAACGAATCTTAAAGCTGTTCCGTGCAGCGGGCATAGCACTGGATTATCATGCTAAGAAGATTTCAAATTTCGATCTTTCTACAATTCATACTATTTATTTTTACAGACAATGCAGCTTGGAGTTTTAATTTTTTTTTGTATGTTATTCTACCAAAGGTTTATCTTATCGACAACCAAAAATATTTTTTTAAATTAATTTTGAAAAAAAAAACCAGAAGCTAGAAAGAGGTGACAATTAACACTCGGATGATTTTTGTTAGTTTGTTTTTAATTCAATATAAAAAAAATCAAGAAATGCTTTAGGAACGGAATATGCAAAATAATATGCCAAAATATGCTGTAATATGCAAAATATGCCCTAGAAAATGTATGGCAAAATTTTGCAAAATTCCCTGAAACAAGTGATCATAATAATGGCATTCGTTTCAAAATAAAGAATTAAATAAAAAAACGTATCAAAGGTGGCAATAAATACGAAAAAAAAATTCTGTCAGTTCTTTTAAAATTAAACATAAAAAGTCCAAAAAATGTTTTAAAAACGGGCATTAAAAAAATGCTCTTAAAGTTAAAACCTGCCAAAATATGCTTTTATAAGCAAATTATGCAAAACTATTCCCTTACAAATGGGTGCCAAAATTTTTCAAAAGTTCTAAAACGTATAAATAACAATATTATAGGTGTTGATCCGAATCACCGGAAAAAATAAAATTTGTTAAATTTTTGGTTGCCCTGATAATCACTAATAAAACAAACCCATACACTTCATCCCAGTATATCGTTATTAAAGAGCACTTATATTTAGATTTTGGTCATTTACATTAGCAATTTCCATATAAAACTCAAATTTATTTATAAGTTCTGCCATCACATAGAAATTATTTTGTACAAAGTATCCACCTCTTGTGCTTTTTATAGTTTATTTTTTTGCCGTTTTGACATTTTCGACACTAAAAATAACACAAAATAATCTACTTACTTTGTGGCAAAATGAGCCAAAAAATTAACGTTAATGACCCTTAATGAACATGAAATTAAACTAAAGAGAAGAAAAAACAAGTAAAACCTACATTGAAGACTAAATATACAAATGGTGGCTTTAGATAGACTCATATTCCTCTATTATCACAAGGTCTCAAACATAATGAATAACACCTGCAGACTTGTAGAAAAAAAATCATAAAAACTAGGATGTGAGATTCTATTTTTGATTCAGTTTACACACACACACACACAGACACACTAAGCAAACAAATTTGCAACTTTTACAAACAAGAGAACGACACGTACTTTGAAAGCTTTTTTGTGTCCTGATGGATTTGAGTTAAAAAAAAGTAAAAAATACAAACACTTGTAGACAATATTAAGGAAAATTGTGGGGAATTCAAGTGTATTTGATTTTCTTGGTTGTGTAGGATTTGTTTTATATTTAAGTGTATTTTAGGTAGAAATGACTTGTTGGGCTTTAAAAAATTGGTCTGATTTTATGAGGAGAAATATTCCCCCTTGTTTAAAACCAAATATTTTTTTGTCTGATACATATATTGTAGAACAGAAATTTACAATCAAGACGAAGCATAGAGATTCTATCAATTTGCCAATGAATGTGGCAGCTTAAGTTTTTAAGGCAAAATTTTTCTTCGTCGTTTCTTGATCAAAATACTCTGTGACTTAGCAAAAGTGCTTTTCAGATAACAAGTTCTAAGATTTCGGCTAATTGTCGTAGGAAATAATTTGCTAAGGAAGGGATATCAAGACCTTGTAAGCATGTCCTAAGTAATGCTGTTTTATTCCATTAGCATATATGTGAGTTGCTTTGTGCATATCTTTTATTTAGATTTAAGCTGGGACAATCTGTGCTTTTGCCGTTACATACCGGCTCTTCTTTTTTCAGACAAAAGCTGTTCCACATATGTTGAGAAAATTCTGTTTTCTCAAGTCAGTCGGTCGGTAGAAGAAGCGGCTTTTTGAATTTGTTTATTTGGGCTACCTTCACAGAAAATATTACCTTCCGGAGTCTTTAAGCCTTTCTAGGTAAACCCTAAAAGACGTTAAGGGTTTTACTTAAACACCTTCCCTGCGGGCAATAAATCACGGTGCTCTTAACAATTGGTGGAAACAAAGCGTTCACCAGCGCAACCAGAATGGCCGAACCAGCCACCAAGGTTGCAATTCTCTGTCATGACTCTGTGCAAGCCATAACATACCCCTTGCTGAGGAGTTGGGCCATCTAAACCCAAATTGGGTCTCTAGTTTTGATATCGCCTTCATAATCAAAACAGATCCACGCCGACAAGACACACTTGTGAAACAGCACTCAACCTTCAGCAAGAAAGATTATGATTATTATGTCGCACCCAACGAATGCGACACCCAGCTCTGTTTGAAGAATCTTTTTTCATTTAAAAAAATCAATTCCTCCACATTCATCAACGCTTTATAATCTTCTTACCGCCAGTCAGGACCGAAACACGCACATAATTCAACATGCCAATGCCGGCCTTCTCATTATTTGCAAATACTCGGATGGGATCTTATTTTAGAGCCAAGGGTCCCCAGCCGTAGCCAGTTTCCCTATTTACCTACTTCCAAACACACTTACACCTTTTCAGCTATTAGCCTACTTCATCAGTTGCTCATGTACCTGGGTAGACCCGCCAAAACTAGAGACTCTATCTTGTGAACCTTAAGTTTATATAAGACAGCTAACGCGATCACTCTGGGCCCGCACAAGATGGACCTTAGCATATTCACTTTCGTTCTCAGTTGCCTCGCTTGGGGATAACCGCAGCCACCACGTGAACTCTCGAAGGAGACGTCACCACCAATCAGTTCATACACTGGTAAGCACATGGGGCCAACTAACTCCTTTGGTACCAGATAGGATTCTTGTCAGCCTCGGAAATCTACTTCCGTACAATTCCTACCAATTTCTATTTAACACAGATAAGGTATTGGTACCCTTAGAACCTTGTATTGCTGTGCCACTTAATGGCGATGTACATGACACAGTGACAACAAGGGCAGTTTGCCTCAAGCCGGACCAGTAAGTTAATAACCACTGATCCTTTTAAGCCCAAGACTGATAATTTTCAATTTAGCCATGTCTGTTAGCCTTCCAGTAAACTGAAAGTTACCTGGTTAATACCACGAGGAGGTGGACATAGGCACTTGTGCAGATGGAAGGTTTCCCGGGGGCCCCTTCTCTTTAATCATATAACTTATCAACCGGTAAACCCTAACAATGTGTTGAGGACCACAAATGGTGAAATTTTTTTTTCTAAAAATGGTGAATTTTGTAGGCGAGTGGTCTGAAGGTAGATCCAACGAGGCTTAAAATCTTAAAAGCTACGCGAATATACATTTCCTTTTACCAAAATCAATGATGTTTGGAACTTTGTTTTGGCTAGTTTGCTACTAAGTTGTTTGTCCAGTTGAAATAAAATTACTGGGAACCCTAGTTCGTATACCTAGCAATGTAGTGGCTAGCTGTCATAGAACGGGGACGTAAAGTTAAAAAAAATTAAAGTATTTTGTTTTTGTTATTGAAAATCTAGGCAGACAACAAAGTGGCAAAGATTACAAATATATTAAAATTTTTAAACACGATTTAAATCAAGTTGTAGAGCAACACTTATCAGTTAAGACCAATCCCAGAGCTCATGTCAGTTAGCGAGCATATTAAGCCTGTATTCAGTCTCATTTCCGTCAATTCTGCATCTTTATATGACTGTTATATAAGTTGATGGCTAAGTTGAATGTCGAGGTATTTCGCCTTAAACAGTTGAAATACAAACTGGAAAGCATGGAAAGCATGATCAAAAGTTGCGTGGGCACTCTGGCATTTCTTTTTACTTATTTTTATTCCTCATAATTTTGACTATTCCTCTTTTTGGCTAAAATGGTGCTGTCATTGGTTTGAAGCCTTTTTCAGATCTTCGTTAGTACCTTGAAAAGTATTAAGACCAACAAGTGTAAGATACTACCTTGCGATATGCCAGTTGCTTTTGATTGAGAAAAGCTTGAGTGGTCTTCCTGTTTGATCATATACTCTAGGCAAGCTATGTATTTTCTAAATGACTATGAAATTACTGGCAATTTTAGTTTAAGTTCAGTTTATAGTCCTTCCTGTCATACCTTATCATAAACTCGAGAGACATTCATAGTCAAAGGGCAACAAGCTTGATTTGCAATTTGGGGACCCCCACTGAGGTTTTTCGGTAAAAAGTTTTATATCTTGAGTGCTATTTTTGAAAAGATTTATTCAGAAAAAAAAGTTTAAACTGACCTTCAAAAAAACTTGAGAGTTAAAATCTTCTGCAAAAATAATCCTCTTGAAATTTCTCAATAAAACTCTGAAAATAAGAATTCTCTCAGATATCAACTTTAAGCAAAGCTTAGACTAGATAGATAAGAAGTTAATTTTACAAAGTTATCTATCTATATGGCTTATTGCTTTTGGGTAGGTTAAGTCCTGGGAGCGAGATTGGGGTCATATTTGAACACCGGGCGTAAGGATACAGGTGACTAAACACGACCAAACTGCTCGAGATTACAGAACTATAGAGTCATGTAGTTAGGTAAAGGATTGAGCCAACACTAAGACGAAAAAATCATAGGCCGCCGCGGCTTGATAGATATGATCGGCGGTCCAGTGAGCCGGCTGTCAGCCGTTCGGCGCAGGTATTTGCATCCATATTTATGTTTAACAGCATTGCCAACTGGTTACGTTTGCTACACACGTGTATGAATTTTGTCCTTAAAAAAAACTGGACAATCACAGTATTTTGCCTTTACCTAGGTCCGTGGGTATTCTATCTAGCTCACTTTAAAAAGCGGCCATCTCAGGAATATTTATGATTGCTTGACACCAATACCTGGTTCGCAATACTTAAATTTACTCCGGAAACTTTATTTTAACAGACACACATACGGACAGATGGACATGGCTTAATCGTCTTCACTACCTTTAAGCATCCAGAATATATTTAATTTATGGAGTCGCAAATGGATAATCAAGAAATTACAAACGGAATGGCCAACTGATATATACCCTTATCACTACGTGAAGGGTAAAAAAATGCTGTGATATAGCTCTAACAGTAACCGAATGCAAATAAAAATAAAAAATTTTAATTTTAATGAAATTTATAAAGAGTAAAATCTTGACATATGTTTTTATTAATTATTTACAACTTTTCTCTTACCCCTTTACAATGCTTCTAACATTAAGTAAAAACTGCTCTCCGTTTTCAATAAGCTTAAATGTGCAACAACAACAACCACAAATTATTTTATATGTAAACTTGCACATGTGTTTGCAGTTAGTTTTACTGAGATGGAATTTATGCAGCTTTTTCTTTGAGTATATATGTATGTGTATGTGTGTTTTTGTCGTATATTAGAATATTACAACTTTAATGTAAACTTTTAATTGTTTAATTTTAGGTAAATTTTATACAGCCAGTGGCCTAACATCATTACTAAAAGAGCTTTCCGATGACATTGTACCCGCTGAAGGAGAAGAAATTTACAATCCATTTACACCGGTCGTCTCGCCCACAGATGATACGCCCGCGCACATTGATAAATTATTTATGCAGACGTCATCGGGATATCGACCAGTTGAACACTACAGCTATTATGGCAAACATTCGTTTTTACGTTCGGGTGGCATGAGTGGTCGTGTTGGCGGCCATGCAGCAAATGATGGTGATGCAAATTATGGTTGTGCGGATGGAGGTATGGATAGTAGTCGTGGTACTGGTGGCATAGCTGGAGGGGGTAGTAATGGGCTACGTAGTAGTTGCGGTGCTGGCAGTGCAGTTGGTGGTACTGCCGGCTTTGGTATGCGTACAAGTGGTAGTTTTGGTGATACTCGTTGTCTACTAGATGGTGAATATTATAGGTAAGTGTGGTGAGGAAGACTAATTTGGTTTTTAGTGAATTGTTGGGTGGCATATTTAGTTGAAATAAAAGTTTTGTTAGTTGCCTAAAAAAGGAAAAGATGTCAAGGGATAATTATGTTGAGTCTTAAGCTCTTTGTAAGGGGTTGTAAAATGCATTCAAATGATAACAAGTAAGTTGATTTATAAGAGGCTGCAAGTACAGTTAAATGAATGCTTCACAGTACTTAGAATAGATTTTGCTGTGTTGTATAGAAACTTTTTTAAAAATTTTAAATATCAAGATGGCTTTTAAGGGCATTAATTCAATATGTACCTTTACAAGGTGTGCGCCAATGATTTAAAAATTTTAAAAATTATAATTTCTTTATAAATATTTTTTTGTATATTTAAAAATTTAAAAATTATATAGGGACACTACGCTTTGAAGTTGGCCACTTTAACTTTTTTATAATAAGACTAGCTAAGCCCCGGTATGCTTCGCTACCCCAATCATAGTTAAATCATTAAAATGTGTAAACAAAAGAATTTATATATTTTTTAATTTATTGGTTGCCTCACATAAGTTGCAATAAATAATAAGTCAGCCCTACGGTTTACTTAGCACATAAAAATTGGAAATTTACCAGGCTTACAGTTTTGGAGATATTTAGAAAGCTTTAATAAGCAAAAATTATTTATAAACTTCTATGTATAATATTAGCCCCTTATTAACATATTAACATTTTTTGGTAACCTGACGAATGCAATTTAAATTATGTTTCTACCTTCATTGGTTTTAAAGTTACGAAAAGTACTAAAACATAATTTTAACCTTTTTTGCCCCTAAGAGTCCAATTATTCAAAAAATACCCAAAAACGTACTCATATTTTTTAGGCCTGTCGCATCCAATTTGAATTATGTTTCTATCTTTATTGGTTGAAAAATAACAAAAAAACGCATAAAAAAATCAAAATATATTTTTAGCCTTGTTTTCCCCTTTTGGGTCCAAAATTAAAAAAGTACGAAAAACCTATCGAACGCAATTTGAAAAATTGTTCTATCTTTATTGGTTTAAAAGTAACAAAAATACCAAAAAGTACCAAAAGATAATTTTACCCCTTTTTCCCCCATTTCGGACCAAAATGAAAAAAATACTCCAGATACCTGTCTGTTTATTTCTTAAGGAAAACGCAAAACTTTTTAAATTTTGTTTCTATCTTATAAACATTCTAAGATAGTAGGCTACAGGTTTTTCCTTTTTTGTCCGCTTTTTATCTCTTTACAGGCCCAATGTTTAAAAACTCATGTGCATTTAAACAAACATGTAAAGTTTAACACGTGTTGTAAATTTCACGTATTTAGCTCTACGCGTTAGATCAATATGGCCTTGGGTAATTTTGAAAGGCCATTCATAACCTAACCTTCGCACACAAATGGGCGTGTTGTGGGCGTGGCAGCAATAGTTTTCAAAAAAAAAGTAGCCTATTGTTCCTTTCAGACTTGAAGTAACACTCCGTGAAAATTTACAAAAATCGGTCCACTGGTGTGGCCAGCTATAAAATACAAACATACATACATACATACATACACATACATACATACATACATACATACATACATGCATACATACATACATACATACATACACCCCTTCTTTAAATAATAGATTTCCATGGGCCAAGCTTAAGGCCAGCATATAAAGTATCAAAATTTTACAAAACTAATTGAAATAAACGACTCAAAAATGTAGAAAAATGTTTAACTTAAACAAAATTTAAATTAAAACTTTTTGGTCTTATTTTAAACATACGTTAATATAACTTCAAAGAAATTAAGTGTACATTATACATACATCTATGAAATGGATATTAAATGTCTTTTGTAATTCGACATTTTAAATGCTTGCACTCGTAGCATTTAAATATCGTGACATTTAAAAGCACCTCCGGGTATATTTTTTTTATTTCTTCCACCCAACACAAACTCTACTTTTTGGGGTTTTACAAATAATATTATATACTTATGTACATACATATTTATTCTGACAATAAATACATTTCTTTCTGCAATATATTTAACAGTAAAACAAGCTCAGTGCGGTTCTACTTAATGATGCTAAAGTGTGTTGCATAAATTTGTTGTTCACAATTTTAAATTTACAATTTCTGTTTCCATAGAATTATTTTTTTGTATTTTATTTAATTATTTATTTTATTTTTTGTCTTTGAAAAAATATTTTCATTTTGCTTTTATACCCTTCACATAGTGATAAGGGTATATATCAGTTTGTAATTCCGTTTGTAATTGCTTTATTATCCATTTGCAACCCCATAAAGTATATATATTCTGAATCCTTACAGATAGGGAAGTTGATATAGCGATGTCCGTCTGTCTGTTTGTCCGTCTGTCCGTAGACGTCAAGGGGTTTAACGTGAACACCTACCCGAGGGGCAATAATCCATGGCGCTCTCCGCACAGAGTGGAGACAATGCGTCCACTTACGCCCCCATGGATAAGACTTTGCAACCGCGAAGCCATGGGTACCAATTTAGAGCCATGCATTTGGGCGGAGCCCATCTAAAACTCCTTCCGATCTATGGGTCTCGGCACCCGGTTTCAATACAACTCCACATCGAGCCGAAACTCTCCCCGCGATCTGGGTTCAAGCCACAACCACCACGTTGCTCCCAAAAGGGGCCTCAACCATTACCAGGCTAGAACCGAGGTTCAAGGGGCTCCTGACACCCGTGGTACCAGATTTAGAATGACAAGTTTCTGGTCAGGCCTCGTAGCCAAGGTCAAGCCAAGGCTACTTCCAGTTGAACTTCAAACAGTTCAGGGACTGGTAATCCCTCGTGGCCAAAGTAACATCGCCTCTGCCTACAGACAGAAAGTCTGTCCGTAGGTTGAAATCAAGTTTCCGGAGTCAAATAAAAAGATACAGACCAGTTATTGAAGTCAAACTGTTAGAAATATTTCGCAGACAATCGCTATTTAAAATCAGCAAAATCGGTTCACTATTGACCGAGATACAAGCGAAAAACCAAGGTAACCCATTTTTTTAGGACAAAATCCGTGCATATATCCCTATATATCTCAGTAATTATAGTCACTATTGCCACAAAACTTGGAACGGATACTCTTAAAGTAGGCACCTAAATAATGAAAATTTTTTTTTCAGATAGGATTAGGGGAAGTGGTAGTTTTCCTACAATTGCACGAATTTGGTGAAATATTTTATGCGCTATATTTCGGAAACTATAACAGATATCGAAATAAAATGTTCTACAAAGAGTAATTCGACAGCAAAAGCTACGCTTTGAAGTAAAAATTTTTTTTGGGGGGGGGGGGGGGGGTGAATATGGGGTAGCTCCCATACAAATTCACAATTTTTGTAAAATTTTCGATACGCTATATCTTGGAAACTGTAACAGATATCGAAATAAAATGTTCTACAAAAAGTAATTGGACAGCAAAACCTACGCTTTGAAGTAAAAATTTTTTTGACTGGGGGTGAATATGAGGTAGCTCCCATACAAATTAACAATTTTTTTGAAATTTTCGATATGCTATATATATCTCGGAAACTGTAAGAGATATCGAAATCATATATTTTACAAAAAGTAATTGGACAACAAAACCTACGCTTTGAAGTAAAAATTTTTTGGGTGGCTGGTGAACAAGGGGTAGCTTCCATACAAATTCACAATTTTTATAAAATTTTCGATACGCTATATCTTGGAAACTGTAAAAGATATCGAAATAAACTGTTCTTTAAAAAGTAATTGGACAGCAAAACCTACGCTTTGAAGTAAAAATTTTTTTGATTGGGGGTGAATATGAGGTAGCTCCCATACAAATTAACAATTTTTTTGAAATTTTCGATATGCTATATATATCTCGGAAACTGTAAGAGATATCGAAATCATATATTTTACAAAAAGTAATTGGACAACAAAACCTACGCTTTGAAGTAAAAATTTTTTGGGTGGCTGGTGAACAAGGGGTAGCTTCCATACAAATTCACAATTTTTATGAAATTTTCGATAAGCTATATCTTGAAAACTATAACAAATATCGAAATCAAATGTTCTACAAAAAGTAATAATCTAATAATTCATACATTTTGGAAAAAAAGTTGAAGAGGAGCAGGGGGACTAGAACATCCCATAAAAATTAACAACTTTTATTAACCTTTTGTTATAAATAATGTCAAAAACTTTTATTCAGGGTAGGAAGAGCGCTCGAATAAAACTCGCTCGCGAGCGATATTAATTTGAGAGATTTCAATGTTTCATTATGTTCAAAGATTTTAATCTTGCGAGCGAGATTTATATTTGAGCTCGCGAGATTTAAAAATAGAAATTGTTTTCGGAGCGATATTAATTCGAGAGATTTAAATGTTTGATTCTGCTCGCGAGATTTACAATTGAACTCGCGAGTTTAATAAATTGAACTCGCGAGTTTAATAAATTGAACTCGCGAGTTGAATAAATTAAACTCGCAACAGAAACAAAAATTAAAATCTTTTTGCGATCACAACAAGAACGATTCGAATGCTTTACTTATGTTCTTGTGCATGTATGTACATGTGTATTGGTACGTTGATGCTTGTTTTTGGTTATTAAGATTTTTTTTCTGTAATGCTTATATGATTGCGTGTACGTTTATATCTGTGACATTAGAAAAAATATTATAAGGGATTTTAATAAGCAGTTGTATAAAATTAATTTAATCGTAGTTAACAAATTTAGATAGAATAACTTGAGCCAAAAAGTACTAAGAAAATTGTATTAAAATCAAGGTTTAGCTAACAATTTAAAACATACGTTTATATGCTTGTGTACTTTAATTATTATTTGCGTATTTATTCAAGAAATATTGAAGAAATTTAGTAACACATATTTTAAAAATAATGGCTTATTTTAAAATTATCTAATATAAAATTAAATAAAATTTTATTCATCACTGACTTTATTATCAATTATTAATTGCCAAACAATCAAACGAATAATATCTAAGTGTTTTTATATTTTTTATTATACTTGTTACATTAACGTACATATCAACAATAACAAAAACCCAAAAAACCCCTAATAAACTACATATAACACATACATACCTGCTTACAATTCTTTTGTACAGTCGAAATTAACAAAACCAATAACAACGCATACACACATATGCATCTGTACATTTTTTTTGCGTTTTATTTTTAGCTTCACGAGAACAATTTTTACAAAAATTACGTTCGCATCGCGATTTGAATTTTCAACTTCACGATCTTAAAATAGAATTCTATTCACAACTTCAATTTTAAACTCGCGAGAACAATTTTTAAAACGAGATTTATAAATAGATTTCGACTCGCGAGACGAGAAAAAAACAAAGATCTTAAAATAAAAATTCCACTCGCAACTTTAATTTTAAACTCGCGATAACAATTCCAAAAACGAGAATTATTATTAAAATTACGCTCGCGAGTGGAATTTTTTCCTACCCTGCTTTTATTACTGTCGACCTCAAACGTTCCTCATCTATTTCTATTATCCATACGAACGTTAACATTTTGTAAAATTTTCTATGGGCTTAAAACTCATACAAGGTATGTTTATTATATTATTTGCAGTACAAAATAACTCGGCTGGGTATATTAAAAGACCAATGTGAAGGGTATATAAGATTCGGCACAGCCGAATATAGCGCTCTTACTTGTTTTTATTCCTTCCACCCAACACAACCTTTACTGTTTGGAGTTTTACAAATAATATTATTCACTAATGTACATACTTATTCTAAATACATTTCTTTCTAAAAAATATATTTAATAGTAAAACAAGCTCAGTGCGGTTGTACTTAATGATGCTAAAATGAGTTGCATAAATTTGTTTTTCACAATTTTAAATTTACAATTTTTGTTACCATAGAATTATTTTTTGTAGATTTTTTTTTAAACTATTTATTTTATTTTTTATCTTGAGAAAAATATTTTCATTTTCTTTTTTTTTATTTTAAGAGAATTTTTTTTTATTTGCCACAATGTTTACTTACGTAGGTTTTCTAAAATTAAAGTTAAAAAGTGATTAGTATTTTCCATTTGTTTTCTTTGAAAAAAAATCTAAAAAAACCATTTAGATAAAGTCATAAAGTCATGTGTTTAAAAATATAAAACGAAAAAATACTACTGTTCATAATTAAGTGTGCTATTTTAAATTTGAATCAGCTGCTGGAGAAAACAGAAAAATAAGTAATTTCAAAAATATTTTAAAATTAATGACTGCGACTTAATTATACCAACGGATTCACTAAAGAGTTTCGGCCGCCCGGCTAAGGTTTCTACTTTTTAGGACAAAACAATAAACACAGTTCAAAAAGTATTATTATTATAGAACTTTTTCTTTTAAGCACAACAACAATTTTTTTAAACTATTGTAAAATATAAAATATTTAAAACAATATGACTTGATAGCATACCGTTTGAATACCCCAAATATATTTTTTTCTTTAGTTTTTGAATTTTGTGCAAAAAAATATATTGCAAAAAACAAAACTACAGTCAAGATTAAAGTTGTTTTATTAAGAGCATTAAAGGATAAAATGAAAATGGGGATATTATTTTTAAGGAGTATGTCATTCAGATGTTTTCCGTCTAATTAAACATACTGTCCAAACCGGAGTCTTTTATTCTGCGCCACACGCTGCAGTAAACTTGGTTCAGTTTAGATAATTTTTTGACGAATATTTTCCTTAAAAGCCACAAGAGATCAGAAATTGTCATTACTAATCCTCTATTTGAGGTAGCTACAAAAAAATCCATTAGAGTTAGATTGGGCGACATCGGTAGCCATAGAAAGTCCCCAAAGCGGCGAAGCTATGGTTTTGGGTGCAGTAGCCCCATACTGTTGGAGCCACGTGTCTAAAGAGTACAATGGATGAGCTCGCAAAAGTCTGTAATCATGCGTCAATAATTTTCACATTTGATATTCGTCGCCTGGCCTCGATAATTTTCGAAAAACAATGGTCAAATTATCTTATGCGTGCACAAGGCACACCAAACAGTTACCCTGGGGCAATGCAATGTTTTTTTTAAAGTGTTTTAATCAAGGGCTACGGGCTTATGGAGACCAGTTCCAGTAGTTTTGCCTGTTGACGTAGCCGTTTAAGTGATAACGAGCCTCGTCGCTCAAAAAATGGGATTTGCAGAGAAAAACTCTCCAACATCGTTTAAAAAAATGTTGCCTAAATGAATGTTACTTTTTTCAGTTCTTGAATGTTTTGAATTTTAAGAGGATGGAACTTTAAATCCTCTTTTTTTTAAATTTCATGAACAACCGCTTTTGCAAGCCCCAGTGATGCTGATGTTTTCTATTTTGAAAGTCGTGGATTTTTACGTAAGCTGCTTCCAACCAGTTCAATGCTTTCGAGCGTCCTGGCTGTGAGATATTCATAGCCGAAGCAATTGCATGAAATTTTTGCACCCACAAACAAAATAAATTTATAATAGTTTCATCACGTATTCGCCGAATGCCGAACTTTGAACAAAATTGTCGACGAGCAATTACGTAAGACACATTATTCTTAAAAAATTTCTCCACAGCGAACGCACGATGCTTACTAGACCACTGCGACATCGTGATTGGCAAACCCCCACAATCGATCATTTCAACGGTGCCACCCTTCCTTCGAACCGTTTATTACTATTTCAAATAATCGTATTTAAAAATATAAATTTGCCACCAGACGCCCTATATATGTATATAAATTATATAGAGTTTTAATTGATTTTTGAAATAATTGTATTCGCCACCAGACACCCTGTTTCTGTATTGTGATATGAAAAATAAAAAAAAAATCTTATGATCAGTTCTCTACTTTGGCGTCTTTAATCAACTATAATTACGAAAAATGCAAAAGCGTACCAAAAATATAAAAAAGTACTCTTTCTTGTGCACCCAAATTTATGATCTTAATGTATTAAGTCCCTGATACTCATACGACTCATAATTTCTAAAAGCCAAAAAAGGTGCCACTATATAAAGAATTTTTTTTTAAAATTCAAAAAAAAAAAAATACTTTTTGCCTACTTGTGGGATTTTTTACCTCAGTTGGGGATTGTTGCTTCTTAATTCATATAAGTCGATTTGTAAGCAAAAAAAAGTACCAAATTATTTGTATTTTTCGAAATTGATATTTCCGGTTCCGGTAGTTGTTTTATTCCAAGTCCAGCATAAAGGTTTTTGGCATGTTGTGATTTGCGTTTTTGTTTAAGACTTTAAAAATTTCCTAAAAATTAAAAAAATAAAGAAAGAATTAGATGAAAAACTAGGTGAAAAATTTCTCCTTTTAGCGTTAGATTTTCAAAGCCAACCAAACCTGTATTCGAAATTAAAAATGTTTTTTTATTAATAACAAAATAAAATTTTAAAAACAAACATATACATTTTTCAAAAACCCTTAGGAATTGTTTTTGAGTAAACTGAATCTGTAATTTTTTTTCTTTTGATCAATTGTTTTTTTATATTTATTCCAGGCAAGAGATTACTACCAACATTCAACTGGCCTGCTTTACTCAACGAGTTTGGTTATTAATTTCAAATATATGCCACGGTTTACTAGCTGGTCTAGCATTGGCACATCTATTATTCGTGTTAAGCACTCATCCCATGGAATGGTCCAAAGCATTAAGTAGTCTTGCAGGCGAGACAACTTCAATGGAAACATTGGTAACACCAGCAGTTGCAACAATAAAACCAGATCTTGAGGAGGTGACAGCAACATCAGCGGGACCCCCATTTGTTACACCTGAATATTCCACATTTGCCAATTATTATATAAATACATTCTATTGTTTGGCCATTATATGTATGGTGTCTGTGTTAGATCGGTAAGTATAATTTGAAACTAAAAAGCAAGTATTTTTATTTTAAATATTTTCTTTGAAAAGTTTATTTGTTAGCAATAAGACAAACCTTGGTTTTGCCCACTAAAGTCCTTTGTTTCGTCTATTGTTTTATAAAATATTTTTCTAATACTATTTTCTGTTTGAAAGAAAAATGTAAAAAAAAATAATTTTCTTTATTCATTAAGGCATGACCTTAGCGTGCTAAAACCTATTTATTTATCTTAAAAAGGAAAAGAATATTAAAAATAGAAAAACAAGAAACTCAAAGGTTTCTAGACTTAAGGAAACATTGACCTCAAAAGTTATTTATGTGTAAGAATTTATTGATTCGTTGCGAAGTTGTTCGTTTTATCAATAAATACAAACATATGTAAGAATTTAAATGGTTTTTAATGCTTTTAATTGGATTAATTGTCTTTAAACTAAATTAAAGTTTCTTTTTAAAAATAGTTCTTTACTTTGATTAAACAAAAATTAATAAATGATTTCCAATGCCGGAAATAGCCTTCTCTCCCTCTGCGTAGACAGGATATGAAATAAGCAAATTCTTAGAAAAATACAATATAATGTGTCGTTTAGTATTAATTTCTAAATAATTGCACTTAAATATGGCCACGAGAATTTTCATTGTTAAGGTTAACAGAATATTCTAAATTGAAAATAAATAATTTAAATTGCAAATATGGCGTGTTGGTAATAAAAATAAATAATACTGCGAAATACTACATTCGTATGTTCACAAATAAATACAATATCACGAAATTCTTGAAATGTGTGCCCAAATTAATATGTTATATACCACTAACAAATATTTCAGCAAATAAGTATAAGCAAGAAAAAAAATTATGTGGGTAATGTAACTTGCCTATAAAATGGGTTTCGGCTAAGGCAAACAATAGCAAAAGGTGTTTATACCCACACCACTACGTTATGCGTTTGTGCAGATGTTCAAGAAAAACGATTAACTCACAATCACCTCCTAACTCGACTTAAGCATGTCCCTATGTCTGCCCAGCTAGGTGTCCAGGTCGAATTTTTAAAAAAATATTTAAATGCAATTTGGCACAAATACGTTCCTTGGCACTTACACTGGCCCGAGGTCTATTGTTTATCGTGATGATCGGTTTGTTTTCTGAAAAAAGCCCCATTCAAATGTCCTTCCGAAATAAGCGTTTTGATCTATACTTGGCTAGAATATTACTCACGATTAAAGTGAGTAAAGGCATCTTCTAAATCCAGATACTAGTGTATAATTTATGAATTAACAAGCAAGAGCGCTATATTTGGCTGCACGGAATCTTATATATCCTTCACATAGGCCTTTCAAAATTCCAAACCTGTTTTTTATTTTTATCCATTTTTTTTATTAAAGAAATATTTTTAATTTCTAAAAAGAGGTCGGTGTCATATTTTACCCTCCAAGGGTGACTCGGAAAATTTTTGGAGGTTTTCCCCTTTTTTTTAATTTCTTTATGGAAACCCCCTTAGGGAGCGAATATAGGAGGTAAGTATGTTATAGGAAAATGTTTGCCAGGAAAAATGAGTTGGGGTCAGTCCTACATTTGACACCCTGGAAGCTTTGTTTGGGAGCCCCCTTCGGCCATTGAAAATGGGGGTAAGTATGTTTAAGGAATATGTTTGGTGGGGAAACTAATGGGGGTCGGTCGTACACTTTATTTCTCTAGGGCAGATTCTAGGGAAGTCATGGGAGTTTTTATATAATTTTAGTCAATTTTTTATGGCAGATACCTAAGGTGAGGGAAAAAGAGTGTAAGTATAGTTTAGAAAAACGTTTGAAAGGAAAAACAAATAGGCGCTTGTAATATATTTTTTTCTTCTAAGGGTGACTCCGGAGAAATTGTAGGGCTTTTAACCCAATTTTTTTTTAATTTTGTATGGCAGCCCGCTTAGGGCGGTAATAATGTCTAGGGAAACGCTTACATGAAAAAATGGGTTGGTGTAACTCTTACATTTAACATATTCCCGGGAAACTCAGAAGCTAAAGGGAAGAATTCATTCAAATTCCCAAACTTTGTATGGGAGCCCCCTTAGGCGATGGTGATAGGGGGAAGGTATGTTCTAAGAATATGTTTTAGAGGGAAAACTAATGGAGGTTCATTCTACACTTGATTTCTCTAAGGCTAACTCTGGGAAAGTTATGGGCATTTTACAAAGCATTTGTAAATTTTGAATTGCAGCCCCCTTAGGTGGGAAAGATAGGGGTCGGTCATACGCTTTATTTCTCTAAGGCCAACTTTAAGGAAGTTATGGGCGTTCTTACACCAATTTTTGTAAATTTTGTATGAAACCCCCCTTAGCTGGGAAAATAGGGGGTAAGTATGTTCTTGGAATATATTTTGGAGGGAATACTAATGGCGGTCTGTAATATATTTTATTTCTCTAACCCCGAAAAATGTAGGGTTTTCAACCTAATTTTTTAAAATTTTGTATGCCAACCCTCTAAAAGACTGGCGATAGGAGATAAGCATGTTTCACAAAAATGTTTGGCAGGGAAAATTAATTGGGGTCAGTATTACATTTGACCTTTTTGGGTGCCACCTGGAAGCTGTGGGAGGGGTTAAATTTTAAATTTAAAAAATTAAACTTTGTCTGGCAACCCTGTTAGGGGGTGGAGATAGGATGTAAGAATGTTTCACAAAAATGTGTGTGGGGAAAAATTAATGGGAGTTGGCCTTACATTGCAGCCATGTAGAGGCAACTCCGGGGCAGTTGTAGAGGTTTTTATGTAAAAATTTTAGAGAAATAAGCAGAGGTAGTCGAGTTTACTGGTATATGTGTCGATCAGTTATCAGACGATTTGCCTGGATTATAAAAGCGATTTGCTCAGATATTTCTGTTCTGATAGTTTGTTACCATCTACGGGTCGATGCGACATCGGGGGGCTTAACAAAGTTTATTTCAACCATAACACGGACAGACGGACCGATGGACCGACCGGGAGGTGGACAGACGGACACTGCTAAATCGGCTTCCCTATAAGGACTAAAAAATCATATATACTTTATAAGGCCACAGATGGATATTAAAGAAAAAAATTATGTGAACTTATGTGAAGGGTATAAAACGACCCATCTATATAACCATCCAATGAGTAGAGGGGCATCTGTGCTTCTGTGGCCCTGGTGTCGATTGTCGGCCGCAGGTGAACATTGATCAGTATCTCTAGGGGTTTTAACAAAGCACGCGGCTTATTGCCCTGCAGATTTTTGACCTTGTGGGTGATGTTGTGCTTCTTTTAATGAAAAATTCCACTTTAGATTTCAAGCCTAGAGACAAAATTCACCCCCCAATTATGTGGTGTGGGTATGCACATATTACACGCTAGATCACAGACAATCTTGAACCAAAAAGCAATCAGTTCCCAGATTGCATTTAAAAGACTACTATGATTTCACTTGCATTGTTTTTTTTAAAAGACATTTTTGCTTTAAATGAAGTTTTTTTTGTTAAATTCCAATCGTGTTTTTTTAATCTCTTATAAAAAATTATTTGGTGTTGTGACTGTTTAATACTAAGTTTGTGCTATGGACTTACGTATTTACTCTGAAAGCAAATGGAAAATAATTTGCTATAAAAAAGTAAAGGTCAGATTTTGGCAATTTAAAAATTTTTATTTTAAAAAACACACACTTTCAATTTGTTCTTCTGTTATAAAAAGCCTTAGATTAAAAACACAATTCCCTGACTGTATGTTAAAACTTAAATAGACAAACATAAATATCTGAATGATTAAATGTATGGCTGTGAGACCAACACGTGTAACAAGAAACAATAATGCCTTTTAAGCCCGTTTATTCGTTGCTAGAATTTTCACACTTTAGTATTTCAATAAAAAATAAATGTGTTTGAAAACAACAAGGCCCTAAGGGAAAATAAAGGAAAATTGTTGTAACATTAGGGAGTAGGAGACAACTGGATACTGTGATCATGGTGATGGTAAACACCATTACAAAACAGTCTTAAATAGAAGAAGAAAACAAAAACAAATTTTTTTAAAAAGCAAATGTCAAAACAGCAACGAAAAGACATCAACAAGATTTTGCAGGTTATATTTTAGATTGTCATTTAAAACGTGGAGACAGAGAGACTGGGAGCTTTAGAAAGTGGGCGTAAAAAAACTTAAGGATGCTTATTTGTTTTAAATGCAAGTATTAACAAAAGTATGGAATGTTAAATGAAAATATATTTTTATATTTTACTTAAAAACTTCCCACGCAATACAATTTGTACGAAACAATTTTCATGAAATTTTTTTCGTTAAGACAGCTGGATTTGTAAAGACATGACAAATGGCAAGTGATTACGCAAGAAAGGGATTATTTAAATCTTTTAGGATTAATGAAACTGTTTTGAAAACATTATTGCAACCTTTTTTTCAACAACACTGACTAAAATCATGTTTCTCTTATCATTGTCAGTCTGTACAAATATTTAATTCCTTTTGCGTAGGACTAAATTGTGAAAAAATGGGCAAAACTTTACTGTCTGACCTTTACGATGTTTAAGCATAATCATAATCAACAAAGATAATAAAAATAATTTTATTGCTGGCATTTAATGCAGTTTTTTTGGAATTAAATTTTAATCTGTCATTTTTAATTGCGGTTGATATATGACATTTTGATGACTGCAGCCCACAGCAACGAATTAAAAAAAAAAAAACAATTTGTTGGATGTTACAATTAAATTACAAATAATTTTTTTGAAATGAAAAATGTTTATCACTTGTCATACAACATAAGCTTTCAAGAGTAATTAAAAAAAGTAATTAAGGAATGTTAGACAGAGATTAAAAAAGAATTATGTAAAACATTACAAAAGTGATAATGTTTTTTTGAACAAAAATTGGCACATTTGCTTAAGGAAATGTAATTTAAAAATTTTTTTATATAAAAATTGAAAATTAAAACAAATAATTTGTTGTAAATATTAAATTCAAATATTAATTTTTAATATTTATATTTATTTATTAATATTAAACCGAAATTCAAAAATGAAAAGTGGGCCCAACAACAGAAAAATTACCCCAAATTTTCATGTTGTTCTTTTTAATGTAAAAATTTGGAACAATTTTTAATTGGGGTCATTTTTCATTTAGCTTACATATTTTAATTATTTTGGGTAATTTTTCATTTTCACAGTTGGTGCCATTTTTTTCTTCCCTTCAAAATTCATTAGTTTTTTTTTGGGCCAATTTTTCCGTTTTTTTGGAAATATTTTATTTATAATTTTTGAGTGATTCTTAGTTGTTGAAGTTGGGGGCAATTTTTCATTTTGTGATTTTTGGCACTATGTGCTTTACCCAGTGACCTTCGCTTTCCCCAAAAGACTATGATGACGAAGCTAAAGGCTTGAAGTGCACGAATAAAAAAGTAGATAGTATTTTTATTGAAAATTTTTTATATTACCCTTTTTGCTGTGTCTGGATAAGCAACTTGTTCGTTACCTAACTTGGGAGTAGCATTTTGATTAATTACATTTTCGCTACTTTTCATTTTTGTAGAAAAAATTTCTATTATCCCTTTTTGCTTACAACCTATTTAATATTGTAAAAAGATACCCTTTTTTTCTCTTTTGATATAACCATACCACCAGAAATATTTGCAGACTCGAAAAAATAAACCCATTCTGTGACCGAGAGGGCACCTAATTTATAACTGCATAAAAATTTAAGTCTGCTTATAGCTAAGGCAGAATATTAGCGAAAATGTTTTAACACCTCCCCTTCTTTATTCTATTATTAAAACTGCAACTGTGGCTGTTAGAGGAGGTTTCAAGTCAACATGCATATTCACCTATCATCCAGGGACCTATTAAGATTGATCTATCAATTGAGTTGTATGCTTATAGTTGAACGAACATTTTAAGAAAGTGTCTAAAGATCCAAAGATCCCAGTCTTAATAGTCCTTAGCGAAATGGTGACTGATTCTACATCAGAGATAGGGGGAGTAAGTCCAACCTCAGTAAATTATTATTAAAACTTGCCTTTAGATCGAAAGGTGACTTTAGCTTTACTAAAGAGTAAGGTGACTGGGCAGTGAAAACACTCGGTAACCTAAAATGAAGTTCTGTTACAAATATGACAATACTACTACTACAATACAACTGCACTGGCTAAATATAAGCAAAAATGGTGTTTATAGTAATCAAGTCAGTTATAGCCAAAGCTGTTGTTCCAGGAGAACATTGGTATGCGGGTTACAACAAAAAATAGGCCGGTCATATTTTTGTTTAGTGCGTTAGTCTGTGGCATAGGTTGCCAAAGAAGAGTAATGTTTGAGTCAGTTATAGATTAAAGAGCTTATTATAGGATGACATTTGTATGAGGCCTAAGTCAAGAGAAAGGACTGGTCCTTACCACAAACAACAGGCTTCGTGTCAGTGCCAATGAGCTTATATATGCCAAATATCCAAATATCTTCAAAATTAAGACAGTACCTTGATTACAAAAAGACATGGATACCCAGCCAAGCAGATGGGCGGCTATGCTTCAATCGACTTAGGAAGTGATTTTGAATCGATTTGTATGTTTGAATGTTGGTCTCATACCGTTATTTTTGAGGGTTACAAGCATCTCCGCAAACACATAATACTCATACCAAGTATGAGTACAGAGAAACACCATGATTGAGTATGGTCACTGGATTATGATCACGGACAATTTCATCATTATGTAGTTATGCACATCATTATTATGACTGCCATAACCATACTTGTAATTATAGTTATGACTGAGACTATTATTATATTTTTGGGGTTATCATAATTATGTTAATGAGCATTTATCATTATCTTATTTATGGGCTATCAAATATATAATCTAATGGTGTTTCCCATTCTAAAAAAAAATGTTACAATATGTATGTGTAAAATTTTTATCAGTTTACACCCACACTTATAAAGTTGTCCATTTTTTTTGTTTTAATGGAACAGAAAAATGTCTTGATTTTAATAAAAACTGCACTCTGTGTTAAAAACTCGTCTGCATAAAAAAGTATTTACTTACAAAACACAGCTGTAAAAAGTGGTACTTTATTACACTGCAATATAATTGGGGGTAAGATATGTTACACTTTTGCCAGTTATTTGTGCAACATGTTCAAAAAGGAAAACGAAAACTGTTTTCACTCTTGCATGTATTTTTAGAATGGAACATAAACCCGCTCGAATGGTAACATTAATGTAACATTTTTGCCAGAAAGGAAAGCACCATAAGAGCAACATGTGTATGACAACCCATAATCAAGATTATGGCTACCTATAATCAAGGCAATGATTACGACAAACATAGAAATGCAATTTTTGTCAGGAATATGGTTGAACTTTCACACCAGAGCTTGCTAAAAATATATTACAGTTGTGACGGTCATAATAGTAATCTTTATAGCCATATAATGATGGAATTTTCCGTGACCTTATTTAACCATATTTTTTCTATGTGCGTGTGGGTATAAATACATCCTTAAAAGTTTGTTATAAATTTATTGTATAAATAAGTTTGCCATTCAGTTTGTAATGTCTTTAGTATTCATCTGCGGCTTCATAAAGTGTACATTTTCTTGTCCCTCACAGAGAGGGAAGTCGATTTAGCGATGTCCGTCTATCTGTTTGTCCATCTGCCCGTCTGTCCGTGTTATGGTTGAAGCCAACTTTTTTAAGCCCCACGATGTAGACACATAAATTTTTAAATAATATCTGCAAAAAAATAGCTATTAAAATCCAGTGAAATCGCCTGATAGCTGCGCGATATATAAGCCAAAACCAAGAATACCTCTGTTTATTCCTAGAAAGTTTATACATAAAAACCTTTATAAACAAATTTTTGATTTTCTTATTCTGGCTTAAGTTTATTATTTTATTTCTTTTTTATTATTTTTGTTTTTCTTATTTTCTTTAAATCGCTCCCACGGCTTTTAGGGTGCTCTTACAAGGGTCAGCTTTAAAACCAACCCCAATAAGTTATACATACTTATTCCCTATCTCCAGCCTATAACATACAAGATTTAAAAAAAATTGAAAAAAAACCCCTTCAACTTCTCCGGAGTCGCCCTTAGAGAAATAATATATATAAATAGATACCCATTATTTTTTCCTCTCAAACATATTCTTAGAGTATACTTACCCCCTATCTCCACCCCCTAAGGAGGTTACCATAAAAACTTTAAATATTAGGCTAAAAACCATACACGTTGTAAAGTATATACATATGAAATTCGACACAGCCGAATATAAGGTTATTATTTGTTTAAATATTATACTTGTTGTCAATTAGCTTATTTTTACAATTAAGTTGAGTTTTTGATAGTTTTTAAATAAGATGTCAATGTCAATTTATGAGGGTTAAATATAAACATTTTGGTATATAAAAAGTTTTCACTTGTAAAATTTCCCATATGTTCATAGTACTAACCCAGAAGCATACTTAAAAAATTTGTTTTAGTTTAATTAATAGCACTCACTTACCCCTACTTGTCTGTTGTGAATTTTAATAAAGTATGTCAAAATTTAAATGTCATTACCGTGAAGGTGGTTTGTGTGGTTATGTGCTTTAATTTAAGTTTACTTTAAAAAAATTGTTAAAATTATAAATAAAACAAATAGTAAAAAAGTTGACTTAAACTTTTAGTTGCAGTTTTTTTTAAACAAATATTTTCACACGCATTTGCTTAAAAAATAGGCGGGTTTTTGGCTGGCGCTTTAAATTTTTTTTGTCTTAACGTATTAATTAATTTTTATTAGAATGTTAGGCCTGACACAAAAACTTTAATTATATGTATCATTTTTAATTAAACTCATAATCAAATAATTTTTTTAATTTTTTTTAGAATGGACATTTGTCGTTTTAATTTGTCAAATGCATCTGAACTGATATCATTTCGTTGGCTGATTATAGCAATGATTTATATAGCGACAATAATTTTAACAATCTGTTCCGATAATATTGATGACAAATTATATTTTAGTAGAAATGCAAATTTAACTTTAACGCAAGAAGAAGTGGTATGTATTTTAATATGATTACTTCACTTACTCCCCTCAAAGTATGCTTTAATTTTTATTATTAATAAACATTTCTTCAACTCTACAGCTAAGCAATAGTATTACTTCCGTGTGGAGTAGTTTATCGGTAACGCGTAGTATTGGTGCTATATGTGGCTGGATAATGATTGGTCTAACACCCCATGAAGACTTTCTATATGAACATTTACTAGATTTAACGCGATATCAAATGACAAATAACTAATTAAAAAGAAATCATTAAAAACTAAATATTAGGTAGTTTTAACGAAAATCAATGTCAACTATGAAAAAAAACAATACAAAATGTTTTAAATGTAAACTAACATTTATGTTAATAAAAGGTATTATACAATATTTATTATTATTTAAGTTATAAGGAAAAATTCCAAAACATATTTTATAAAAGCAATCACAAAAATAAGTTTATAAAATCTTATATACATAAGTTGTTAAATAAATTTTTTATTATAAAAAAATATTATTAAATCTAGAAATCTCTATGATGCATAAAAAAGGAAAAACGCCAAAAGCTTTTAAGTTAATTTTTATTATTTGCATATTATTTAAGTGTAAATTATATAAAAACTCCAATAAAGTATTGAATTGTTAGTCTTAAGAATAATTTTCTAAAAAGATTTTTTTTATTTATAAACTTTAAGGAAAACCTTTAAATAAAAAATATTTTCCTTGAAATCCTCATAAGATATTTTAGACACTTTTTATTTCATTTATGGTAATATTTATATGTATGTATATAATTATATGATATTTTATAAATTATAAATAAATAATTAATTTAAAACATATTGTAAATAAATTATTATTTTAAAAATGTGTAAACTAAAAGTGATCCCAATATCTTAATCAGCAAAATACATATACATATATAAAGCTTTAAATAGAACATATAAGATAAAATATTAAAGCTCTTCCTGTCTCCCTGTCCTATCAAAGTCACGGTATATTAAAAATTGTTCTAATAATAAAGCCTGCAAAACGAATATATATAGAAAATTCATAAAGCCCTTCAATGGCCGCTAGAAATCAAGTTTTGATTTTAGAATAATTAATTTAAACAAAATTTTAATAAAAGAATATTTAAAATTAAAAACAAACAAAATCATTTGTTCATTATATTAAGGTTGCTCACAAAGGGTATTAAAATATGTGTTATTATTGCGACGTTTTAATTTAAATACTTTTATGTGTTTTTTTAATCAGATTCAAAGTAATTTTTGTGAGTAAATTTAATTAATTAAATGAATTAATTATTTCATAGGCCAAAACGCTGTTTTCTATGATTTGACCCGAATAAAAAAAAATTTCAGTATTTTAATTTTAATAAACCTTTTGTAAAATCCTCTATTATATTTAAATATATATGTTTGTGGACAGATAAATCTGCTTTTTAATTAGAATATTCAAAATAAGAAATATAAAAAATAAATAAAGCAATTAATGTTTTAGTTATTGTATGGAAAACATTAACTTTGAATGTCTAAACTAATACAGAAATCAATAAAAATAATCCAATTTTGCTTCTTATTAATTTTATTTTATTTTATAGGGTTTGTTGTTGGTTAAGTTTGTCTATATGCATTTCGTTGGTTCTTACACCAACTCATCAGTAGACTTCAACCCCAATTCTTAAAAAACTCATGAATATTTTCTGTCTTTATATAATAATCTCATCAAACAAAATGAGAATTACTATAAAAAAACCAAAACGTTCAAGTTTTTTTAAGAATCCAACAAACCATTATTCGCTATTCGCCTGTTTTGATTTTCTTTTTCCCCTTACATTTGAATAACCATTGGTTATTACTAAATGTATTGAGGGGCAACCGAAAACAAAACCTTGTTGTTAAACAACACAATTTTTAAATTATTTAGGATTTAATCCCAATTTTCTTGTTAATTTATAGGGTTTGTTGTTGGTTAAGTTTGTCTATATGCATTTCGTTGGTTCTTACACCAACTCATCAGTAGACTTCAACCCCAATTCTTAAAAAACTCATGAATATTTTCTGTCTTTATATAATAATCTCATCAAACAAAATGAGAATTACTATAAAAAAACCAAAACGTTTATTATTTATGGTTTCTTTGCAAAACATGAAAAACTTCTTTTTCTTTATAAAATGTTCTATATAATTTCGCAAGTAGCTGCGTTTGTCTAGCAATGGTACTTCAGTGTCTAAATTTTTTACAATATTTTATTGATTAATTTAAAATATAATTCTAAATTGATACTCCTTATGACTATGTTAAAAATTAAGTTGAACAATTATACATGTATTATATTAATTAAAAAAAGAAATAAAAACCTTAAAAATAGGACAAATTAAATATTATATAATGCGAGACTTAAAATATGCAATAAATGAATAATCAACATAACAAAATTAAAATAAGTGAATAAAAATGCTTTATATACATATATATACATCTGTATAAACCTAATATTAGAGACGATGCAAAAATTATATTAATTAAGTTATTAAGTTTAACAATAAAAAAATAAAAGAAAAAGGTTAAAAAAAACTTTAGTTTAAAAAAGGCAACAATAATCGTAAAATCCTGTTTTAATATTGTATTATATATAAATAAATAAAAACTAATATGCAAAAAACTTGTAAAAATCAAATAAACTGAAAAATATATACATATTATGCAGAAAATGTTTAAACAAAATCGGGGTTTTATTTTTGTTAAAATGGGTGAGTAGTGCTATGAAACTAGCCTTATTTGGTGTAAATTTTCAGAATTGTAAAAATTTAAAAGTTGAGTTCGTTAACTTTGACTTCCACACAAGAATTTAATTTGAAATTTTGCTAATTTATTAATTTGGGATTTTATTTATTTTAGAAACTAGTTAAACAAAATACTCTTCAGACAATGAAGTTAACTAAAAAATATAAATTTTTTTTAAGTTTTAAGCAAAAAAAATAAGATTTAAATAATAAAAATAATATAAAATATAACTAAATTGAAAATTATTTGGCAACACTCAATATAATTAATTTTTGTCAACAAAATCTATTTAATTAAGAAGTAAACAAATATGGGTGCTTCTGAGATTATTGGACTCTTTTATGTTCCAGTTTATTTAAAAAGAGAAAATTAAAATAAGTCAGTCACAAACGTAGAATTTTATTTTCTATTAACTTTTTCCCTTTTTAATACAAAAATAAAAAGGCTATATTTCAATTTGACAATCTTTCCGACGTTTCGTTAATTTATTTCTCTAATTTCATCGGGGTAAGTTTTTTAAGCTCATTAGATATTTGTACTAGATAGATAGATAAAATAGATAAAATTCTTTATTTGTGTTTTCATGCTATTTTTTACAAAATAATTAGATTATATAATACATATAATATAATACAATAAAGAAATACGACATGGTTTAAAACCGTCTGTCGGAAAATTGGCTTATACACATTTTTTCTTCTTTATTAAGCTCAGAAATTAAATTCATTAATTTACATGTTTCTGTATTTTAAAGAGCATTTAAGAAAATTTAATAGGCCTAGCCAATTAGTTTCATCCCCACCATTTAGTACATGTATAACTTCAATGTCTGTAAAGGTTTTACGTCCAAAATTCCTTAATCTTATAAATTTAAGTACTGGGCATCTGCCTATAAAATAGTACATTGACTCAACTTCACCAAGGTTGCACAAAGAACATTACCTAGCATAACCATCCCTATATGGATTTTCGTTCAGCCACAGGAGATCTCCTCGAGCTTTCATTATATAGGATATTTTTTCGTGGCTATACCTTTCATTACAATATGATAGATCTTTTGCAAAGTCTAGACGTTTAAAGATTCTCCGTTGACTTTGCTTTGCACTTGTTATATGATTTTGAACTGCTGCCAATTTCATTGAATCTATTAGACGTTTACAAGCATTACTCCAACTTATCTTATTCTGTGCCATATTGTTGTGATCAATATTGTACTACCGCAATTTCTGTGCTAACTCATTATACCAATATATTCTCTTTGTTAGGATTTTTTGAGATAGTTTATGGGGTAACCTTTTGTCTTCATAGTCAAAGATAGTTTTTGTGATATACTCAAGATTTAAGGTATACGAGTAAAAGGGCCCTTCTCCCGGTGCAGTTTCCAAGGTTATCACATACTTTGGAGTATTTTCTGGTAATCGTTATACATGTTTTGTAACATATCTCTGCATTTTATCGATGTCATCAAACCATGAGTACCCCCATATTTGCACTCCATAGCACTGTGTTGATCTACAAACCGCCAGAAAAAGTTTCCATTTAGCTTTAAGTTAATAATTTTTCCAAGTTGCATTTATACTGGCTTTAGCTGCAACATTTTTGAAACTTATGTATTTTGTAAAGCACATTTTTGGGATAAGTACTATCCCTAGATATTTATACTCAGGCACTACTTTTACCTCCTCGCCATTTAATGTCCACTTGAGCACACTCGACCACCCTTCGAAAAATCATTATTTAAGATTTTGACAAAATTAATCTCCATACCCCATACGCGACGGTATTCAACCATGTTGTTGATCATCGATTGCATTATATGAACATCATCAGCCAATAATACGATATCGTCAGCATACATTAAAATTCGAATGTTCAATTCATCAATAAACAGCCCTCCTTCCAAAAACTCAGGCATATCATTTAGGTAAAAAGCAAATAGCAAGGGGGACATTAAGCATCCTTGTTTCACACCCGAACATGTATTAAAATAGTCGGACAGATTAGAACCATCCCATACTGCAGATGTTGTCTTCTTATAAATTTGTTCTATACAATTTACAATTTTGGTTGATATACCCATATGCCTAAGCTTGTATATCAATAACTTTCTTGGAACCCGATCAAAGGCAGCTTTGAAATCTACAATAAAGCAAATTTTTTGCGTTTCTTCGAAAATTTTTTATTTACTATTGCTGAGAGGTTATATAAGCTATCAATTGTAGAGTATTCTTTACGAAATCTTGCTTGGCATTCACTTAATACCTCATTTTGATTAGACCAAGTTGATAATCTATCCTTCATTATACCCATCATTATTTTGCCAATACAATTCATAAAAGATATCCCTCTGTAATTATTTGGCTGCTTTTTATCGCCTTTTTTATAGATAGGATAACTAATACTTTTTTGAAATGCTTCACAACTATCCAGGCCATTTAACAACAATGTACATGCTTTCCTGAGTTCTGTCAAAAAATTTTCACTAGCATTCATAAAAAACTCATATGGAATACGATCTTCCCCAGGTGATTTATTTGTTTTACATTTAGCAAGTTGATGTTTTATTTCACATAATGATATAGGTGCGTCTAACTGATCATTTTTAACTAAGGGATATTTGTACTAATTAAAAATTACACGTATTTTCTCTCAAAAATTATATCACAGTTTTTTAAGAGCGGACAACACAACACAAAACATAATTTTATTCACAGCTGTTTATATTTTTGTTAACTTTTGGATAAAACTTTAAATATTTTCGTATTCATTACAATATCTTTTATAAAAATGGTTTTGGTCTGTTAAAAATTGCCTACTCAAGTCTTTGAAAATCTTTCCCCTGGCTGTTCCCAACTCTACTATCACTTAAATTTATCTGAATTTCTAACAAATACAGTATAAAAGGTTTAAGCAAAGTTACTGTAAATTAAAAAAAATGTTATCAAGTGTCATCTCTCTTCAAAATTTAAATATTTCTTATCAATTAATATATAAAAAATGTCTATGTTTCTCCTGTAAAATTTTTTTTATATTAAAACTTAAACTTTTTGGGTTAATTTTTAATATCAGCTCTTAATTCATGCCAATTTCTTTAAGGTAAAAAGACTTTTATATGTTCGTCATTTCCTTGTCAACAGAACTCGCCAGGGGTATGACGGTTATCATAGAAACGATAAGTTCATAATGAACATTAATTTAAATAACTTATTTTAAAGAAAAAGTATTGGTTGACAGGTTAACTGGCACACCATGATTTTTGTTTGGTTTCAATATTGTTTTTGTTGTTTTATATGGTTTCACAAATTGTTTGTGTTCACAAAGTAATTTAAATGGCATTTAATATCCATTTAAGTACATGTTAATTAAATCCATGTAATAATTTAATTTTATTTCATGTTTTAACAAATTCATTTGAATAACCTTATTAACTAACACAATTATTTGACAAAATGAATAAGAAATTAAAATTATAATTAAACGTACACAAAATATATCAAAGAGGGTGTGTATTAAATATGAATAAAATTATAAAATACAAGGATCTTTAACTGTTGGAATAATTTGTTTCAATCGTAATAGGTTTTGTGTTATTAGTTTTTGGTTACTGAAAATTTATTTTTCATTATTCTGTTGAAAACATTTGAAACGAATAAACGTTTTATAATATTTGTTTTTTATTTAAATATAAGCTGTCTCGTCATTTGTGTGTATTACTAGAGGTTATGGGCGATAACAAAGAGATACACGGAATTCCTCAATTTAAAGGTGAAGGATTTGACGATTGGCAGTTCCGCGTGAAAACACATCTAGATTCGCTAAACCTAGTGGATGTTCTAACCGGCAGTCCTCCAAGTGAAGCAGATGCATTAGCGGAATATTTACGAAAAGACAAAAAAGCAAAAGACAGAATCGTGAGTTTTGTACATTCGGATTGTTTAAGCTTAATAAGAGATAAAGAAACTGCTTTTGAGATGTGGAGCAGTTTGCAGGCTGTATTTGCTAAACAATCCATTGTCAACCAGCTGCTACTGAGGAAGAAATTGGCAAAATTGAGAATGAATGAAGGAGACTTAATCGTGACTCACTTCTTGGAATTTGAAAATTTGGTTCGACAATTAAAATTGGCAGGAGCAAACATGGAAGATTCCGATGTATTAGCTCAACTATTTTTAACATTACCAGAGAAGTACGACCCCTTGGTAACAGCTCTCCAGAACGTGGATGACGGTAAATTGAATATGAATCTCGTAAAAGAACGCCTAATGTCAGAGGAAGCAAAACTTTGTGATCGTAATAGTGCAGTCCTCGAAGATAAAGCAGCTTTTTCAAGTAAAAAATTCCAAAATAAAAGTAAATTTAAAGGAAAATGTTACAAATGCAACAAATTTGGACATCAAGCAAAAAATTGTTGGAGGGGTGAAGCAAAAGAGGCTAGTACTAAAGCTGTAGCTTTTATGATTAAAAGAAGAGATGTTTTAAAAAGGTATGATTGTGATGAAATTAATTTTAAACTTGACTCCGGTGCTAGTGATCACTTAGCAAAGGAAAAATCATATTTTTCCTCAATTCAGGAATTGAAAACCCCTGTCGAAATAAATGTTGCTAAAAATAATCAATCAATTTTTGCAACTCATGTAGGAGAAATAAATGGAATCAGTGATAAAGGTGTTGAACTTAATATAAAAAATGTTTTATATACGCCGGATTTAAGAGATAATTTATTATCTGTACGAAAACTCACAAAGTTTGGCTTATCAATAAATTTTTTTAATAATAAAGCTATTATATCAAAAGGTGAAGATGAAATAGCAACAGCTCTCCTTTGTGGCAATTTATATGAACTAAAAGTAAATCTTGGAAAAAGATCTGTGTTATCATGCGTTAAACATGAAGCTGAATTGTGGCATAAGCGCTTAGGACATATTGGTATTTCTGCGTTTGACCAACTTAAAAAAATTGGATTATTAAATCATGATGTGAACACAAGTAAACTTAATTTTTGTGATGTATGTATGGAATCCAAAATGTGTCGCAGTCCTTTTATTGGTAATAGACCTAGAGCTACTAGGGTTTTACAAAGAATTCATTCCGATGTATGTGGTCCAATCACCCCTATGGCTTGGAATGGTTCAAATTACATCGTAAGTTTTATTGATGATTTTACGCATTTTTCAATGATTTTTTGCATCAAAAAGAAGTCTGAAGTTTTTGAAAAGATTAAAGAATACGAAGCTTTGGTAAGTGCACAATTTCCAGAAACAAAATTTTCAGTACTTACTATTGACCAAGGAAGAGAATATATGTCATCAGAACAGATAAATTGGTACAAACATAAAGGTATTCAAGTAGAGACAACGGTTGCTTATACACCTCAACAAAATGGGGTGTCAGAAAGATATAACCGTACGGTTTTCGATAAAGTTAGATCAATGCTGTCAGAATCTGGTGTGCCAAAATATTTGTGGAACGAAGCTGCCTTAACTGCTGTTTACATTATAAATAGATGTCCTACCAGAGCAATTGTAGAAAATGTAACTCCTGCTGAATTATGGTATCAAAATAAAATAAATCTTAATAAAATTAAAACGTTCGGATGTAAAGCTTATTCGTGGGTACCTGATGCTAAACGAAAGAAACTTGACCCAAAAGGAAAACAAATGGTAATGATAGGTTATGCACCGAATGGTTTTCGTTTATGGGATATGGAAACCAGAAAAGTAATATTAGCACGGGATGTAAAATTTGAAGAATCATCTTATCCTTTTAAATCAATATTAAACTCTGAGGGAACGCCTGTTAACATTATAAGAACGAGCCACGAGCAAGAGGGGGATGATGATAATGATAGTATTGCTGTGCCTTATTTAAATAATAATGTTCCCACGTTTATACAATCTAATTCAGTGACTGGCGTAACAAAAGATGAAAACGAATTAGCTACTCAAAATGAAAATATATCATCTAATAATGAAGTTACAGATATCACTACCGATGAAGATATACCTGCAGGAACATCCTCTCCAGCAAATAAAACACGAAGCAGTGGAAGAATAAGTCGGTTACCCGGCAAACTTTACGATTACATTACTGGGTTTAATGCTGCAGTTGTTCAAAATAATTTACCTGAAACGTACACTGATATTTTTAAAAGAAAAGATACAGAGCAATGGAAGAATGCAATTGAAGATGAATTAAGGTCTATGAAATTAAATCACGCTTGGGAGATAGTCAAACGTCCACCAAATGTTAAGCCACTTAAATCAAAATGGATTTTTAGAATTAAAGAAGATCTTAATGGAAATCCTACAAAATATAAAGCAAGGCTGGTTGTTAAAGGGTTTCTTCAAAAGTATGGTAAAGACTACTGGGATACATATGCTCCGGTTGCAAAATTAAGTACCATAAGAATTGTGCTGGCCGTTGGTCTCCATCATGGTTACAAATTTCATCAACTGGATGTGAAAACTGCATTTTTACACGGCGATTTAAAAGAAAACATTTACATGGCCATACCAGAAGGTATAAAAGAAAATTCTGAGATGTGTTGCAAATTAGTAAAATCAATTTATGGATTAAAGCAAGCTCCAAAATGTTGGAATGACAAATTTAACAAATTCATGGAATCCCAAAACTTCTCAAGATCCAAACATGACTATTGTTTATATGTTAAAATTGACAAAAAGGAAAATGATGTGTTATACCTTATTTTATATGTAGATGACTTGCTTATTGTTGGTAGCATTTTCTTAAATTGCGTAATCAACTTGGACTTAACGATTGAGAGGGGGTGTTGGAATAATTTGTTTCAATCGTAATAGGTTTTGTGTTATTAGTTTTTGGTTACTGAAAATTTATTTTTCATTATTCTGTTGAAAACATTTGAAACGAATAAACGTTTTATAATATTTGTTTTTTATTTAAATATAAGCTGTCTCGTCATTTGTGTGTATTACTAGATAAACTAATGCATAATTTAAGAAAATTGTTTTTACGTGATTTGTTTTTTAATTTTTCATGTTCACTTTAGTACTATAGGTATAACGAAATTTAAAAATATTCAAAATTTTTAATGCTTATTTTTATTTATTGTTGAACTAATTGTCTTTAATAAAAATTTTTTATTTTTAGTTTGGCCTAAGTTCATACAATTTCTTTTTATTAGAAGAAATTATTATTTTCCGTTAATGTTGAAAGAAACTTTAATTTTGAAAAAAGCAGATTTTTCTACCGATACTAGCCGAGTAGAATGCATTTTCGAAAGCAGCTACGCAATTTCATCATTTCACATTGAACTTGAGACTAAAAATTAAAATCAAAAATTATCTTAAAAAACAAAACATTCAACTATAGATAAATTATTGCATATTTAAAATTTTGTACAAGTCTAGCAATGATTAAAAAGAAATTAACGCAAAAGAAAAATTCAGCTGACCTACAGTTAATGCATCCTTAAAAAGTATGAAGAGTAACTTATTTAAAAGAAAAAGTATTGGTTGACGGGTTGACTGGAAAAGTGTTTTAAAACTGTTTATTTATTCAGTAAAAAATTAGAAAACTGATGTTCACTTTGGATAACTAAATAGCAATAATTTAAAAAACGCAGTAACCAATTCAAAATGCGTCATTTTGCAAAATATTTCAACACCAAAAATTACGTTGAAATTAGCCAGTAATTTTAGAATCAATCATATACATATGTATATTTTTAACTCTCCATATAGTTAAAAGTTTTTCCACCATGCTTGTGCAGATATACATACATACATACATATATGGTGTGAAAATTTACTAAAGCTTTTATGAATACGTACGTAGAACTAAAAAGCTTTAAGCTTTAAAATTAAAATAGGTCTTTTCTTATTTTCTAGGAAACAAATTTTTTTTCTTGAGTAAGGTAATTTTAGCACCATTTACATTTTTAAACCAATTATCAAAAAATATTCATCAAAGATTTCTATAAAAGATAAACAGAAAAGAAAAAATGTGATAAAAATTGTTTTATTTTTTCATTTCAAAAAAATTTATGTTGTAAATCATAAATCTGTTATATAAAAAACAGTGTTGCCATGTCTTAAAAATTTTTATAATCAAAATTTTTTAAAAAAGTTACCAAAAATAGCCAAATTAAAAATGCATTTTGATTTATTTAAAATGAATTTTAATTTTTTTATTAAGTCGTATTTTTTATTTTATTATTAAAAATTTGTACTTCTTAGTTTACCAAATATATAAAAAAAATATGAGAAAATAAAAATATAGTTTTTGAAATTATTTGTAAGAAATAGGCTTAAGTCATATAAAATTTAATTATTGTTAATAATAACAAACAAAAAAAACTTCTTTTACATATTGACTAAATTCTTATTAATAAATAAAAAAAATGGATCACTAAGTTAAAAAAATTATGTTTTTAAAATACAACCAAATATAATGTTCAATCACTTTGATTTTTGTACAATTCTTTTGATTGCACTATTTTGTTATTAATTTTGAATTCAAGCTTTTTCCGACATTTTATCTCTTTCTCCCGCTTATTCCCTTGTATACTTACATTATGGTTAAAGGTATAATAAAAAAAATTAAACATAAACAATAAAAAATTTTTTTTTAGTATTTGGTTAAAAAAATAATCAAAACTAAAAAAAGGTACACATTGGAAAAAAATGTAACCAATTTTGGTTAAAAGTACCCAAAACGGCAACGCTGAATATAGACACGGTTGCGTATGTGTAATAAAATACTGAATTTGGTTTAATTATACGCAGGGGTGATTATGGCCTACTGAGGTACATACATACTTAAAATTGGTAAACTAGTGACTCTATTACATTTTCCTTTTTTATATATGGAGTTTGACAATACGGTTTAACATATTTCTGATGGCTGTGAATTGCGTTCATCTGAAAAATTATTATTTCACCAATAGTAAAGGTCTATTCTACTATAAGAGCAATGTAGCCTATATTGTTATGCGTTCTTTTAAATTTTTTTATCTCATTGGGGAACAATGTATTCGATTATGAATGCAACACAACCTTTTGATAGCTTAACGGGAGCTATTGTAACATATGAACGAATGAAGATAAATAATGTTTAAGCTTGTACTAAACTGTATGAATACAGTAAAATGTATGGATATAGTAATCTTAAAGAGATTTATAGTCGTTAAAGCATATTTTGGTAGTAAATGCATAAGGGGAAAAATAACACGGTGATACAATAAAAAAATCAGAAACTTCTCAAATTCAAAAGTTGTTATGACAGACCGTTTTTAGAAATATTTGCTCGTAACTCAGTCATATTTTGCTTGATTTTAGTTTTTTTAACGGGTTTATAAAGAGAATTTAATACCCTTTGAACCATGTGCGTCTTTGATGTTCTTTTTTTTATTAGAAATAATGATTTTTCAATATGCGTGAAATTGATCCAGCTATTTTTAAGTAATGAGCAGCACTGTCCATTAAAGTTTGTTTGAAAAATAAAAATTTTTAAAAGTAAAACAACTTATTAAAAATAATAAAAATTATTTCTTATATAACACTGTTCTTGTACTTTTTTGTTTTTATTTGTAGTTGTTTTTCATACTAAAAAACATTATTGCTATGGTAGCACCCATCAATAACAAAAATGATTAAAATTAATAAATGATTTTTTTTAAAAGTTCTTTATAAAATCTTTCATCTTTTCATTTAAAATACTTTAAACTTTTACTAATTATCTGTAAAAAAATCAACCAAAAGTCATTACAAAAAAAAAAATGGCTTTCTTGTTTTTTTTTTCATTAAGTATTAGAGATCCTAATAAGATTAAAACTAAAAAAGAAAAAATGCAATTTAAATAATTTAAAAATTTAAGTTCATAACAGTTTTAACTTCATTAATATTTATGTGATTACATGATGATTTGGAAAGAATTTTAAAACAGAATATTACACCCTTCACATAAGGGAAGTGTATATATAAGTTTGTTATTCCGTTTGTAATGTATTTAGTATCCATCTGTGACCCCATATATAAAATATTTTCTATGGTCGTTTAAGCGATTTCCATCTTTCCATCTTTCCGTCTGTCCGTTTGTCCCTCTGCCGGTGAGTCCGTGTACTCACAGAGATAAATTTGTACATAAAAACTTCTACAACTGCCCTTGAGCTGCCCCGTGCAATAAGTAATGTAAGACCGATCCCCATTAATGTTTCCCCACGAAAATTTTTGTTGAACATGCCTACACCGTATCTCCTACCACTGACAGGGTTGCCATGCAAAGTTTAATTTTTTCTATTTATTTTAAATCGCTCAGACAGTTTTCAGGGTGCTCCAAGATAAAATGTAAAATTGACCCAAACTAATTTTTATTTCCAAAAATTTTTGTCCCTAATATGGTTTCCATACAAAATTTGAAAAAATGGTGAAAAAACACTTGAAACTTCCCCAGGCTTACTCCTGGAACAGTAAAATGTACCACAGACTCCATTTGTTTTCTCTTTTAAATATATTCCTGAAACATACCTACCCCCTATCTCCGTCACATCCATTTATGAAAATGGTGTAAAAGCCAGAGTCTCTCTTAGAAAAATAAAATGGTCGATTGACCTCCATTAGTTTCCCCTCCCAAACATATTACTTAAATATACCTACCGCCTATCCCCATCGCTTTAGGGGGCTTCCATACAAAGTTTGATAAAATTGACCCTAACTCATTTTTCCTTGCAAACATTTTCCTAGAACAAACTTACTCCCTATCTCCAACCTTTTAGGGGTTGCCATACAAAATTTAAAAAAATTAAAATAAAAACCCCGACACCGACCTCTATTTAAAAATTAGGAATGTTTCACAAATAAAAGAAAATGGTTAAAAATAAAAAAAGGTTTGAGGTTTCGACAGGTCAATGTAAAGGGTATTTTAGATTTGGCACAGCCAAATAAAGCGCTCTTTCATGTTTTAGAATCAACTCTTACATGATTTAAGCTACAACTTAATGCTTTTATGTAAAGTTTGTTGTTCGGTGGGTAATAAAAAAATGGTTTTCTTACAAGAATGGCAAAATCAAAGATTACGTCAAGAAAAGCGAACATTTGTAACTTTCTGTGCATATAGAATCGTTGACTTTAAGCAAAACGATTTCCTATTGACTAGTAATTTGTGGCTCTTGTATACTGTTACTGCTATTGTTGAAGTTTATGTGCATATTCTTATCATTCCTGTGCTTTTCTGTTTCGATTATACAGTTGTTTAATATTACGAAAAATATATGTTTTTTTAAAAAATTATAGTTTTCTCATATGAAACAAAAATTGGTAAGCATTAAGGTTGATCGTATGCGTCATCTAACGGGAGATCATGCACATGTCGTAATCTTTCTTCTATCATTCTTTCTGGTGTTTATTAATCTTGTGAATTTCGTTATTTTATTAATATTTTTAGTTCAAAGTTTTTTGAAGGATTGCTTACTATCACGAAAAACACATGTTTGTAGATTTCTTATATGAAACAGATTTGACAGCCTTTCAAGTGAATCGGATACGTCATCTGAAGGTAAATTATGCGCATGTCGTAATCTATCTTCTATTATTTTTGAGTCTTTATTTACAAAATGACTTGTAGCCTTTTAGACTTCTTAAGAAATTCCCTAAGTTGATTTATTTTGTCTGTGGCTTGTGCATTCTTTACACTTAGTTTTAGTTATTTTTTTTTAATTATTAAAAAATGATTACTTTTATTGACGCAATAATATTAAGAGAATCTTAGATTTTTTTTGTGTTAAATATAAAAGATTTAAAAGTTGACCGTAGATCTAATCTTGTATTTCTAAAATAAGTTTAAGAAAAATTTGAGTCTCTAATAACTGGTGAAGGGTAGTTTAAATTCGCGATGGCTTATAGAGCATTCTTACTTGTTTGCTTCTTGCAAGTTTATTTGATAAAAAAAAAAACAGCCAAAAGAACAAAGTAACTTTAACAAAATAATTAAAACAACGATGTTATTACTTAAAATTGAAAATTGTTATAGCAAAAACAAAAGAACGTCTAAGTATATTATTAATATTTTTTTTCAAAAACTTCCAAAAAAGTTTTTGCTTAAACTTTTTAAGTCTCTGTAAAACACAAAAACGCTTAAGGAGGAAAGAGCACTAAAACATTAGATAATTTCTTAAAGACACTTGTTCTGCATTAAACATCTGAACTTGTTTTAAATTTAATGTTAATTTTCCCTTAGTGTGTGTCAGAATGTGGCTTTGTATGTGTATGTGTAAATGAAAATCTCAACATTTCGTTACGTTATTGTTGTAAATTCCAATTGCTTTTTTTTTTGGCACACCAAGATTTTTATTTGGATTTAATATTGTTTTTGTTGTTCCACAAATTGTTTGTGTTCACAAAGTAATTTAAATGGCATTTAATATCCATTTAAGTACATGTTAATTAAATCCATGAAATAATTTAATTTTTTTTCATGTTTTAACAAATTCATTTGAATAACTTTATTAACTAAAACAATTATTTGACAAAATAAACAAGAAATTAAAATTATAATTAAACATACACGAAATATGTCAAAGAGGATGTATATTAAATATGAATAAAATTTTTAGGTATAAGGATCCTTAACTTAAGAAAGTTGTTTAAATTGATTTATTTTTTTAATTTTTCATGTTTAATTTAGTACGAGAAGTAAACAATAATAATAATAAAAGTTTTTTACAAGTTTGACAATGATTAAAAAAAATTTTAACGCAGAAAAAAATTTATCTGATTCACAGTTAATGTATTTTTAGAAAGTATGAAGAAAAAGTAAATATTTGAACTTTTATATATTTTAACTTTTTATATTTCTAGATTAGAAAATATTACTTAAATTTAAAAAATAGCAATTTTGTCCACCAAGTTGATTTTTTTTCTCGTTTACGTACTTGTTATATTAAAACAGCAAAAAATTAAAAAAAAATATTTTTTTGTGCACTAAATTGACTTCTGAGGTCGTTAATCTTTATTAAGATATTAAATAAGATATTTCAAGATTCATACTATAAATAAGTAGTACCAGAAATGTATAAAAAATATTTTTTGTCTACTTAGTAGACTTCAGACTTCCAACAGTCATTAATTTTATATTTCAAGCTTTTAAAAAGAAAACAAGAATCAAATAAGTGGAAAAGGTAATTTCTGTCTATTTAAGTGCCTTCTGTCCTCTTTATGGCTCAATAGCCCATAATGTTGTGTTTTTAGACTAAATATCCCAAAATGTTCCAAAAAGTAACAAAAACTCATTAATATATTTTCGGGACCTTTTGACCACGTTTGCTTAAACAACGTCATAATTCAAAAAAGGCTATTTCAATGAAAACACGGTTAAGGCTTTCTTTTTGCTTTGGAGAGGCAAGTGGCATTTTTTCTTCAAATATAAAAGAAGAAACAATTTAAAGATCAAATTTAAATATTGTAGAACGCATAATATCACCAACAATTTTGCATCATAAACACCAAAAATTAATTTTTTTAAGTATGGCGTTTTTTCAGCAAATGAGCTTTATGTAGAACATGCTGGCTTTAAAGTTACAAAAGGTACCCAACAACCAATTTTACTTCTAGGAATGCATGACCATATATTGTAAATACCAAGCAATCCAGAGCTTCAAACTATTTTAGTCACCTGGACCGCATAGACTGATTTCAGCGGACCTGCAACTTATTATCAAGCTAGGCCCCCATGGCTCCTTGGTTCATATGAGGGGTTTTTCTCCTTACCAGTACAGTGGACTGAATCTAACGCTGTCTTTATCCTCAAAAAAAGAAAAACATGACACACAAAAGAAAAGTACTACAGGCCAATTATTTTTACGTCGTACCTACTAAAAACACTAAACCACCTGCTTAATATCCTTCTTAGGATGGCAATCTCCTGTCGGACTTTTTTCACATATAACAGATCAGGCGAAATGGCTCCTTTTAGTTGGTTATAACCAGAGGTCCTTGATTTTAGCAACTATACCATTCTGTCGTTTCTAGATATGGAGGTCGCTATAAAAAACGTTTATTAATTATCCATTTTTTAGTCCTAAGTAAGATGGGGATTAACTATTTTCTGGTTGAATTCATTTAGAACCCACTATAACTTAAAATAAGAAAATTTACGATTGGAATGGCTGATGTTTCTTACGCTGCCAATACAGAAACTCTTTAGGAAAGAGTTCTATTGCCATTACTGTGGAGCATGAATCTTATGTTTTTGCTCAGATATGTATATTGACTCACAAAGAGGCTGCAATATCTGGCGCCTATCCAGTTGCCATATCTGAAGGACATTTAGTGAGTATCGTGCAGGAAAAAGGCTATCTGTAAACTTTTTTAAAGAACAGCTGGTGCCGTTCACGAACAGATATAGGATTCCTTTTTTCAACCCACGGACACTGAACGGAGTAGCGCTATCTCTGTTAGAGAGTACCAAAACTTTTTCTGGTGAAATTCTGCCACAAATTGCTTACGTATTTATGGGGCGGAGTGCAACATGGAAGTTCTTACAACGGGCGCAAAAGGATCAACTCCAACCATTATAAACTGGATTCCGGAACTTCCGGAGAAAAAGTTTAAGCTAAACACTACGATAAACAAATTTGCTGTAAGCCAAAGTATATGCAGAGCATGCGGGTACATAAATGTTATTGGTGTTCATGATTTTGTTCCCAATCTGATTGACTACTATCCTAGAACCCTTTTTTCGCAGAAAGTTCCTCTGCGTTATTTCAGGGGGACAGGGGGATAAAATCACCTCTTTAGGACCTTAGAGCTTAGTGATAAGAGAAAACTGGTATTGGTGGGGGCATGATCAATCCCCAAATAGGATTCGTTTAAATTTCGTTTAGAATTTGCGCTGAATGTAGTATACTTCAGGCTGAACTGTCAGCGACTTGCAAAAGGGCTACGGTACAATAGGTTATTTACCGGGAATATCGAGATTTTCACCGAAAGCAAAACACACCATTACTGCTGTTCACACCACCTCAAAACTAGTCGGTAAATGTTGGAAATCCTTAGGCTTGAAAGTCTTGCATTTTAATGGCATTTTTGCAATTGGTAAGCTAAACGAACAAATAAAAAAGGTCACCCTGTAATTTAAAAAAACCTTCAAAAAATGAACATGAACGCTGCCATAAATAAGAACTAAAACATTCCAGTGGTCTAGCGGTAGATTCTCAGTCTGGCAGTAAAAAGCAATCAGGTTTGAGTCTTTTTTGAGGCGATACATTTTTGTTTTTTTTTATTTCTCTTATTTCTGTCTTTTTGGTTTTGCCTGAACTTATGCTTGTTAATTAAATTTCTTTTTTAATAGATTTAGGCAATTAAATTGTTTAAAGAAGTTGATATTTATTTTTTGATTTTTGATAATTTTAGTAATCAAAATCTTAAAAGTTTTGATTTAGGTTAATGCTAATATAAAAGATATGTTTAAAAACAAATGTGTTTTAATTTCAACATGTGGTGTGGTGTAGTTCTAACCGCAGCCCAGCAATTTATTGTTTAAACTTGTTAATACCTTCAAGAAATTAAAACGCTTAAAGTAAGCTTTAATTTTTATCATATCCGTGATTATAGTATAAAAAGTTTTTAATTTGGGGAAAATCGCAATTTTTCTGTTTTTGCAAGTTTTTTTTAATAAAATTTAAACCATTTGAAATTATTCCAAAACGTTATGACCGATTCAAAATTAAATCAAAATATTTATGAATGGAGACCCACCACGGGCTCGTCCGAAGCAGTCGATTCGTTGGACGCAATTTTCGATAGCTGGGTCACACATTTCGGCCGTAACGGCCACTTTTTTGTGTTCAGTATTGGCTCTGAGTTATTTCAACATCGTCGGCTTTTTGGCATAGGTCAAAGAAAAAAGTCTGCCAGCGTTAAATTGCACAAACGAGGTGGCCAATTGACTGGTCCATATTTTGGGATAACACGCTCACCAAACTTTCTCATCAATAAGTCGATTGTAATGTGTGCTGTGTGTCTTGTGTCACCGTCTTGTTGAAACCACATGCTGTCCAAGTCCATGTTTTGCAATTCGGGCTAAAAATAATCGGTAATCATAGCACGACAACGATCGCTATTCACAGTAACGTGGTGATTCTAATTGTCGACGAAAATATATGGCCCAATGATGCCACGGGCATGCAAACCGCATCAAACATTTATTTTTTCATTGGTCTATGGCATAGTTGGAAGAACTAATAGTCCTTATTGAACACGCATTTACATATATACTAGCACGTGACCCGCTACTTCGTAAGCGCAATTTTAGAAATTTATTTAAGTGAAGGTGATGTTTTTTGCCTTTATTTCTTAAACTATTACCAAATAAGCAGAACAGAAAAAACTCCAGAAATTTTTTTAAAACAAATAGTTTTTTAAAATAATAGTTTTCTTCAGTAAATATTTTATTAGATTCTAATGATATTGCTATTTGATTTTTATGTCAAACAAAATACAAAACTATTATATATTTTGTACTATTTGTTTCTACCCCTTAAGGAACAATATTTTAAAAAAGTATTAAAAAATATATTTTTAAATTTTTGAAACCTGCAAAACGTAATTTAAATGAAGTTTCTACCTTTATTGGCAAAGAAATTACAAAAAGTACCAAAATGTAATTTGTACCCTTTATTCTATTCCCTAGGGTCTTAAGTTTTTAAAAAGTATAAAAAAAAACATTCATATTTTGTCAAGGCTTGTCAAATGCAGTTTGAATTATGTTTCTATCTTTATTGGTTCAGATGCTATAAAAAGTACGTAAAAAATACCACTTTACAAATTCGTACTCTTTTGTCTGCCCCTTAGGTTCTAGATTTTTAAAAAAGTTTAAAAAATATATTCATATTTTGTCCTGACCTGTCGAACGCAAATTAAACTATGTTTTTACCTTTGTTAGCTAGAAAGTTACAAAAAGTACCTAAAAATTCCAAAAATATGTAATTTGTACCCTTTTTTGTGCCTAAGGGTCCAAAATTTTAAGGAAGTATCGAAAACATATTCTTATTTTTTCGATACTTGTCGAAGGCATTTTATATCACGTATTTATCTCTATTGGTTCAAAAGTTACCAATAGTACCAATATAAAATTTTTACCCATTTTTAACCCTTTTTTACCCCTCAACGTCCAAATTTCAAAAAAGTTGCAAAAACGTATTCATGTTTTTTTAGTACTGTCGATTGCATTTTGAACTATGTCTTTACCTTTACTCGTTTAGAAGTTACAAAGTGGACCTAGGCACTATCAAAATTTAGTTTTACTCTCTAAAAATTTGGAAAAATGCCAGACACAGGTCTGCTTATTTTTTGAGTAAAATACGATCCTTTTTAAATTTTGTTTCCTTCGTTTGTAGTTTAGGAGATATTAACTTGCGGATATTTCCATATTTGGCCCATTTTAAGCCACTTCGGGTCCGAATTTCTTAAAATCCCGTCTGAGTGGATCTAAATTTAAGAAAAAGTACCCACAGTCCAAAATTCAGGTCTCTAGCTCTGCGCGTTTGGGCTGTGCGATAATGAATCAGTCAGTCAGTTACGCTATTCCTTTATATATAGATAAATGAGCTTAAATTGTAGCTTATAGTTTTGTTTATTTATTCTATTTAAAAAATCCATTTTGCTTTATCTGGACAATGTTCATGGTTTTTCAATTTAACTTTTGCTTTTAAAACTTTTTAAATAATTTTTTTGCAGCCATTTCCTTAACTTAGTTGTAAAACTAAATTAATAAAATTAGCTTGAATCTATAAAACTTAGTTACTCTTATTACACATTTGCAAAAAAGTATTTTTTGTAGATTTTTTGCTGTTCCTGGAAGTTTCAAAAATAACATTTGCCGAATTTTTGACTCAACTAGCTGGAAAATTTAATTGATTCAAAAGAAAGTGCTTAGCGAAAATAGGAAAAAAGACAAAGAAAAATTTGTTTTTCAAAAAAAAAAAAAATTGTTAATTTTCTTTTCGATGGAAACGTATCTTTTTGCTTAAATTTTAAATAAAAAGAACTGCTTTAATATTAATGTGGGAAGAAAAAATTTTAAAATATAAAACTAAGAAAAAGTCACATTAAACATTCTAAGGAAATTTTACATTTTGTGATTTTTTCCCCCCAAGTTTCCTGGAAAAAAGAGTGGGTAAATAACAAATAAATCAAAAACAATTTACAAGACTTCAACAACACACTTAAGGTATTTTTTTAAGGTTTTGAAATATATGAGAAAATATATTTTTTTAAATTGTATAACAAAATGATTGTACTTTATATACATTAAATTGGGAAGAATGCCAAAACATATTTGTGAGGATCTCAAAGTTTTTCAAGAAGTGAATAAAAATTGTTAAAAAAAAATATTTCTATTATTTACAAATGCAAAAAAAAAAAATCATCAAAAAGTTTTCTTTTAGAATAGCTTCTAGGTATTGATTTGTTCGCATACTTCCCCTAAAATATTTACACTTTATAAAAAACAACTTAACCAAAAAAATTTTAACTCAAATTTAACTTGACTTATTTGGCTTGCTGGTGTGAAATATTTGCTTTGTGGTCGTTCTTTATAAATTGTTGCCAAAAACATAATGTTCTTCTTATTTGCATTTAAATCATTTGTTTGAACTTTTTCTTTATGAAACCTTAAAACTGCGTTAGAAGAAAGGTGGAATATGGTGGGCTTAATTTGAAATATAAATTCTGTGGAAAAAGCTGAAATCATTTGCACGTGTTATTTGAGTTGATTAAGTTCTAATGTTGAAAATTTAGGTGACTTTTAACCTTAATTGTTCTTGTGTAAGGTACAGATAATCAGAGCTGGTAAATAAAGCAGAAAAAAACAATTCTTTGCCGGCACAGATATACATGAGTATAAGTTTTTAAAAAAAAATTAAATATATTGGCCACTAAAGCTTAAATTTCATTTCTCTTATTCAGCAGTCTTTTGGAATATTTTCTGTTACCACCAATTTATTTTCTGCGGTCATTATTTGTTTAAGAAAAACATAAAAGTGATTGAAAATTTTTGTGTTCAATTTAGGTTTGTGGCTAAATATTGATTTTCAATTAAACTAGATGCTGTTTGTAGGAATTTGGAATAAAAAACATAGCCGAACATAAAACTTTTATTTTTTTTTATTCAAAGTAGCATCCCTTAAATGCACATTCATATTCAGATGGTCGTAAAATATAATGTAATTTGTGGTAAATTTTATTATGTTTAAGGCTTCACGCGCTTATGTCTAAAGGTGCTGATCATTTTATATAATATTTTATGTCCTTAATAAAATATATTTATAGCTATAATAGTAAAAACTTGAAAAAATATAAAAAAAACTGCTGACATCTGTAAGTTCGAATAAATGTTTAAGCCCACACATGTATATGGGTCATTGCTATTTTGGGAATAGGCTTTATGTTTTTTTAACTTTAAGAAATTATTTAAAAAAAGTATCAAAGATATGAATTTAGTTTTATGGCATAAATTCCTTTATTGTCACTATTATTTTATTATACAAGGTGGGCCAAAATAAATCAACCTATTGGAAGATGCTCTAACTTTTTCTAATGGCAGAAAATGTAAAATTAAAAATTTGTGAACTAGACAGATGTAGAATACAAGTGAACAAGCCATGGAATAATACCTCAGGGAATGCGGAATAATCGTGTCTATTATTTTTGCGTAACAATTCGTCTATGGTGTTATCGCAGCGCGAAATCCGTCACCAATTCTCCGGTCGTCTGGCACTGACTTTGCAAACACTGCGACTACATAAGACGTTATCGGTCACAAAGCGCCCGTTCTGCCGAGAATATCGCCGTTGTTAGCGAGGATGTCGAGCGGTCATCATAAATATTGATCAGACGCCGCGCCTAGCAATTATAATCTCTAGGGCGAATTTTTGTTCAAGACTCTGCGCATGTTCCCTTTTAAAGTCCGTGCATCAGCTGCTGCTCGTTGACCACCAAACGCCTGTAACCTACGCCCTCGCCATCCTCAATCTCGAGGCCGAAGTGGCTGATTTTTCGACCAAAATCATAATAAGCGATGAGGTTCATTTTCTCCCTAGAGAGTAAGTCGGCAAGCAAAACTATCGCTTTTCGGGCACTTTAAATCCACGGATGATGCACGAGGAGCCATTTCACTTACTCAAAGTGACTGCAGGGTGCGCTGTTCATGCTGGAGGTGTCATTGGGACATTTGTTTTGCAAGACGCCGCTGGTCAAATGACAACAGTAGACGGTGCGTGCTATAGGGTCACGTTAGTCGAGTAAACTGAAAAAACTAGGACTATAGGACATGTGGTTCCAGCAAGATGGAGCAACAGCACACACTGCGCGACCCACAACCAATTCTCTAAGGTGGCGTTCCTGGGTCGCCCCATCTTTCGTTTTGGCTACCAACATTGGCCCACAAGATTGCCCATAAGACTGCCTGCTCCAGACTTTCTTTTTATGGGTTTTTGAAGTCCCGTATTTCCGTACACAACATGAGACCCTAGAAGCCCTTAAGAACAACATTCGACACAAGTGCCAGAGTCTGTCGCCCGAAGTTCTCGCCGAAGTTGAAAAAAAATACAATAAAACGAGTCCGTATAGCAATCAATTGTGACAGTGACCATTTGGCCGATATAATCTTCTCGACTCAATCAGTAAAACCTTTAAGGTTCAAATAAACATAATCAAAAAACAAAATCCAAATTTTTTATTTAGAAAAAAATGCAAGCAACATCGGATGACTTCTTCTGGCTTACCTTATATGTTGTTTACGACATCAAAATGGTTCTAAAACAAAACAAGTAAACATTTACAGTTGGTCACGCCAGACCATATTATACTCTACACGTTTTTTCATATGCACAAGCAACTAGTATAATAATTTTTCACTTAGAAACCTTTCGATCTCAATCTCGGCTAGTAGTTATTTTTTTTATTTAAAAAAGGCAAAAAGTGTCGAAAAATGTTTGTCCTTTGTTCTCTACTTTTGTCAGTAGACCAAACAAAATTTTCATGAAAGAAATTTCATAAAAAACTTCATCGAGTAAATCTAGTTTAATTTGAACTATAACTCTTTGAGTAAATAGTCCATAATTAAATCCTTGAAGTCCAAAAAAGGAAGTGGGGCACCAAAGATATAGGGATAGAATTTTTTTTTAAATTTAGTTACCTTTCGACCTTGATGTGAATTGATAATCCTTAATATCATATTTCAAGACAGTCTCAAAGTAAATTAAAAGTACAATAAATTTTTAAAACAAAGTACCTTTTGTCACTTAGTTGATTTTTGAACTTAATGGAGGTAAATAGTCCTTTATTTCATAGCTAAAGACTGATAAGCCCAAAGACGTAAAAAAGAACTCAAAAATGTAAAAGCACTTTTAAATTTAAAATTGAAACCGAATATGGTAAGAAAAAGTTAAGAACCTTCTTGCGGCGCTTCCAGTTAAAAAAATCTGCTGGTGTAAGCAAAAATTTTAAGTTTAATCCTCTCAGTTGAGTACAGTTTGTACTACCTACTTGGGGTCTCTTCTGCAATTAAACTATTTTCCTTTCAAAAGTATAATCATATTGTTTAAAAACTAGTTTACATTTTTTGGTCGGTAAGAATCGACAGAGTGTATATTGTAGTAACCTGAAGAGAACGGGAGAAGGCAACTCCTCTGGGTCCAACATTGCACCTTTTCCTCAACGTTAGTATAATACCAACCATTCATTCTTATATAACAGCATTTGTTATGTCCAGTTTTCTAAGAAACAAACATACAATTTCAAGTAAAATGAGAGCGACTGAATTTGAAACATAAAAAATTTTATCAGCTTCCAGTTAGCCCCTTAAAAAAAAATAAAATTTCAGACTCAGGTCCGTTTATTTTTTAAGCAAATTGTGATACTTTTTTAATTTAATTTTTATCGCGTGTAATTCAGAAGATATAAGCTTAACGATTTTTTTCCTTTTTGAAACATTCTTCCTCCCTTAGGGCCTAAATTTTCAAAAATCCCTTTAAAATAAAACCTAACATCAAAACTTTATTTAAAAATTATTTTTTACATAAAAAACAAACGCAGATATTTAAACAAAGTTATTGACATTTCTGTAACAAAGAATTGACACACATAGCATTGGAGCAATTGCTGCTACAACTAAACAAATACCTAAAACACTTTTTTTGTTTTGAATGTTTTGGTTTTTTTTGTATTCCTTGCTGTTAAAGAGAGGTTAAATGGCTTAATGAAGCTTTAAAGCTGCTTAAGCTTAAAGGTGCTATAGAAAAATAACGAAACACAAAAAAAATCTGCTGCGTAAAAGTAGAGAAACCTTAATAGCAGTAACTTTTGTGTGAATAACTATGACAAAGGCAGTAGAGTAATACAAACAAAGGATATGGAACAATGTGGTAGACATGAAAGGCTCAAAGTTCATACAAGGAATTTCTAGTAAAACAATTTACAATAAATAGGGAAACAAAGGAAGATGAATTGGAATAGAAAAAAAGAAGAAAACAATAAAGAACTTGTTGTAATGAAAAGTAAATGCCCATTTAGTCGAGAACTAATTTAGAAAAACATTATTTGAGAAAAAGGGGGCATGGAAAATATTCTAGTTTTCAAAGTTTTAAAAAAATGTAACCTACAAGTATGAAAAATTTAGAAAATGTACGATAAAATTTAGGGAAACGTTTTTAAAAGTATACCTTATTTAATGACATTATTTATGTCTGTTTTAAGAAAACGGGGCACGATAAGGAATAAGAAAAAATAATTATTGAGGGTTGTGTTGCTGTCAGCATGAACTTTTCAACGGTAGTCATGCTCTAAATGACTTTATCTCACTGACTCCCAACCCCTTCTGAAAGATGAAAGATTTTAACAAAACTACGGAAACGATTTGAATAAACTCCTAGAGAGACAGAATCAAAATCAACCTTTTAAAAAAGAAAAACCAAGCCACCTAATTTTGCATTTATTTGAGTCTAGGAAAAAGAACTAACCCTGCGGGGAAGTGGACTGGTCCAAGCCTATTGACGTGAACGCTTCCTTTTCATGTTTTGTACCTGTAACAGGACGGGTACGCCAACCAATTGACACCCATTTCCCGCAGGAAAATTTTAGCCCAAAAAAAACTGAAATTTAGTATTTTTAAGCAGAAAAAGACGCTTGAAAAGAGCTTTATTTGTTTTTATTAAGCAAGTTGTAATCCCTAATGATGATAAATATATGGGAGCTATCCTGCACACAAAAAATACACCCTACAAATTTACTTAAATCGAGCCGTAATGGTGTAAAAAGTATGGTGTGTACGGTTTTTCTTTACGGAGCTTTGTTCAGGGAAAGTTTGTTATTTTATTATTTAAAATATCATTTGTGCGTATCACTCCAAAAAAAAAAAAACGGAAATTCTAAGACCAAAAACTCCCGGCTATAGGTTTGTAGTTCGCCCTGTATGGACAGATGCCAGAAGAAAAATGTTTTTGCACGGATAGCCTTAGATGAATCCACCCCCAGGTATCACAAAGGCCCCCAGGTATCACAAAGGGACTGAGGAAACGGACCCAAGTGGGCTGCACAACTATCACTTCATCACTTCCACAGCCGCCTGTTTTTCTACCTAGATGAAACCAGTAAAACAGGAATAGGCCTCTTTGTAAAGGACTCGGCGTTCAAGGTCTGCTTCTTTTTCGCCAAAAAAATTTGGGCGACCCTAATCAGGCTAAAATTAAAACAAGTAAGAGCGCTTTATTCGGCTGTTCTGAATGTTATATACCCTTCACATTGGCCTTTTAATATACCCAGCCGAATTATTTTGTACTGCAAATAATATAATAAAAATACCTTGTGTGAGTTTTAAGCCTATAGAAAACTTTACAAAATGTTAACGTCCGTATGAATAATTGAAATAGATGAGGAACGTTTAAGGTCGATAGTAATAAAAGTTTTTGACATTATTCATAATAAAAGGTTAATAAAAGTTGTTAATTTTTATGGGATGTTCTAGTCCCTCTGCTCCTCTCCAACTTTTTTTCCAAAATGTATGAATTATTTGATTATTACTTTTTGTAGAATATTTAATTTTGATATCTATTACCGCTTCCGGGATATAGCGTATCGAAAATTTCATAAAAATTGTGAATTTGTATGGGAGCTACCCCATATTCACCCCCCACTAAAAAAATTTTTACTTCAAAGCGTAGGCTTTGTTGTCCAATTACTTTTTGTAAAATATTTAATTTTGATATCTATTGCAGTTTCCGAGGTATAGCGTATCGAAAATTTTACAAAAATTGAGAATTTGTATGGGAGCTACCCCATATTCACCCCCCACCAAAAAAATTTTTACTTCAAGGCGTAGGTTTTGTTGTCCAATTACTTTTTTTAGAACATTTTATTTCGATATCTGTTACAGTTTCCGAGATATAGCGTATCGAAAATTTAATAAAAATTGTAAATTTGTATGGGAGCTACCCCATTTTCTGCCTCCACCCAAAAATTTTTTTTTTAAATGTAGGTCTTGTACAATTACTTTTGGTGGAACATTTTAAGTCGATAGCTGTTATAGTTTCCCAGATATAGCGCCTAAAATATTTCACCAAATTTGTGCAATTGTAGGAAAACTACCACTTCCCCTAATCCTATCCATTATTTAGGTGCCTACTTTAAGAGTATCCGTGCCAAGTTTTGTGGCAATAATGACTATACTGTAACGGTGACAAAATTAGTCCAGACGGTGAAGAAAATGGGGAAGGCAATAAGGTTGACCGGGTATAACGAGTGGCAACACGGTACAGGTATGCCCTAAGATTGCAACCGTGGGAAAAAGGGTTGAGTTTTTGCGGACCAGAAGCTTATACGAAGAGAAGTTGGCTGCATTAATTTGCGATTAAGTTTCTTTCCTTTTCCGGTTTTGGTTGCGAGCAGCTTGGTTGAAGGCGGACATAAACGGTGAAACGTATAGGAGGAAAATTTTTGATTAAGGTTTTTGCGCTATATTTCCTTAATAGCCGACAACATCCAGATCCCTGGGTGAGTCAACCATAGCCAAAGCAACTCTAAGCTTACGCAAAGAGCGTCACGGCCACGGTTCCTGGCTGCCAACAATAAAGGTAATCTTACACGTGGCGGGGAATATATCTTAGCCTTCTAGACGCTTGCGGCAGCAAAGATAGGCATACACGAGGGACGTCTCTGCCACCGCCTGGCTATTGTGACCTCGTCATCTAAGTTTTCCAGCAACAAACACCACCTACGTTTTCCAGCAACAAACACCATCTGAGTTTTTTTGCCACAAATACCACCTAAGTTTTTGCCACAAATACCACCTAAATTTTGGCCACAAATACCATCTGAGATTTTTATGCCACCGCCTGGCTATTGTGTCACCCTCATCTAATTTTTGCCACAAATACAATTGGAGATTTTTATGCCACCGCCTGGCTATTGTGACATCGTCATCCAACAGCAGTCACGGGGCACAACCATTACGTGACCCCACAAGAACACAACGGAGCACCAAACCTTAAAAATCCCGATAAGTATTATTATATTAGTATTATTATTATTATAAGCATATTTAATTTAATATACTCTTTGCCCATTTGGGGCTACTGTCTAATTGTATTGTTAGGCAGCGTTTTGATAAGAAAGTAAACGGTTTATAAGTACTAGTGGGGCATTTTATTGTCACGTTAGAGAAATCTTTTTCCTTGTTAATAAAATTACTCCTACAAAGCTAGGACGAGGTTTTCGTGTTGCTTAGTTGCCAAGCGTCCCCTAAGGCGAAAGGCTTTCATAGAATAGCGCTATTTTAGGTAGTCTTTATTGTTTCGCCCAGCAAACCTATTGCCCCCGGCAATTGGCTAGGAAATTTAAGGCACAGTTAGACGGGTTAACTGCCTGGCTGTATCCCCGTAAGGAAAATTCCTTGTGAAAATCTCGCAGTAGAGTAGGAGCAATGTGCGACGTTTTTTTTTACCTGTAATAAGTGTAATACCTAAAAGTACTTATAATAAGTTTTGTTAGGTCAACAGAAAAACAAGGTTAGCAATAAGATTAACAACTGTCATAAATTTTTATAATACCCATGTAAATCTAAAATAAGTAGAATAAGAAAAATAATAAAAATATATATCCTGAAGGTTTGTGAATATATTGAATTGAAATAGTTGTGAAATTAATCATGTCGGTTTATGTGAGTGAGGGTAGGTATTTGGTGGTGAAGGTAAGTGAGTTTGGGGTGACACCAGCAAACGGCGACCGGTGACACCAAGGAAAGGAACCACAAATCAGGTTGTGGTACGCGGGAGGGACGCCCGGCGGATGAAGACAACATCATCTGCTACTGTATCCCCGATCGTAGCCTTCGAGCCTCTTTTTTTATTATTGATGTCGGCAGCACTGGCACAAATTTAACCGTGCCTAAATATTATTGGATACCTGCGACGAACACCCACCCATGCTCGACGAGCTCTAGCCGCGCAAACTGAAAAGTTGCCAGTGAAGCAGGAAACCAATAACTTCACCCAAACGGGGAAGAAACAGGACAATACTTACTGAGATATATAGGGATATATGCACGGATTTTGTCCTAAAAAAAATGGGTTGTTTTGGGTTGTCGCTTATATCTCGGTCAATAGTGGTCCGATTTTGCTGGTTTTAAATAGCGATTGTTAGCGGGATATTTCTAATCGTTTGACACCATTAACTGGTCTGTATCTTTTTACTTGACTCCGGAAACTTGATTTCAACAGACGGACAGACGGACATACAGACAGACAGACTGACAGACAGTCGGACAGACGGACATGGCTATATCAACTTCCCTATCTATAAGGATCCAGAACATATATACTTTATGAGGTCGCAAATGGATAATAAAGAAATTACAAACGGAATGGCAAACTGATATATACCCTTATCACTACGTGAAGGGTATAAAAATTATGAAACTGAGAAAATCTTAATTAATTTAGCAGATTAGTAAACTATTGGCTTACTCAAACCTACAAAGTCACCTCCGTTAATAGAGCTTGTAGAAATAACGATTGCAGAGTGAACGTTTAATCGCTTAAGCATTTCCTTTTTCAGTCTTCAGCTGTTGTAAAGACCAGAGCTTGATGAGGGAATTCGTCTGCACCACTATATTAAGGTTTATTTCATGGCTTGTAAACGATTTCCAATGTTGTGCTAAGTAGGCTCAGAAAAAAAATACTCACCACATGATGATTGGATATATTTTTTATGAAATTGCATTTATATTTCACCCCTATATTCAAACAATGTTTTTACTACTAAAAGATTTGTCAAACAGATTTTGCCAAAAACTTGTGCTAAAAATCTTCCATCATGTTAAAGAGTAAATGAATTCGTCTATTTTGGCTCAAAATCTTATTGAAGCATTCTAATGAAATCGTTAAATTTTGTTCCTCAACGACTGCCCCGCAAGGGATTTCTGAGCACTTGTATTGCATAGCAGGCCCTGGAAAAAAGTAACCGAATACGGGCGAGAAATCACAAGTACGAAACGGAAAGTAATGAGTTCTCGGAGCTGGCCGAGTAGACCGCAATCTACCCTTGATTTAATTTGTCGTCGCTAGAACACATATTTCGCTTTCCAGTTCGCTCGGCCAGTTGAAAAAATATTTCCAGGAAATTAAAAAAAAATCAAAATAAAAATAGACCTACACTTTCATCAATTTCCGAAGCCACAGTCTTGATATCAAAGTAATGTTATTTTGCACTTGCATATGTTGTCACAAAAAATTATATTTAACAACTTAACTTAAACTACTTTTATAAAATAACATTTTCTATATTCTGTAAGTGAAATCAAACTTTATACATGTTCCTGCACTTCATAGCGATTACCTGTAACAGCATTTTAAGCGCATAATCATGTACGTCACGTTTTCGTTGCATAAACTATCAGCAATAGTTAAATTCCTGCTGCTTTTCTGGCTCTATTGTAGTCATGCAATTTTCAATAACTTTTAATATAAATTTTTAAAATACAATAGAAAAAGTTTTCTTCTTCTTTTGCTAAGAATAAGTTTGATGAATAGAAAGAACTCGTTAATGCATAAATTTGTCCTAAAAGAGGAGAACAAAATTTGAAAACTAAAGTGGAGCATAAAGTTTAATAAATTTAAGTTTTAGAAATTGAACAAAAGTTTATGTTTTTAGTGTATTCAAAGTTTTGATGAAAATTTGTAAAAAGTATTTTAGTAAAGGTCATGAATTTTTTTTATCAGTGGGAAAATTGGGCACTTTTTTTTAAAAGTATGATTTTTTTTTTACAGAATGGCATCACTGAATAAATATTTAGAAAGCCTAGACGCGACTTCCCAGACAAATTATTCTCTATGGCGAGCTGCCAGACGTCTAAAAAGACCCGTTATCGCAAAACCTCCACTGCGAAATCTGAGAGGATCCTGGGCCATAAATGACAAAGAAAAATGCGATCTGTTCGCAAGTCACTTAAGAAACGTGTTCACTCCCAACACGTGTACTGACGTGAGGGAATTACCGCCTGTTGTTGCTAGACGCCCTATGGAAATACGTTTCCGGTTTTCTGATGTTGTAAAGGCTATCGTTAACCTAAATGATAAAAAGGCTCCTGGTGTTGATAAAATAAGCAACAAAATGCTTTTAGAGCTACCGTTTATCGCTAAAAGAATTATTCTTTTTATTTTTAATGCCATAATTCGGCTTGAACATTTCCCGGCAATATGGAAAGTTGCCTTAGTTAAGATGATTCCTAAGCCTGGTAAGGATCCTTTGAAGGTGGAGTCGTATAGGCCTATAAGTTTGTTACCAACATTGTCAAAATTGTTCGAAAAGCTCTTTAAAAACAAGCTGACTCCGATCATGAATGGAAACAATTGCATTCCAGATCACCAATTTGGCTTTAGAAGTCAACATAGCACAATCGAACAAACTCACAGACTGGTACAGGTTATAAGAAAAACTTTTGAGGAAAAGAAGTACTGCTCCGCGCTTTTTATTGATGTCTCTCAAGCTTTCGATAAAGTATGGCACGAAGGCCTGTTAAACAAACTTAAGCTTAACCTTCCAGTTAATATTTTCAACCTTTTAGAAAAGTACATAACCGGTCGACAATTTATGATCAAAGAGGGAAATCAAATAAGTTTTTCTCAACCAATTGGGGCTGGTGTACCTCAGGGGAGTATACTAGGTCCAATTTTGTACTTGCTTTACACGGCAGATATGCCAACCAACTGTTTTACGCATACGTCTACATTTGCTGATGATACCGCTTTTTTCAGTATTCATAAAGATCCGAAAGAGGCTTCGTGCCAATTACAACAACACTTAACAAAAGTAGAGAAGTGGGCAAAATTATGGGGAATAAAAATTAATGAGCAAAAATGTACTCACGTAACTTTTACTTTACGCAAAGAAACGTGCCTCCAATCACTATTAACAACCATTTGGTGCCTTAACGAACCGAGACAAAATATCTTGGTATTCACCTAGACCACCGCCTCACATGGAAGCCTCATATAGATGCGAAGTTGACGCAAATGAAACTTAAAGCTGCTCAAATCCATTGGTTAATCGGCAGAAACTCTGTGCTTCGTCTTGATTGTAAACTTCTACTCTACAAATCGATTTTGAAACCAATTTGGTGCTACGGTATACAATTATGGGGCACTGCTTCCGCATCCAACATAGAAAAAATTCAACGCAGGCAAAACAAAATCCTAAGAATGATAACTGGTGCTCCTTGGTATGTTAAAAACAGCAACATCCACAAGGATCTACAAGTTCCACTAATTAAATGCGAAATCCTGAACTATGTGGACAAGTATTTAAATAAGCTGGAAATTCACCCAAATCCGCTCGCCCGAAACATCCTGCAGCATAGTGGGCACACCCGCCTGAAAAGGAGGGATACTGTTGCGCTCATATGAAGCGTGATAATTAATATGAGAACTTAAATTTTAGTCTGGCACTGGCTGGACTTATATTAACTACCTAGTTTTAAGATTTGAACACTTATTGTTAGTTCGCCACAGGCGAAGATTCAATAATAAATATATGAAAAAAAAAATGATTTTTTTTTATATAAATAACTAACAATTGGAATATTTGTCGAATATTTACACAGTGAAAATAAACTTAGAACATTTGGAGAAAATGTTAGAGTAGAAAAAAGGCGTATTAAAGCTGTATTCAATATGCCACGCCCAATTTTCTGAAAAGACATTCTAATCCTTGCATTATAGGGGTGCCTGGTGGCAGACTTATGTTTTCAAACTTAAATAAAAAACGTAATAGCTGTCACAAAACTTTATAAAGAGCATCGAACGATAGAGTGAAAATGCGGATTTTATAGTTTAAAGAGTATGTCATTCAGATGTCTTCCGTCGAGTTTAACCCACTGTTCAAAGCGGAGCCTTGTGTTCTGCGACACAAGCTGCAGTAAGCTTGGTTAGCTTGAGCTAAATTCTCAAGAAACATTTTTCTTGAGAACAAGAGCGTGGGGATTGTCATCACGAACCTCTTTGAGGCGGACCCATAAAAGATTCATTGGAGTTAGATTGGGCGACCTAAGTGGGCATGGGATGTCTACAAAACGACTGACGATTTTTTAAGGGAAATTTATTCGAAGCAAATTTATCAAAGTTCTGGCTGTATGCGCAGGTGTCCCATTCTGTTCAAACCATACGCGTGAAGCCTACGATGCGTCAATAGTTTTCCCTCTTGACATTCGACGAATGGCCTCGAGAGTTTTCGAAAAAAATTAACTAATGCGTGGATAAAGCACACTAAACAGTTACCCTGGTACAATGCAAAGGTTTTTGTTGTTTCAGTCGAGGGTTGCGGGTTTTTGGAGACCAGTAGCGGCAGTTTTGCTTGTTGCTGTGGCCTTTTAATTGAAAAGGAGCCTCGCCACTCTAAAACATAAATTTTTTGGTAAATTTTTTTTCACACCTTTTTATGTTTATTTTTAAACCCCTTTTGTCTGATTATTAACAGCAAACTTTTATTGCAATCTTGAGCCATTAAGAATTATGTTTTGGTTTTATTAGTATTTTTTACATTTAACAAACTTTTATCTTTTACCTACATCACTCCAACAACCCTTATTATCAAAATGCCCTTTTGTCCTACCTTTGCCATAGTAGGCGGAAATGTCTTAAAAAGCATTTAGATAAGCAGCCAAAAAAGTTTGATAATTAAAGTTTATTTAAGGTCTTGTTTAATGCTTCAAACTTTTTCTTAAAAAACATAGGAAAGTTGTTTATACGAAAAATTTTTATGTTTTTATTATAAAATTAGATAATTTAGAAAACAAAAAAATAACAAATTTTTTGCCTTAAAATTGATGATAATGCCTTTTGTTATATAACTGACATAAAAATTTCCCTTTTTTTTATTGTGTTTTGTTTATTTATCAGTGGCTGGATAAAAAATTGTACGTATTTATGTAAAACATATAATGCACATGGGGCTCATAAATTACAATACTATTTTTTTTAGAAGGAAAAAAAGTGCGTTAAAATTTGGTCTATTCACCATTTTTTTTAACATGGTCTTTAATATAATTATGGTACAAGATAGGGTCTGAAACAAGGTTTAAGCGATCTAAAGTACGCGGGGATGTTTTCATTATAAAATCAACTATAAATAACAGCAACAACATAAAGGTGTAAATGGAAGCGATATTGAAAAAAATATCATTAACTGAAGCCCACTGAACTATCGAAGAAATAGAAAACCCGCGCCTTGATGAAGGCATTAAAGCTACAGACAATAAAAAGAGTTGGGGAGAAATATAGTTTTTGCATAAAATAAATCACATAGGATTGTGTTTACTTCGCCACTGCACAATGTCGGGATTTCGTATATCGAGTGGCAATAAGGGAAAGGGGTCATCAAAAAGTGGTAAAATTTGGACACGTAGTTTAATTAATAAAAAATAGTAAAATCTAAAATTTTATAATTTTATGTTAAAGGGCTCGTTTTATTTCCATTTACCCTTTAAATAAAATTGCGAAAACGGAGAGAAAACAATAAATGAAATTTAGTTCAAACATTTTCTGTAACATGTTTAATGACATGTTTCTTATGATGCTTTGACCTGATTTGCCGTAAAATGTTTACAAAGGAATCTATGCTGAATTGGAATAAAAAGTAAAAGGACAACTTACAACATTTGTTAATCGTGGAAAAAACATTGCAAAAATAGAGCTCAGGCGAAGTGGATCAGCATCTGCTGAGGTGGACGAAAAGAGCTCTTTAACATTCCTTCTTTACATAACAAACAAATGGTCGATCCGTGCATATACTTGTACCAGCTTACCAATTGATGTAAGCTGTGTTTTATTAAAATGATGGAATATAAAACGATTCAATAATTATAGTCGGTCAAGCCAGATTATTTTATACCCTACACCGTATTTTTATGGGCTCTTCGATAAAAAGGACCGATACTATTTGTATTTAGTATAGTTGGCGGCATAAAAATGAGCAAAGTTCTGTCAAAATATAGAACTACTTGAGTAAGTTTTAGCCCAAAATGCCTTTTCCTGAAATAAATGAACTGATCATATTTTTGTTGTCTAAGCCACTAACTAACATAAATTGAGACATATGTTTATACAAAATTTGGTCAAAATACAGTAATAGTCGAATTTTTTATAGCCCAACGTACTTATTCCGGTAAGAATTGGTATGGGAATCATATAAAACTGGCCCAAAAAAATATTTTTATATATTACACTAAATTGGGGTATAAAACTGGACACATACGCAAAATGTCAAAATATGGCAAGCAAAATGCAGCTTTGGCAGGAAATGCCCAACTTTTTACCAAAATTTTTTTTGGACTTTAATCAATTGTTAACTCCTTTTCCCATAGTAAATATTTCAACCCCCGCAAATACAAAAAATATTTTATGTTCTTCTTGAGTCTACTTTATTTTATCATTCTATTAACAGTTTCTGGTTGTTTTTCTTAAAGCTTTTTTTCCCTTATTTTTTACCTTCCTGAATTGATTTAAAGTGGGACTAAAGCCCCTATGTAGAAACGGCAAATATCATTCGTCAAAATCTTCCATTACCTTACCCAGCTTAAGCTGCATATAGTTTTTGAATATCTTAATATTTATTATTAAGTAAGTTGTAGTGTAGCGTATATTTGGGGTTGCTCGACTATAATCTTCTTTCTGGTTATACCCTTCACATGAGTAACAAGGGTATATATAAATTTGTCATTCCGTTTGAAATTTCTTAGATATCTATTTGCGGCCCCAGTATTTATCATCTTGGTCCTTATAGATAGGGAAGTCGATTTATCGATGTCCATCTGTCCGCTTGCATGTCTGTTCGTATTACGGGTGAATCAATTTCTTTAAAGCCCCCATGTTGCATAGACCCTCAAGTAGTATCAAATTATTATGTAAATTCGCTACAAAATTTCTGTTAAAATCCACAAAAATCGCTGGCTAACTGATCGAAAATTTCACTTCCCTTTACTTCCCCTTCCCTTCCCAACCCTTTTTTTTACAAACATTTTTGTTAAGCAAGCCTTACAAGATGTAATTTTTTTTTAATTTTTTTAAAATCTTTCTCACAGCTTCCAGGGTGCTTCTACAAAGGTCAAATAAGACTGACTTCAATTTATTTTGCCTTTCTAATATTTTTGTGGAACATACTTAACCCCGATTTCGGGCCATTAACAGGGTTACCATACAAAATCTAACAAAATATGATACAACTTCTCCGGAGTTGCCCTTAGAGAAATAAAGTGTATTAAAAACCACCGTTAGTTTTTCCTCACAAATTTATTCAAATAGCACACTAAACCCCTACCACGATCGCCTAAAAGGGTTGCCATACAAAATTTACAAAAATAATGATGAAATGCCCATAATTTCCCCAGAGTCGGCCTTAGAAAAATACGGTCAGCATTAATTTATTCTCCCCCTATCTCAAACGCTTAAAAAAAAACAAGTTTAGGCCGTTTTTACATTTGTCCTTTGTAGGTGCACCCAGAAAGCTGTGGAGCGATTTAAAGGATTTTTTTTTTAATTTAACTTTGTATGGCAACCTTGTTAAAGGCGGAGTAAAGGTATAAGTATGTTCCAAAAAAATGTTGATGACGAAAAATTAATAAGTCCGACTCTTACATTGCACCCGTGTAGGGGCAACTCCTAGGCAGTTGTGGGGTCGCAAATAGATATTTAAGGAATTTTAAGTGGAATGACAAACTTATATATAGCCCTGTCACTTATGTAAAGAGTATAATTAGAAATATTTCATAAATAAAAATATGGAAATGAAAAGGCCAATGTGAATGGCATATGAAATTCGGCACAGCCGACTGAAGTGCTCTTACTTGCTTTCAAGTCATTGTTTTTAGCAGATTAAAGTTTGGATTTAATGGCTAACGGTGATATTGAAGCAAAAAAATTTCAATACTTTAACAGTGCACGGAGAACTAGAGAGTAAATTAAATGACAATAAATAAATTATAAGTTATTGTCTTTGTTTTAGATAATAATAACAGGGTATATATTAAGCTTTTGTTTTTTAAAGGGTTGAAAGTAAATTTTTGTTTTTGTGTATTTTGATTGTTCTACTGAACTTGCACAGATAATCCCCATGACTTTTTTGGGTATTCAAAAAACAGAAGTTAAAATTTTTTTTAAAGAATTTTTATTATACTTATACTACTGAATAATATGTACTTAACGAATATAACAATAAAATTAATATTGAACACGGCTATCAGTTTTGTCGTGTACACCCAAAAAATTAATAACCCAACCAGTACCATCATAATTTACTGTTTTATGGAAACGAACAGTTAAATAACTCTTTGAACTTTGATAAAAGCTGGGCTCATCCTAAAAAATAATAATAAAACAGTTAAAAACAAATAAAAAAATTAAGATTCACAATCTACCTCTCCACAAAATTGCCGCATAACCTTCTCCTCATCATCATTATATTCAATTATTTGCAAATAGTCTGTACGACAAGTGCTCTTAGCACCCAAATTAAAAACATGGAATTTTAAATGAACTTTTAAGTTGGCCGGCACACGTATATTCCAGTGACAATCGGAATTATTACGCACATGATTGGGATAAAATGGATTGGTGAAAATACCTTGAGTATTATAAAAATCACCACCACAGCCGGGTCCATTATTGCTGGCCAAATAGGTAACATCAATGCTGGTATAGTAACCGCTAAGCTTTAAACGCATGCGCAGCTCATTGCTGTTGGAGAAAAGCGATTTGCCCGTATCGACAAATTCGCACAGTTTTTGCAGCGAAGAATTAGTGTGAACATCAAATACCTCAATACTTTCTCTGTTGCAATCATATTCCGAAAACAGCAAGTCATTGTAATAAAGACTTAAGGTATAATTTTGAGGAGCCTTAATATAAATATCGCAATGATCAGCTGCTTCAGATAACTTTATGCGCCCCTGAAGGCCGGTGAAGTTACGGAAACAGCCTGCAATAAAATTTTAGGAATTTATAACCTAGTTAAAAGGTGGAAAATAAAATACATTAACTTACCATCAGCCGCACTGGCTTTAACTTTGAAACCACCTTTAACTATATCATTGTCAGATTTGAATTTTATAAAAAGTGCTTTCGATGTTGAAAAATAATCATTGGGTATTTTGTTACCGCAATATATATGTTCAGCAGCATAACCATAATATCCTGCAAGTGATGACGCAGCACCTCCATTAAAAATCAATTTACTACCATAACCTTTATCAACTGCATCAGCATCCTAGAAATATAAATTCAGTTTAAGTTAAAGGGGGTAACAAACTACCTAAGAATATTTGGCTTCTTTTTTTAAACAAAAATTTTTCAAAATCTTTTCTAGGGCTTGAATTTTTAAAAAAGGTGGAAGTTGGGTACAACAAATATTAATTAAAGGGTCTGACAATCTATGATTCGTTAAATCTGGATTCCTTTTTATTTTGGCTTTAGGATTATGGTATTAAAAAAGCTAATTTGTTTTTCCATTCTTTTGTCTGGATTAAGGAAAAATAAGTCAGCTTTCCTTGGTGGAGAACATATGATGTAATCATACGAAGTAATTAAACATGTTTTTTAAATATCGATGTGCGTTTTGCATTAAATACAGGGTGTCCGTCTGCAAAGTGTACTTCTTTGTTTGTTTTTCACTTTTAATTAAATGAAAGAAAATTAATCTTATATTGTTAAATGTTTTATTTAATGTCGGCAATTATGTATGAAATACAATATTAGATAAATGTCCGCCTCTGTTAACCTCACTAATGCGAACCCTTTTGAGAACGTTTGTTATTACATTCTCACACATCTCACGCAGTATTTTATTAATTTTATCACCTATATTTTGTTTGAAATACTCCAGCGTTTCTGGTTTGTTTAAATTAACCTTGCTCTCACATATCCCTACAAAAAAGTCCGTAGTAGTCAAATTAGGTGACCGTGGAGGCCAATCAGCATAATCATTTCTTGAAATAAATTGTTGTGAAAAGGGTTCTCGCAGTAATTTCATTGTTATCCTGGCTGTATGCGGTTTGGAACCGTCTTGTTTAAATGACATGTTAAGCAAGCCCAAGGCATGCAGCTGTGGCACTAAAAAGTTTTCCCATATATTACGATATCGCTCGTTATTGACAGTTACCGTTTCATCGTTTTCAGTTTGAAAAAAGTAAGGTCCAATGATTCCAAATTGCACACCAGACTGTCACTTTTAAGGGATGCAAAGGTGACTAATGAATAATTTGAGGGGTTTCCATTGCCCAGGACCAACTTTTCTGTTTATTCAAATATCCGTTAAAATGCAAATGTGCCTCGTCACTCATTATGATTTTTTTATGAAAATCGGGGTTGTCATGGGCAAGGCGTAACATCCTATTGGCATATGTACGGCAGCGTAAATGGTCTTCTGGAAAAAACACTTGTGTCAACTGAATCTTAATGGTAACAAATGCAAATCCTTGTAAAAAAGTGTTGCCAAAGTTGTTTTTTGAAAACAAAGCTCCTGAGCATAACAAATTTAGGATTGTTTTGAACACTTTCTTGAGCAGAAGTAATGTTTTCAGCCGATCTTGCTGTATGCTGCGATCCATGCTGGGGCCAATCAGCTACAGTCCCTCTTTCTTAGAAATCATTCCCTACACGATAAGTAGTGCTTCTTGTTGGCACGTTGTTTCTCTCAAAAATTTCCCCTAATTTTCTTATCGTCACAGTAAATGATGATTGATTTTGATAAAATATTTTAACTATTAAAACTCTTTGGTTTACCGAATATTTTTCCATAAAAAATTTGCCACGTCTTTCCTTCACGACTGCTAAATACGAATTGTCAAGACTAATGTTTAACAAAATGGCGGCAAAACAAAGTAGCATACCTTGCCGGTGAACAACACGTATAAAATGAACATGATTTTCAAGAAAAACGCTTATTGTGAAAGACTGATTTTGGTAAAATTGTAGGGTCGTTTCAAATAAAACATAGCTTGTGCATTTATTATTATATATCGATATCGTTATTTATGGGCATTTCCACTATAAAGTGTTATTTTCGAAAGTTGAATTTATATGAGACTCATGGTAAATTATGGACCGATAAATATTAGATTCAGTTTAAGGATTTCTCACATAAGGATTGCTGCAAAAATTTGTTTAGATTAAGTAATATTCACGTCAATGATGGTCCAAAATGTTTATTTTGAAAGGACATTTGCTTACCCTGAAACGATAATTCTCACTTTTATCAGGGTTGGCTTTTATACTAAAATGACTATATGCGTCAAATTTCATCATCAAAATGTCATTCAAAAGGGGAAATCAGTTTGACTACAAGAATACAAGGTCATCTAGACAAATGTAAGGATGATTGAGGGGTTTCAAAATTTTTCGGTATAATTAAAGATGTCTCATACTTTTCGTTGGCCATTGCATATATCTGCATAAGCCTTCCAGGTATGTAATCTGAATATAAAAAACTTCATCTACAATATAAAGCTACGTAAAACATGCTACAGGTAAAAAACACATGACTTTTTTCGTTTCCTTTATGTCCCATTTGAAAACATTGTACTTAAACGCAAAGTTGGACTATATAATGGGATTGAATATGAATTACAAAGTCCTACAAACCCGTTTTTGATTTAAGTCTTTCAGATATATAATATATTTTGTGAATTTGTAAAACAAATGGATTAAAAAGTTTACGGACAACAATCTGCATATTTTAGAAAACCGATATAGATTGAAAAAAGAAATTTCTAAACAATGAGCAAGTATTTTAACATATAAGTTATCGAAAAGGATTCTAAATATTATCATTAACACATCTGCAGACACTAAAGAACTCTAAGGAATATAAGGAGGTGATGTAAGAGAAGTTGGACATGAAGTTACAGCTCTAATTGTTTTAAACCTGGCAAATACCAGACCAATTTTGATCCCTTCTTTATCGTAATTGCGGACACAGATCTCCCGGTGGTGTCACCTCGTCTAGCTATCTTTAATACCCATTAAAGGTGTATTTATAAAAAGTACCAAAAGAACAAAAATATATTTCATACTGTTTCCTTTAGTTAATTAAAATATACTTACATCACTATTAATAATTTTCAAATAATCTCCAGAACATAAACCATTCGAATCGGGACCATCAATATCCATTTTCTCAAAATGTAAATGAATATTATTGTCACTTTTTATTTTCCAAATGCAATTAATATTATTAGGATATTTGCCAGCACCCTCATCCGGCGAAGATATGGCAACGTCCTTTAAGAAAGTTTAAGAGAATTTATTATAAATTAAAAAACCTATGAAAAAGTTAACAAACCTTTTGCGCAGACAAATTCAAAAATTGGCGACCACATATTTTTGGAACTGCTCTAATGATGGCCACAAAACCATTGCTTGTATCCGAAGAATCTGTAACAAATCTTAACAAAAGCTTAGATTTTGATGAAAGCATGGGGCTGGGTAAATCATGACCACAAAATTGTCCAATCTGATCGGCAAATAATGCCGAACCATCACGTACATCCAAGTAATCATCCAAACAGTTGGTGGAATTTTCTATATGGAAACTGGTAAATTCTAGCTTAAGCTGGCGATCAGCTGAGGTAGTAAAAAGCCAAGAACAATCTAGATTATTGGCATATTGACCGGAAAAACGGGTAAATTCATATGAGGAATTAGAGGCTTCTAAGTGTATGTGGCCATCGCAATTAGGCACAAATTGTACAAGAGCCTTAAAGCCTCTCGAACTATCACGATCATCGGCATAGGAACGTATGAGAGCAGTGTTTTGTTGTATGTTAATAATTTCCAATTGATCGGTTATATTGCCACATAATTGCACCAAACGTTGATCTTCGACTGTGTTAAGACCCTTGTATACCTCCACAGCATCATAGTTACACATGCCTTGTGATTCAAAGTCAATGTGTTCAAACTTAATAATAATTTTATAATTTTCAGGAGCCTTTAACTGCCAAGAGCATATGCTATTATGGGGATACATTTCCGTTGAAGAGTCCTTGGGTGACTCTATTATAGTAGAATTGGTGACAACATCTCCACATTTATTGTGACCATATTCCATTAAAAATCCCTTATGACCATAACTGCCATCTGATTTAAATATAATTGATATGGATTTCTTGGAACGCAATTCATAATTTGTTTTTGGGCCACACAATGTGGTCGAAGTTACTTCATTTTGTTGATCAAGCATATTAATGGTAACATTATCAAACATACATTTATTGAGCGGAGCATCCTCTACCATAAAATCAATGAAACGTATAAATAAACTATCAGAATTGGTTTTGGTGAGTGTAGGCGAAGGCACTATTGTATAGTTGCACATCAGATTGTTTGGATATTCCAAGGGATAGTTGGGTGAGCTTATCCTTTGCATATTGTCAGTGGCATAGAGTATGCCACCACAATTGCGTTCAAAGTTAACAGTGAATCCAGTACCAGTAACTGCATCGTCCGAACGGAAAATTAATCTCATTTCTGTTGAAGTTGTATTTACCACAGGTGGTGGCGATCGCCCACATAATGTAACAATATCTTGCCAGTCTCCCAGTAAGGACTTTTGTTGAATCTTAAGATAATCTTTAGTGCAGTTTGCTGAAGATTCTATAAAGAAAAAGTTAACAAAAATGGCAGCTAAATGGAAACCCGGTTGAGTGGACAAATCCCAAATACATTCCACATTATTTTTGTATTGATAATCAAACATTATTTGCCGATAGGGATATTTAAGAACTCCTCCACAGCCACTTCCTTCATGAATGCTTAAATTAAATACCGACAAAGGATTATAGTTTTGGGTAATAAATTCGAAAAAAATGCCACCATTGGCTACCAAATTGCCAATAGAGGACTGTTCACAATAACGGCCCAGATGTGGTGAATTTTGATTGGGGCCATTGTAGATCAATAAATACTCTTCATCACATTTTCCTTTAAAATCAGTGGTGAGTGCTATGTCTACTTGCATATTTTCCCTGATGTCATTAAAAGAAGGTGGATCTTCTACATCACCACTATTACCCCATACCGCCCAGGCACATTCTAAATGGCCTGTATGATTTTGCATAACCGGTTGGTTAATAACGAAATTATCATAATAACCCATAGGCCAAATACCACCACATTTAAAAGAGGTAATTTGAATTTCCAGTTCATGCAAACCATTACGCTTATTACCACTTACAACCATGCTGCTGGTGTAGGGTAATCTAAAGGATGGCTGGGTTTCATTGCGACACATTAACATGGGCAAAATGCGTTCTTCGCCTGCATATAATTGAACAGCTGATGAGTATTGACAACCATAAGTCAGCCACTGTTGAGTCATATTGTAATTTGTCTGCCTAAGTATCTGCACGGATAAGGTGCGATTATATCTGGCTTTTAAATCATAGGAACAATACATTGATTTTTCACTTTCACCCCGCTTGAAAACAATTGTCTGCGGGGTATTCATATAACTTTCATCGTAAAACCACAATAAACTACGACAATGTAGGGAATATTCATCGGCAGAAAATTTTAATTTTAAGCCACGATTGCGATAGAATGAAAGAAGAAGAGCATCTATGGTCATTGTGTTGTCACTGGAGTAAATGACAGCTGGCACTGAATCAGTTACTCTTTCTATTATCGAAGACATTTTGGGGTCGTTACTGAAGGTTAAGCGACGGTAAACACGACCACCCAAATGTTCACTACTCATATCAAAGTCCAAGAACTCCACTTTAATACGTCTACCTTTTGGTGCTCTCAAGCTCCAAGTGCAATGTATAGGCCCACCCGTGCCTTTGGGATAATTTGGAGTTTGTAAAATGCCACGTACACCAACTATGGTCTCTCCGCATCTATCGCCTATAGTTGAGTAGCTGATTTGAAAACTGTCTGTGGGATAGAAGCCCTCCTTTATACGCAAAATTAATCTTAATTTATTAGTTTCTACAATATAACGATTCGATTCTTTGCCACACAAAAACAAAGTATCTGTTATATTCTCTGTATCCGTTGAAAAGGCATCAATTTCCTGCAACTCCAAGTGGGTTTCATTTTTACAGCCATTGCTTTCATCGGCAGGAGTAAGATTTATTTTATCTATGCTTACATTAATGGTAGAACCTAAAGGCATTTCCAAATTATAAATACATTCCAGTTCCTTTTCATTTTGCTTTAATTGTAGAACAGGTGCCGTAATAATACCCTCTGAATCATAATAGGAACCACCACAGCGACTTATGCTGGCCTTGGCTTGGAAACCCTTATGGGGCTCAGAAACATCTGTGAAATATAAAACCCTTAATACGTTTCCTGTTGAGCGTATGGTATTCGGTTTTGTTTTGCCACAGTATCTGCCTATAACAGGAGCTATTTCGGAGCCACCATCATTAATCTCAACATATTCCAGCTCACATTTGTGCGAATCGGAATTAACTGGTATTAAATCAAAATCTCCAAAGAAATCCAGTGTTATTGTGGTATGCAGGGGAGCTATTATCTTCCATATACATTCAGAATGAGGATTTGGTATGTTGGGATAGTTTGGTGTAGTTATAACCTTACTACGATCATACCCATTGTTGCCATTTAGCATAATTTCCTTTGAACATTCTGGTGAAATTTCCTCATAATGAAAAGAGGCTTTTAAAGCTGAATATCCTGTGCGACTAAATTTAATATAAGCTCGATTGGAAGATGTTTCCAATATATCCGTTATATTGTTTTCACAATATTTTCCTTTGCCCAAAAATGGTGAATCTTCAGCCATGCCATTGCGCACCAAGAAGTAAGTCTTGCAGTTACTATCTGTATTGGGAGTGTGCAACCAAAAATCTGGGAATGTAAGCCTTATTCTTCTGCCTTGCCTTACTCGTATAGTCCAAACACAGTCTTCCTGAAAATTGCCTCCATAGCTTTTCAGTTCAGTAATATTGACAAAACCTTGTTTCTCTGTTAGCTCAGAGCCACATTTTGTTGCTACCAGGGCGGAAAACCCCGTCTTATTTATACCAGCATCTGTAACAAATTCCAGTTTAAGAAAAGGATTGCCCTTATATCTTCCTATTTTGTTGGGATTTTTTTTGCAAATTTTTTCCAATTCTTGCCAAGTTTGCAAATCACTACTTTTGGACACCCTAACATAGTCAGCAAAGCATTCAGCAAACTCTTCCAAATCTATCTTGAGAAAGAAAAGTTCTATATGTGTGGCAGTATTGCTGGGCAAAAGAGTCCAAGAGCAATTTAAATTATTGTCATATCCCCTAGGAAAGCCAGGTGAGGTAAAGAAAAGCGAGGAAGTTTGTATGGTTATGGTGGTTTGACCACAAATTTCCGACATTCGTTCAGCAGTTTGATTATTGCGCACCACTTCCTTGGACAGTTGTTGCCATTCGAATTCAAAAGGCCCTCTTATGGCAGTAAAATACAAAATATTTGTATTGGAACGTACAATATGGGTACTAACGTAATCTATAGGGGAACCAATATCGGAATATCCATCATAGAACTGAAAATTAGAAGCAAATTTATGTAAGAAAAAACATTTTTTTAGCTAAAATGCAAAGAGGCCAGTTTCCACTTCCTATAGCTTTCAAAAGGAGATAAGCAATATATGCAACACATACGTTGCAACATGTTTAATATCAACTTGAATTTTTGGTTATGAGACCTTTTTGCATTTCAGTTAACCATATGTGGGTTTCAAAACTTACTTTTATATAAGGTATATCTGTATCTAAAATATGTTTAATCGTTAGCAGAACAACATAATTTTTATCAACCGTAATACGCCAACTATACAGCTCATCACTATGAAACTTGGCTGGATATGCAGGTGACTCCACTATACCTCTTGTGCCGTTAATTTCGTTGTGCTTAACTTTAAAGGGGAACATTTGTTTATAAAATTTAAAAATGTATTTAAAAGAAACTATACCATAGTAATATGTGGCCAAGAAACCTCCTCCTACTATATCATTATTGCTGTTAAAAGTGATTGACAAACTTTTTGCTCCTTCCAGGGCAGCTGGTAATCGATTTCCACAAAACACACCCAACAAAGTGCCCAAATCAGATCCCTCTCTCACCTCTACATAATCATTATTGCACTCATCAGAATCTTCCAAATCCATTGCTTCAATGGTTAGACCAATACTATTACCCTCACTGGCTGTAACATACCAAATACATTGTATATTAACCGGGTAAGAAGAAGGATAATTGGGTGAGGAAAATCTGCCCCTTAACGATTGATAGGCATTGCCACAAATGTTATCCATTGTATAAACTGTTGCCTTAACTTCAGCTATTAGACCCATAGGAACTTTAAGTGTCAATGCATGACCATTTGATGTTATATCAGGTGGATGAGATTTGCAAAATGTAGAGCGTATGGGCGATGTTTCGGATGAACCATCATATACCACAATACCTTTATCCAAGCAGTCGCTTTCAGTTTTGTATTGATTAGCAAAGGCTGGATTTAATTGCACATGGCTAAATGATAATGTTACATGTTTTGTGGGATTTTTGGATATAAGCTGCCATTCACAAGTTCGATTAACCAGGGCATGTTTGTTAATTTCAATTTCGGTAAACATTGTATCGTCAATGACAATGCGTTCACCACAGTCCTTAAATAAAAAAAATATTGCAACATTAGTATATTAAACCTTAATAGTTACACTTTCGTATTTATAAAATATCTTATAACTAACAAATCAGCCAAATTCTTTCTTAATTTTGTAAAACGCAATTAGTTCTGTCCGGTGACTTTTTTGGTAGCCTTAAGGACATATAGAAAAAGGCTCTGAATATGCTTCTTTCATACACCATCAGATAAGGTACAACAGAGATTTTTTTACAGACGTGAAAGAGCTTTTGTCTGAGAAAAGCTTTAAGAGAACAAAAAAATATTTGCTCAACTTAAAGTTATGTTAAAGAAACGCACACACCATCTCTATAATATGCTGGAAGCACATAAAACATCATCTCTTAGGGCACGTCAAAAGGACATTGATACAAAGCCTCAGTAAAAGGTCTTAGAAGACTTTTTATTGCAAAACTGGCATTGTGTAGCTTAAGTCGATCTGTGACAAAAAAAAAAAGATAATGACGGAAGTTGTAATCTTTTTGCAAATCCCTCAAAAACAACCAAAATCCTTAAAAGTTGCCTTGCACAGCAAAGAGAGTAATTAATCCTTTATTTTGAGGTCTTTAAAGCTTTCAGCCAAGTACGGCCTACAGGCTGGTTAGGTGAACAAAACCTTAAATTGCCAATGAATCTCCACAACCATTTGAGAAAATATAATAGTAAGACGACAGCTCATGATCAGAAAGGAAGACCGCTGGAGTCATCCTTAAACCAATAAGAGTTGGCGTAAATACCTCAAGGTAGCTTTTTGGAACCAATTCTGTATCTGATTGACCCAGGTATGCTAACTTACCGTCAAACAAACAAGTGGATAAATGCTGATGATAATAATTTTGTCAGAAGTCATGAAGACCTTAAAAGGCTTTGAACCAACTAAACATTCTATTATCTTATACAAGTTACAGTAACGAAAAATCAAAATAAATTAAAAAAATGCACCTTAACAAATAGTGATGTTGTCAAAGAGATGCAACAGGAACGGTGTTTTCTCACCTTGTGACTCTTTGAGTTTAATAAGTGTATAAGGACCGTTTGACTCAAAAAGAATAAAGATTATGGTTTATGCGGATGACATAATGAAATTAGTTATGGGTAAATTTTTAGTTGCGTACTTACGATTAGTGAGTTGATGCAAACTTTGACACTCGACCTGTCTTTTTGGGCTAAGTAAGAAGGATTGGGAGTAAGCCCAGGAAAAATGGAACAAGTCCTTTCCTCGAAAGACAACAAGGCCAGAATATCTGATTTCTTCTTATCTCCTAGACGCCCAGTTATTTTTAAGGGGAGAATGCCTGGCGCTTAAATGCCTGTTATAGGTTCAGAGATGTGCTGGGTAGATATAACAAAGGCCAGGGAGAGTACATCACAGGCAGTTTTGGGTATAATTAAAAAAAAACATTTTTATTGAGGATTTTGTGAACAAGATGACAGCAAGTGTTCAAACTGGGGTAGGACTGAGAAAGAGACTCTGGAACTGATTTTGACTGGCCACGAAACTTGGCTTACTCATAGCTCTACAAGAATATTACGTCAAGTATAGAGTTGTTGATGACTGTTGGCATGCTCTAATGGTGCTCCAGGCGAAACGTAATATAAGGCTCTGTTGGATGGCGGGTCATTGTGACGTTGTTGGTTATAAATTGCCGATGAGAGTGTGAGAATAGACTTAACCCAGGAGTCTTGAGCCGGCAAGCACACCGATAAACTATTATTATGGCTCAAAAAAATATAAGTCTTAGACATAGTAGACCAAGAACCGAGTTACAGGCCTTATTGGGATAAAAAGGGTCCTAACTTTCTACCTAAAGGAAATAAGGGGAACCTATTGTATATAATTTGAAATCTCATGAAGCCCTAAAATATGGAATATATGGCTAGTGCATGGGATAGGAGATCTCCAGGATTTTAAAGCTTGTGCGAATATGAGAAAGAGGAAAGCCTTTTCAGCCGCTACACTCAAAAAATTATTACAGTAATTGACTGTAAGTTATTTAGGAAGTATCCTGTAAAGTTGTTTTTAAATGAAACAGTTAAATTTTAATACAATATTTTTTTTAACTGGATTGAAGAGTTATTCAAAGCCTTAAATAAACTAAAATACTGCTTTTCAGTTGAAGTTAATTTTGTCAGTTATTTTTCAGTAATATTTAACTTTGCTATTTTTTTCCGATACTTTCTGTTTTGCTGTAAATGACAGAAAATCTAGGTAATTTTAGACAGAAATGTCAGTTAATTATTTGATGTCTGAATTTAAATGAAATATTTTCTTAATTTTAATGAATATCTTGTTGGACGGTTTTTAAATGAATATCCAGTTATTTTGAATTGATTTCCTGTTGATTTTTCATAAATAATTTTTTTAGTGTACCCAAAGCTGCAGTTAAGCCTATAGGGGCTGTGGGAACGCCTTGATGGCCTTGCTAAAATTTAAGGTTGAAGGATAGGGAACATCAAAGAAATAAAAAACGGTGTGGAATAACAGAGTTAAAGGTATGTAGTATGGGTTTGGCGTTTGCGAATTAGTCAATAAACACAAACTTTTTGTTTTATGACGGCGACTTTAATTTTTGTTTTTATTTTCAGTCTGTTGTTTTCCCGGCTCTTCACTCCTCATTTCCAAAAGGATTCAAAACGGGTCTATATCGCTTTAAATAAAATTGGCAAATGCCATTCTTTTCTACCTCTTGTAACCTAAACTAAGATAAATTTTTCTATAGGCAAAAAATTATGCTCTTTAATCTTCTCCTGTAACCAGTTGGTGCTTTAATACTAAGACAAGAGCCTGAACTGTCACCCCATATACTAGATGCAAAGTTGTCACAAATAAAACTAACAGAGGCCTTAATTAATTGGTTAATTGTTGGAAACTCTGTGCCCTATCTCGATTGTAAACTTTTGCTTTTAAATTACTTTTAAAAACAATTTGGTGGAATGGTACAAAATTGTGCGACTGCCTCTGATATGTTTGTTAAGAAGGCTTAAAATTATTAAAACAAAATCCTAAAACTAATAGCTGCGGCTTCTTGGTATACTTACATCTACAAAGATCTTCATATTCTTCCTTAAAAATGCCAAATTTCAAACTTTATGGTCAAGTAAAAACATCAGGCAAAAATACATCCAAATACGCTCGACCGAAATATTTTACAACATTAGGTACACTTTGGTTTAAAGGTAGGAGATATTATTGTCCTCAAACAAAACTATCGGAGTTCATTTAAATTAAGGTCTGAGACTGGCTGGGCTAATATAAGTTTGTATTTAAATTTTGAATACTTTTTGTAAGTTGACAAAATATTAAAAAAATTGGGTTAAAATATGGGACTTCACCTTTAACACAGGGTAAACCAAATGAATATACGATTTGCAACAAAAAGTTATCCTAGGGTTCTTATCTTAATCTAAATTATTAATGGAGTAATTAATGTACCTCTTCGTAGCTCAATTTAAATCCTTTTGCTGGTACCGAGTCATCAGAATGAAAACGTATTGTAATTGTGTTGCCTATAGTCCTCCAAGTATTATTTGCTTCCACTTCCATACTGCCACATTTCTTAAAAAGTTGAAGGGGCTCTGCACCACTATCAGTTCTCTCCTCATAGGCCTCCAAATAATCCATTTCACAATCATAAAAATCTTCCAAATCTAACTCTTCCAATGTAATGATAATAGCATGATGCGGTGTAACCGTAATAGTCCATTCACAGTCAGAATTCTCTGGATAATTATTGGGATAATTCGGAGAAGTTATAACACCGTTTTTACTCTGCAATGTACCACCACATTCTATGGAAAAATAAAAATAATTTTAAATTTATTAAGTTGGAATAAATAAAAAGGGGGAAAAGGAAAATTACTTACTTGACTTCCTAGTTGTATATTGTACTTGGAAGCCTTTGCCATTTCCCTGGTCATCACTAGAAAATCTTACAAACAACCTATGACTGTTAACACTTAAAATTAAATTATCATGTTTGCCACAATGCCTTTCCTTGACATTATCACTATGATAGTGAGGCGATATAATTAAGGCATCTTTAGTACAGTTTACCGAGTCTTCTAGATCCAAACTTGCAATCTCAACTTCAATACCTCTGCCTGGCTCAGTTCTTATTTCCCAAAGGCATTCAATATTACTGGGATAAGCTTTAGGGTAATCAGGTGATTCAAATGTTCCACTATCAGCACGATACAAATCAATACAGCCCACCATAATATACTCCAGCTGAAAGTTAAATTTATTTGTTTTTTGCTCAATCACTAGGATATCACTAGTGGAATTAATGACTTGACCCTTCCTTTGTATACTATAAGTTTTATTATTTTTATCCTTGATAATCAAGCCAAACTTTTTATCAATTGCATCGTAGTAAGTAAATTCAAGGCGTATGCGATTGCCTTTAGGAGCTTTAAGGGTCCAAGTACAGTTAACATCATTATTGTATTCATCATAGGGAATGCCATAGTTGGGACTCTCAATAACACCATAGTTCTTAGTTAAGGTTACAGAACAATTTGCCCTGTATGAAAGTAAAAATCCACGCTCACGATTTGTTTCATCTGTTCTCAGCTGTATTAAGGCTTCATTGCTGTTGATTAAATATTCTAGAGGCTTGCTGTCCTCCTCCATTTCACATATGGAGGCTAAATGTGTCTTACTATCCATGGTGTCTTCATATATAGACAAAGAGTCATAGCGGCAATTGGAATAACTTTCCAAAGCCAAGTCTTCAACTGTTATATGTATAGCCGAGCCAGGATGTACATGCAATCTCCAATCGCATTCTGCTTTATTTGGATAAGTTTCGGGGTACAAGGGTGAAGTAATAATGCCTTGTTCTGCCTCTAGATTGCCACCACAACCATTTGAAAAAACATACCAACTTATTTGAAAACCTCTTCGATTAACAAAACCATTAGAATGAAAGGATAAATACATTTGGTTGGTAAAGGATGGTATATTATGGGGTATATTAGTTAAATTGCCACAAAAGCGGCCCATTAAGGTAGAGTGATTGGAGCCGCCATTTCTGTGTTACAAGTAAAGAAATTAAAAAAAAAAATCATATAAATAAAAGTTCAAGTTTTATTCGTTTGCTTTATAATTTTACCTTATCTCCAACCAGTCGCTTGAACAATTCATTGTCATTTCTATATCAAATACTTCTATTTGTAGTTGCATTTGTGTACCCGGTGGTGTATTCACAATCCAGGTGCAATCCAAATCCTCCGTGTAATTTAATGGCCAATTTGGAGTATGTATTTTTCCATTTGAAGAATGAATCTTGCCCCCACACTGATTTCTGGCATCAATAAATTTGTAGCTAAACTCAAAACCATTAGAGGAATCTGAAGAATCGGATACAAACTTCACCGTTAGTATGCGAGAGTGCGTAAGTATGGTCTGGGGGCGATGGGAATCACAGTATCTGTGGATTATAATAAATGCATATTTTTTTACTTGCGTTGAATAACTAGATATGGGTAATTCCATTGGTATGGGTGTTACCAATTTGCTTCAAACTTAAACAATTTAAGATTTAGGTTAAAAAAAGCTACGATTTTCAAGGATGGTATGTTTTTAAACGAATATTAATAAGAAGAAGATATTACCTGCTCAAAATTATCACTTGAAGACTGTGACGGGTATGACTTTATGAATTGGAATTTAAGAAAATTTTGACTTTAAAATCAAGTTTTGTATACTTCTCTTGATAACGGGTTGAATTTTTTGATCTCTACGGTGGTTTAAATAAACTTAAAAAAGAAAAACCGATTATTTAATACGTGATAATTTAAAACTCTTGCGAAATAAACAAAAATAAAACAGAAACCAAAATTTCTTTTTATTTAATAATTTTCGTTTTAATTTCGAAGTACATAAATTTATAGATTTTTTTAAAATAAAGAAAAATCGATTTTTTCCCGATTTTGGTCCTTTTACGTGAAATTGACCATGAGGGCTATACCATTTTCACCATCATGTTCAAATATAAAAAAACAATGTTATTGGATCGTGAAGGAGAAAGTAGTATTTATGGGCTTTTTATTAGACCTTTCGCAAGTGATAAAGAAGTTAAGTACCTGTGGAAGATTTAAGTATTTCGTTTGACCATGGCTTCTTCTAAGCTGTGCTTCTTATAAAAAATCGTTATTTTTTCCTTAAACTTCTGTTAAAGATACTAACCAGCAACCTGTGAAATTCTACAAAATAAATTATTTTTTGTGACATTTTACTCTTCACCTATTGCTGCTTAGTATGTTTTTATTAAACTGCCAAACCCAGCGTTGCGGCCAGGCTCAGGTGGCACAATTACGAAATAATTTTTTTTTATGGCTTTTATTACGCTTATAGCTACACGATTTTCATTATTGTAATTTTTTCGATACAAAACACCTTAGTTGAGGCAATTATTAATTATCAAAATTAATAGAAAATTTTATCCAACTATTAAAACAATAATACCAAATGCCTGCACCGAGTCTGGTGGGCACTTAAGGGTTAATAGATGCAAAAAATTACCAAAAACTAAAAAAAACCTTTTATTTACATTAATTAAATATTACTGGAATCAAAATTTTAACAAATGCAAAGAAAACACCAAAAATGTGAACAATACTTTTTTGTACTTAGTTGAATGTTGGTCTCAATCGGGCCACATGTTTTAAAAAACCCATAAAAAGGGAATACATTTTTTTACCCAATTAAGGAAGATGTACCTAAAATATGAAAGGTTTACTTTTTGTCTACTTGGTAGTTTTTTGGCCTTAATCAGGGTCCATAGCCCCTTCTTTTATATTTCTTTACTTATAACTTTAAAAGGTAAAAAGAAATAGATTGCAAGTGGCAGAAAATATAATATTTCACCTTTTTTTAAACCTAAGTGATACCAAATGGCAAAACGTATGAAAATTTATTTGTATTCTTTAGAGACAAGTCAAACACAATTCAAATTTGGTTTTTTTATTGGTTTAGAAGTTAAGTTGCAAAATTTGAAATTTTTTTGCCTCTTTGGTTGTGTTAAAAAAACAAAAAATATTATGTATATTTTAGACCTGACGATTCCAAAAATCGTCGTTGAAACCAAACCACCAGCCTCATATTAATATTTTTTTTTGATACTTTAGAACGCAATATTTAATATCAAAAGTATCCTAAACAGAACCAAAATATAGTTTATACACAAAGTTTCTAAAAAGTTCCAAACGAGTATTAAAATTTTTGGATCTGTTGATCTTGGTTTAAATGACGTTTTGATCTTTTTTGGGTTTGTAGTTACAAAAGGTACCTAAATGTATTTACACATAATGTTCACCTTTATTTTACATCTTAGAAATATTAATTTCAAAAAAATATTTAAAACAATTTTTAATTTTAATTTTTAGGCTCAAGTGCAATGCTTACTAAATTCTCATTATTTTGCAAATGAAGTATTTTAGTTTTTTATTATTTTAGCGTTAGTTAAGAAAGGAAAAATTTTTGCCATTTGCCTATAGGCGAATGGGTTAAACGGCTGATGTTTACAACCAAATATACTAACTAACAACCGAACAAAGAGTACTGATGATGAAAATCGTAGCTGTTTTCGAAAATGCATTCTACTCGGCTAGTGTCGGTAAATAGAAACACGTTTTTTCAATACAAAAATTTTTCTAACGCTAAAAGAATAAAAAACTAAAATACTTCATTTGCAGCTTCTCGTGATTAAGCTGTACTTTAACGAATAGGTCAGTCAGTCATTCAGTTATACAATTAATCTAACATTCATTCAGTTAATTAATAACGCTATTCCTTTATGCATAAGTATACTTGCAATTAACCCACTACGACGTAAGCAAAGTTTAAAATAATAACTAAAACAAAATACTAAAGGCAAAACAAAAATAAAAATTTGTCATAATAAAATTAAACCAATTGGCCTGATAAAACAGGCTCAACGGACCCTTATTTTATGTTTTTTGAAAAAATTTATTGCGAAAAGGTACTCTCTGATCACATTATTGACTTTCAACCTTAATCTGGGCTTTTATTTATCGTTTTCATATTTATAGGCTTATGATCTAACAAAATTAAATAAAGATACCACAAATGTGAAAAAATTTTTTTTGGTCCACTTTGCTGATCTTGAACTTTATCTGAGTCAATAACTTTTAATTTTATATTTCTAGAGGGTTAAATTAATATTTGTCAAATTTGCTGCTTTCCAACCTCAGTTCGTGTCATAAAAATTCAGTTTTCTATTGCAATAGTAAAACCCTCAAAAAAAAAAATGAAAAATTTACTAAAAATGTGAAAAAGTACTGACTTCAATCTGAGTCAATAACCTTTAACGAAATATTTTGAAATGTATAATCCCAAAAAATTAAATAAGTGTCAAACATTTAAAAATCTCTTTTTGCCTTTTTTGCTGATTTTTGATCTTAATCAGGCACAAAATTATTTTTTTTGGGAACATTACCAAAATTTAAAAAGGTCCGCTAAGGGGCTTCCGGAATTCTTGACGATCCAAAACTCAAAATTTCTAAGCAAACAAAAAAGTTTCTTAACAGGTAACACTTATAAAATTAACCTATTTTACGATCCTGAATCACACTAAATTTCAAAAAATACCAAAAACTTATTTATATATTTAAAATTTAAATTTTTGATATATTTTTATCTTTATTGGTCTGAAAGTAACAAAATGGATCTAAGCAGTGTTAAAATTAAACTTTTGAGAAGAAAAACTTATTTTTACTTTTTTGAGACCTCTAAAACACAATTAGAATTATCCTTCCGCTTCTGTTGGTTCAGAAGTTACAAAATGAATGATTGAGGCAGGGCCAAACTTACCTTGTTTTGCCCTCAGGATTCAATATTTAAAAAAAGTACTAAAAATATATTTTTATGTTTTGAAAAACCTGTCAAGCGCAATTTGATTTTTTTAATTTTTTTGGTTCAGAATTTACAAAATAAAGTTTTACCCCGTCTAGTATTAAAAAAACCAATAACATATACATATTCACTTTCAAAACCAGTCAAACGCTTTTTGAATTATATTTTTCTCTTAAATTGTCCAAAGGTTACAAAAGGGACCTAAATACTTAGTACCAGAGTGAAGTTTTTAGCTTTTATTTGCTTTTAAGGTACAATTTTTTTAAAAGGTAGCAAAGACCTCTTTCTATTGGTTTCATATTGGCTTAGAAGTTACGAGATAAACCTTAGGATCCAATTTAAAAAAAAGTACCAGAAGCGTAAAAATAAAATTTTTTAACAGATTTAAAATTCTTTTTCCCCTAAGGGTCTAATATTTTAAAAATTTAGAAAAATATTTTTTAATATTTTTACGAGACTTGTTGAACGCAATTTAAATTTTTTTCTATATTTATTCGTTTAGAAATAATAAAGTGTTCCTAGACACTATCAAAATTTGGGGTTTCCCTGCTTGTATGTTATTATAAAATGTTTTCTTCCTTATATTCTCACCTTTCTAAAGCCTGGCTATTTTCATTAGCCAAATTATCATAAAGCTCCACATAATCATAACTGCAATCAGACGATTCTTCCAAATCAAAAGATTTCCAATCGATCATTATGAATTTTCCCTTGGGTGCAATAATAATCCAATAACATGTCAGATCATGCATATACAAGTCTTGTTCATCGGTAGGTAAACGTATGCTATAGCCAGGCTTTGTATAAACACCACCACAATTAGTATTGCCCATTGGCACAGACTTGTATGATATTTTAAAGCCGCGACCAGTGGAAGTTAAACCAGTTTGTAAACGTAGAAGAAGCATATTATTGGTTGAAACAATATCATTAAGTGCTGTTGAATCACCACAATATGGACCCATACTGTTCTCTGCCATACCAATGCTTATCTGTAAAATGAGTTAAAACTTTAGCAAAAAAGTTTTTAAATGTTTTTTTTACTTATTACCTTTAAAGAAGTATAAGCACAACCGGTTTGTTCTAAGCTGGAATCCTTTAAATCGAAGTCATCTATATGCAAGGACACTACAGTGTTGGGCTCGGTTAAGATTTTGTAAGTGCAATAACGTTCTTTATTACTCAATTTGGGATAGTTGGGTGATAAGATAACACCCTCGGGAGCTTCAAAATTATAATTGCAATCTGAAAATGATATTTTATGAAATTCTACAAATTTAACTATATTTTCCCCCTTAAGCATACTTGTTTCATATTTTAACATAAATTCTGCTCCTGGTTTGCCATAAAATTTCAATATCATTTTATTGAACTGTGAGTGTATATCTGGTGGCATGGTGGGAAGTTTATCAGAATCTCCACAATATTTTGCTTGTAACAGGTTTTCATTCGTGGTAACAGCGACGTCATAAATCTGTTGAAGGTTAAAATTTCTTAATTAGTAAATCAAAAAATCAAATCTCTACTGACCTCTATACAATCCTCTGATTTCATTCTAAAGATTTCAAAACTTATTGTTATCGATTCACTGCTGGCCATACGTATTTCATATTCACAAGATATGGCCTCATTTTGTATGTGCGGCGACTTAATAACACCTTCTTTGGCAGTAAATATGCCACCACAGTTATGTATACGCTCTTCGGTGGAATAGAATATTTGAAAGCCCGTATCAGAGCCAATATTATCAGAGTGAAAGTGTAAAATGGCTTCATTGGTGGGCAATAAAATCGGTTGGGGATGCGTGGAGTTACAATATTTGTACAGGGTTTCTTCAGAAATGGCATCGATTATCTAATAAAAATTGAAATGTTAAATGGTGTTCATTTTTAGAATTTTTTTTTTTTGAAGAAAACATACCTCCACGTAATCATAATTGCAACTGTCATGATTTTCAATTTGTAAGCCAAAAAATGTGAATTTTAAATGTTTGTTATTTGGAGCTTTAAAAGTCCAGCTACAATCACGATTCTTAGGATAATTACCGGGGGAACCGGGACTTGAAATTGTGCCATGACTGGAAGCATTAACAAGACCACCACACTGTGGCGGTATTGAATTCCATTCTAATTCAAATCCTTCTCTAGAAGTATAATTATCAGACCGAAACCATAAGTATAATTGATTTGTAGAGGAGATAACATTGCCGCCTAATGGCTTATGTGTACCACAAAATCGACCAATTAATTGTGAGCCAGCACTATGGCCATCGTTTATCTGCAGCCAGTCAAAACGACACTCAGTAGAGTCTTCCAGTTCAAAGTTATTAAATGTTACATTCAATACTAGGCTTTGATTTGTTCTTATTACCCAAGCACATTGAGAATTGTGCTCATATTGTGTGTGTGTCTGTGAGGGATAAGCTAAACGGCCTGATTCTCCTTTTAAAATGCCGCCACAATCATTAACTCGTTTTTCGCATTTTTCGCCTCGAAAACCGGGTCTGCATTCACACATAAATTTGTAAACATTTTCTGTTTTAATTATATGGCAATGCCCTGCATTGTGGCAGGGATTTGGTGAACAAAGGCTGGGAGCAGATGTGCAGGTGGGACCTAAAAATCCTAACGGGCAAATGCAACTAAAGCTATCGCCATCATCCAAACAAGTGCCACCATTCTAAATTAAAGAAAAGAAAAAAAATCATTTTCAATTTCAAATCGTCTTAAGAAGTAATTGCCGCAACTGATTCTTACCAAACATGGTTGATTTAAGCAGTTCTTAGCTGTTCCCACAACACAGCCATTTATGCCTATGCCATTACCCACCATTCCCTCTGGGCAACTACATACCACAGTATTGGAAATTTCATGGCACTTTGCTTGATGATGGCATATATTAGTCGTGGCGCAAGAAGTCACAGCTCCTGTGTTAATTGTAGCCGAGGATATATCTGCAGTACCTTGTGAGCGTGTGCAGATGCGTCCATCTCCCATCCAACCCAAAGGACAATCACCACAATGATAAGAACCCTAAAAATTTTCAAAAACATTTCAAAAGGTTTTCATATTCTTGCAATGAATTTTTCTAACACTCAAACTTACATACGAATTAATACAAGAGACCTTGGGGCTAAGGCTACACCCACCATTTTGCGTCAGACACTCATCAATATCACGACAATTAACACCATTACCAGTTAGGCCGGCAGGACAGGGTGCACATGTAAATGATCCCGGTAGGTTAATGCATTTTGTAACACATTTTGTATGACTTTCAGCACATTCATCTACATCTACAGTACAGGCTGGTGTCAAACCATTGGTTTTCCATCCCTGTTCACAAATGCATTTATAGCCAAACGTATCGTTGCTGCTGATACAAGTGCCGTGACCACACAATTCCCATATTGACGATTGCAGGCAGTCACCCTTTCGTTGGGTACAGTGTATGCCAAACCAACCCGGTTGACAAATACAACTATAAGAGCCAAATTGATTGACACACTGAGCACCATTCTGACAACCTAAATCAGTACCAGCATAGAGAGCACACTCGTTAACATCTTTTTCGCAAGCGGCGCCCTAAAAATTAAATTTTTTTTTTTATTTTATTTAAACTAAATTTATTTTAGGGGGCGTTTATTTTGAAATTTGTTTGTCTCTTGGCATTTTCTCTTTTTATCAAAAATGTTGCCGCTTAAATTTAGAAGAAATGTTTTTCAGCTGCAAAGACTAAAAATCATAAAAGTTAATATTTTTCAAAATTTCTTTTAGTAATTTTGTTAGAAACATACGTTTCTATCCCTAATTTTTTAGAAAAAGGCACAAGAGGGGGTACATAAATGATCAAAGATAACAATGTGCCAGATATGAAATCGAAAATCAAGAAACGGTCATCTAAGGCCACGTAATGAGCGGCAAAGCGGTGAGCAGCAAAAAATTAAAGCATATGAAATACTAATAAAGTGGCCATGCTCAGATGTTGCTCATTAGATGGTCCCTTCATTAATTTTTAACACGTTTTAATTTTTTTCCTCGTACTGTTCTGTCGCACACCACTCATTGCGTGGCCTTGACCCTTAGCAATCACTGCTCACTACTAAAGTATTGTCAATCACTTAGCAGACATATTTTACTTACCTCAAAATTTTTTGGACATCTGCAAGCAAAACTGCCAAAAATATTCAAACAAGAACCACCATTTTGACAAGGACTACTCTTACAATTATCGGTTTCTAAAATATCGTACAGAGACTGCACCCTTGTCTCCACCCTTTGCATACGTATTTTATAGCGCCTCAATAACTGATTAGCATTTCGAGTGCGATTCTGAAGAGAACGATATAAAGACTCTAGACCATTATTACCAAAAACATGCGTTTTAAGCGAAGTAACATCAGACATTAGTTGCTTAAGTATGGCATCCTCCTCCTCTGTCCAGTCAGTTTGTGTAGATAATGCTGGCGTTAAACGCCCCTTTTTTGACTGCAACAGCAGATCGAGAATATCATATTCGTCGTTAATATTTAATCTTGATTTTCCTTTGAGCAAAAAGGTAATGTTGCGATCTAAACCAGATTCGAAGATTAAATGACCATCTTTGGCAATAATTTTGGGACTAAAGTTGAATAGAAAAATTCAAGAATTTTAGAAGACAGAAAAACTAAGCTGTTAGAAAAAAAACTTACGAATTAACTAATCCATTTGAAGAAGGTATAAAATATATAAATATTATAACTATTTTTATTGTAAAATTAATATTAAACATTTTAATATATATTTTTTAATTTAAAAGGATATTTTTAAGGCTTTTTATCCTTAACACAATTGTTTTTTAGTGTTTTGACATTTCACTTAATTTTTTTCTACAAATACAATACTGGTCACTTTGAAGCTTAAATTAATACTGATCGATGATGTCTCTTAAGCTGAACAAGTAAGTTAAGGGGGCGTATAATATTTTATCAAAATAGTAATACTTTTTGGCAACGCCCTGATTTGAAGTTTGTTATCAATTTTAATGCAGGTTTTAATACAGCGAACTATCTTTTAGGCATAAGTTTATGCATGTTGATGGGTATTAATTTATATATATAGAAGAAAAGCGTCTGACTGACTGACTCAATAATCATTGTACAGCCCAAACGCAATTCGATGAAGAATTCAATTTTAAGCTGGAGATACCTCTGCATATGCACAGATCGACTTAAGCGAAATATCGGAAATTCGCACTTAAGGGTGTAAAAATTGGCCAAATATGGGAACACAGGAATGTAAACATCTACTAAATTAATACTATGAACACAAAGTTAAAAAACTTTGTTAAAGAAAGGACAATTGTCTAGCACTTTTTTGAAATTTTGGACTCTAAGAGGTAAAACAGAATTTTAATATTGAAAAAAAGAAAAAAGGTTGAAATATAATTAAAACTGCATTAGACGGGACTCAAAAAAAAAAATCAGATATATTTTTTTATTATTTTAAATTTTGGCCCTTGGTAAAACAAATAAGGATAGAAAAAATGGTTCAAAACACACGGGAAAAGTTCGAAAAATAGTACAAAATGCTAAGGCTGCTATTTTTTTTAATACTGAACTATATTTTGATAGTGCATTCGGGTATTTTTTAAATGCTAAACTAGTAAAGGTAAAACGAAATTAAAAATGCGCTTGGCTTGTTTTGAGAAATATTGATGAGTTTTGGACCTAAACGGGCTAGACTGGATAAAACTTAGATACCCCTCACATTGGACTTACGAAACCCCGAACCTTTGTGTATATTTTTATCAATTTTTTTTTGTTTATGAAATATTTATAATTTTTAAATAAGGGTCTGTGTTATATTTGAAACCTCTTAGGGTTATAAGGGCAGCTTCAGGGGCTTTTACTCAATTTTTTTTTAAACCCACTTAGGTGATGGAGGGGGTAACTTTGTTCTAGGAATTTGTTTGACAAGGTAAATTAATGGGGGTCTATGATACATTTTATTCTTTTAGGGGCGACTACGGGGAAGTTGTAGGGGTTTTTACCTTATTTTTTAAATTTTGTATGGCAACCCCATTAGGGCCTGGAGATAGGGGTAAGTATGTTTAAGGAATATGTTTGGGAAAGGGAACTAACAAGGGTCTCCAAAGCCGACGCTGAGAAAGTTTTGGTTACTTTAACATCATTTTTGTGAATTTTGTATGGCACCTACTTAAGGTAACGAAGATAGGGGGTAAGAATGTTTTAGGAATATGTTTAGGAAGGAAAACTATTGGGAGTCTGCCTAACATTTTTTTCCTCTAGGCGAGACTCCGGCGAAATTGTAAGGTTTTTAACTTGTTGTGGGCATTTTTACATATTTTTTGTAAATTTTGTATATCATCCCCCCTAGGGTGATGGTGATAGGGAGTAAGTATGTTCTAGGGATATGTTTGGGAGGAAAAATTAATAGTGGTTTGTGAAACATTTTATTCCTCTAGGGGCGACTCCTGGGAATTCGTAAGGATTTTTTCACACCATTCTCTTTAATTTTGTATGGCAACTTCTAAAGGCGTGTAGGTAGAGGGTAGGTTTATTCTAGGAATATGTTTGGGAGGGAAACTAATGGGGGTCGTTCGTACACTTTATTTCTCTAAGGCCGACTCTAAGGAAGTTGTCGGTGCTTTTACATCATTTTTGTTAATTTTTTAAGGCAGCCACTTAGGTGATGGGGATAAGGGGATACATTTTATTCTTCTAGGGGTGACTCCGAAGAAGTTGTAGGGGTTTTGACCCATTTTTTTTCAAATTTTGTATAGCAACCATATTAGGGGCTGAATATAAAAAATAAATATGTTCCACGAAATCGTGTGGGAGGATAAACTAATTGGGGAGGGATTTGAAAAAAAAATTAAATTAAACTTGGTACGACAATCCCGTTAGGGGGCGGAGATAGGGTGTAAGTATGTTCAACAAAAATTTTTGCGAGGAAAAACTAATGGGAGTCAGCCTTACATTGCACTCGTGAAGGGGCAATTCCGGGTAAGTTTTAGAAGTTTTTAGTTGAAAATTTTAGAGAAAAAACAGAGTTATCGAAAATTAATTTTTTTTTCCATTTGAAATGCAAGTGAATAATAAAAGAAAATAAAAGAAACAGCAAAAAATTGCTGAATTTTAAAAGCGATTTCCTCGCAGATATTTTTGATAGTTTGATATCACACACGGGCCTATGCGACATTGGGGGCTTCAGAAAGTTGATTTCAACCATAACACGGATAGACGGATCTGGCTTAGTCGGCTTCCCTATCTATAAGGATCAAGAAAAAATATATATTTTATGGGGTCGCAAATGGATAATAAAGAAAACCCAAACGGAATGGCAAACTTACATATACCCTTATTCCTTATGTGAAGGGTATAATAATGACAACTTAGGTACCACGTTTTAAATAATTGACATATGTATGTATGTAAAAAAACACAAACGAAATATATAAAATATATACAGAACTTCGTTTTAAACAACACAGGGATATCACGATTGCAAGTCTGAACGCTCATGGAATATCAAGTTGGTCGATTATCTCGGAATAAACCAGTTATTGTTACTTTACGTTTTCGCGAAATAATGGTTGAACAAACTATTATTGTGACAGTTGAGCTAAGAAAAACATTCTTCTAACATTGACATTAGTTGACAGTAACGGCAGAAATACTATGACGTATACTGTAATAAAAATAAAAACCAATTGTTTGGAAACTTCTTTTGAAAAATTCTCTATATCAAAATGTTACGGTCCATTGTTCAATTATATTTTAAACTGATTTGTTACATAACATTTTTTTTAATTGAAATTTTTAGGTAATTCAAAAAATGTTTTCAATTAAAACTTTATTAATTGTTTACATTTCTAAGAACAACTTTTTAAAAGTTTTGAGTTTGTTTTAGACAATGCTATTTGCCATGTTGACACACCCCTGTTTTTTTTTTTCAAATGCCGTCCTTAAACTTTAAAACCACAGCACCAAAGCACCAAACTACCAACTACAAAGTAGGCAAACAAAAATAGTCATTAATTTGTTTGCTTTGTCTGCAACTCATGACATTTTACAAGCTTGATTGATTGGTTTGTTGACTAATGAAAATTCTGTCAGTTACTTTGATGAACGAAATGCTAAGGAAATTTACAAAAGTAAATTAATAATAAGAAACCTTCCAAATTATCATTTTAGTTTTGAAAAAAAAAAAATAAAAACAAACAGCCTTAATTTGTTCTATTTTACCATTATTTTATAAACATGTAGACAAAAGACATCATCTGATATCATATACTTAAGGTGCAAAATGTATGTATGTGCCTTAATTATCATAAATTCTAAATTATTGTGAATTTCACTCTCATACTTCTAACAATGTTATTTTCTATGTGCGTTCCATCGGGCTCTACTAATTATTATTGAAATACAAAAAATATTAAAAAACTAAATAAAAAAGATATATAAAACTGTGCTGAGTCCACATCTTCAATCATCTAAACTAGTTAAGTTGTGTTATGTTGTAGAAAAACTGAATAAAAAATTTTCTATTCTATTAGAGATTAATAATTTTTTGTTGTTAATTTGAAGCTGATAGCTATTATTGTTTCCGAGATATAGCATATCAAAAGGTTTAATGAATAAAAAAATTACATTAAAATGCTTCTTTGCTGAAGAAAACTGCCCCCTCTGCTCATTTTTAACTATTTTTTAAATAATATTATAATTTTCCTTGGTTGGCTTAAAGTACAGGGCATTCATAGTTTTTGGAAAAGAAAACTCACAACATTAGAACAATTGTATAGACTTCCCTATCTTAAGGGATCTCGAAAATACAAAGTAGGCCAAAAGAAGTCATGCGAGGTTGTTTGGCTCCCATTTTTGTTCTAAATAAAAAATTTAGATTCTGTTTTTTGATTGTGTTTATCTTTACTTTTAGAATTTTATTGGTAAAGTTGAAAAGACGATATCAGCCAAGTAGGTACTGTCGCAATTGACTGTTTTACGGGCTCGTTTTATGGAATTTTTTATCATTTCAGCGATACCTTTGTACGATAGATTCTCGCACTCGTGCCAAATGTTGTTCTTTAGGACTTCTAGTGTCTCGGGCTTGCTTACGTAAGCCCGTGACTTCAAAAGTCCCACATAAGAATCTGGAATGCCTAAATTAGGCGATCTTTCTGGCCATGTAAATCGCCAAAAGGAGAGATAGGGCAAACGGGAACACCACATTTAGAATATGGGTTATGGCTCACGCAGTGTATGCCGTTGCTTCGTCATGTTTGAACCACATATCCTCCATACCTAATTCGTTCAATTACGGCAAAAAAAAACCTTTGCTGATAAGGCCCTATAGCGCGCACCGTCCACTGTTGTCATTTGACCAGTAGCGTGATAGTTTTGCGTGTTCCCGTACCCGATTAGGTAGAAATGAGCATCATCGCTCATTATAATTTTGGTCGAAAAATCGTCCATTTTGGCGTCACAAAAGAAAATAGCTTGGGCGTGGGTTACAGGCGTTTCACGTTCGATAGGCAGCAGCTGATGCGCGGACTGGACTTTGTACGGAAACATGCCCAGGTCTTTGCCCGAAATTCGCCTTAGGGATGACCGGTTTATGCAACAGCTCGACATTCTCGCCAACAGCGGCGATATTCTTGGCAGAGTGGGCGCTCTGGGGCTGGCTACTTTTGGTAACATCTTGTAGGGTCTCATACTCTTTAAGCTTGGTGGCCAAAGGGCGCAGTTGCTGCCAGACAACCGGAGAGTCGGCGACGGAATTCGCGCCACGCCGCACCAATACTACAGACAAATTGTTAGGCAAAAAATAGTTACGAGTACTCCGCGTTCTTGAGGAGTGTACCTCTCCATGGCTTGTATTCTCCATCTGTCTAATTCAAAAATGTAGAAACAGATTTGATATTGGCCGCCATTTGCAACAATTAGAGCATCTTCCACTAGAGTGATTTCTTTTGGCCCACTTTATGGGGCTGCATATGGATAATAAAGAAATTACAAATGCAATGAAAAACCCTTATATACCCTTATCACTATGCGTAGGGTATGAAAAATCAAAAGCTTCAGTGATCTCATATTATGTAGAACAAAAAACAAAAAATTTCGAAATTTTTAAAATCTTAAACCGCGAAAAAATTAACTATTCCTTCTTCTGTGTATTGGCTTGCTTCCCACTTATTATTACGTTTGGAAAATCCCTGAATATAGTTTATAGCAAAATTAAAATAATTAAGATATTTTTAAAATGTTGTCAATAACTATTTTTTCTATATCAAAAAATTTATATTAAAATAGATTGTATGCCAGATTACACTCAAACAGGTAATGTCTACACATCCCAGCTGAATATAATAAACTTTCCATTGACTTTTACAAATATTTATTTGTGTAAAAATTTTTTTATTTTTTGGACATTCCCAAGTTCAAACACAAAAAAGAAATGCAGAAGGCAAAGTTTTTTAATTTGCCTTGATATAACCTGGTTCAGTATGTCTCAGCTTAATTTCCGCTAAAATTTTAAATTCATTTTGTGCCTACAAATTCATGATTTTTCCTAAATATATTTCTAAGGACATACTTTGTAAGTGGTTTAGGGTAGTTAATATTCGGCATTGCATTATTCTACTTCTACAACCTAACAAGTGAACTGATAGTTAAATGAAATCATATGTTTTGCTTATTTATAGTTGATGCAACAGGTGTTTTGTGTAAATAACTTTCGCATTTATAGACTGCGCATATGCAAAAAGCAGCATTTTTAGAAGTACTTTTCTTAAAAACATAGAATTGTCAGAAAAGTCGTAGAAAAGAGATACAGCGGGTATTTAAAATATCTCTTTTGCTGTTAAGTTTGCTTTAATAATTTACAAAGTGAAAATGCGTACGAAAAATTTAAAATGTTGTAAAATTGGTTTTCGAAAATAAAACTGTTTTTTTGTTTATTTATATATTCAATAAGGTTTTGAAAATAAAAAAGTTGTTGAAAGCATATATAACGAATATAATTTTTTGTTTTTTGTTTAATTTATTTAAATTTTTTTTGATAAAATAAATTTTTTTTGTATATAAATTCTAGAAATCTCCGAAGTCTCCAGTGCTTTACCATTTTAAGCAACGCGATTACAGTTTTTAACTTTATTTATGAAGAAAAGGATTGAGGATTAATTTTTAGAATTCGCAAATTTGTCTTTAAGACAAATTTGAAAAGTTGTTAGAATTTCCTTAGACAAAAAGATTCAAATTCTTGTCAGGCACTCATGCAATATGTTATTTATGTAACAATAACTGTTTTAAAATTGACTCGTAATAAATTTTACTTTTTTTTCATATTTTTCTATTATTAAATCTTCGCTTAAGCGAACTAACAATAAGTATTTAAATCATAAAACTATGTAAATAATTCTAAGTAAAAAATAATAAAGTTCTCAATAAATTCCAAAGGTTTCATTTTTTCAGAAAAGTATGTCCACTATGTTGCAAGATGCCTTGAGCGAGCGGACTTGGATGTGTTTCCAGCTTATTTAAATACTTGTCCATATAATTAAAGATTTCGTATTTTACTAGTGGAACTTTTAGATCCTTCTTGACAATTCTGTTTTTAATATAACAAGTAGCACCTGTTATCATTCTTAGAATTTTCTTTTGACGGCGTTTAATTTTTTCTATGTTAGAGGCGGAAGCAGTGCCCCATAATTTTATACCGTAGCACCAAATTGGTTTTCAAATTGAGTTGTATAGTAAAAGTTTACAATTCAGATGAAATACAGAGTTCCTACCAATTAGCCAGTGGACTTGAGCAGCTTTAAGTTTCATTTGAGTCAGCTTCGCATCTATATGAGGCTTCCATGTAAGGCGGCGATCTAGGTGAACACCAAAGTATTTTGTCTCGGTTCGTTGAGACACAATATGGATGTTAATAGTGATTGGAGACACGTTTCTTTTCGTAAGGTAAACGTTACGTGAGTACATTTTTGTTCATTAATTTTTATTCCCCATAACTTTGCCAATTTCTCAACTTAGATTACGTGTTGTTGCAACTGGTTTGAAGCCTCTTTAGGATCTTTATGAATACTAAGAAAAGCGGTATCATCAGCATATATCGACGTGCGTGTAAAACTATTGGTTGGCATATCTGCTGTGTAAAGCAAGTACAGTATTAGATCTAGTACACTCCATTGAGATACACCAGCCCCTATTGGTTGAAAAGAACTTATTTGGTTTCCCTCTTTGATCATAAATTGTCGGCCGGTTATATATTTTTCTAAAAGGTTGAAAATATTAGCTGGAAGGTTGAGCTTTTATTTGTTTAACAGGCCTTCATACCATACTTTGTCAAACGCTTGTGAGACATCGATAAAAAGCGCGGAGCAGTACTTCTTTTCCTCAAAGGCTTTTCTTGTTACCTGTAAACAACCTGTGAGTTTGTTCGATGGTACTATGTTGACTTCTAAAGCCGAATTGGCAATTTGGAATGCAGTTTTTTTTCGTATATTTAAATTTTTTATTAATTTCATTTGAATATGCTTGTAAATTTTTAAAATGCTTAACTACAATTTATTCGAGAATAGGTATATGTTGAGTATGTGATGCAAACAGGACTCTTTTTCTGCAGGGTTCACAACTGTTTAAAATAAATAAATTTACTTAGATATTGCTTTAAGACTTATTACACACCCAAAGAGTTTTCACATTAATTGTCCATGTTAGTGCAGTATTTAAGAGAGGCATAATTTTATTTTTACAAAAGAATCGTAAATGACTCGTGGTGAGGTTGATATTTGAAATTGAAAGGTTATGCATTCGAATCACTTTCCTATTAATTTCCGAGATATAGAATATTAAAAATTTCAACAAAATTGTTTTTTTTTGTGTAGAAGCATCCTCTCCCTGTGCTCCTTTTCAACAAATTTTTTTCTAGCACGTATGACTTTATGTATAATTAATTTTTGCAGGGCATTTGAAGCGATAGCTGTTATAACTTTCTAAGTATTGTGTATCAAAAACTTCATAAAATTTTTTTTATTTGTATGGCGGCTGTAATTTTCAATACTTCTCTCCAACTTGTAGGCATTCTTCTCTTATAATTTTGTTAGAAAATTTTAAATGAACAGCTGATTAGGTCTTAAATAATGTGAATAAAACATACATAAATTGTAACGATTTAAGATATTAAAAAGAAAAAAATATTTGATTTCATAATAATTTACTGAAAAGGTCGATAAAATTATACTATACCCAGCTCTGATAATTACCTGTTCAAGCAAAATACCCAGATATTCGATTACTGTCAGACAATAATTTTCTAGGTAATCAATCTTTAGTCATTTTCTCGTTCATTTCCTTTTTCGAGACCGTGCATTAGAGAACTCTACCGTAAGAAAATTAAAGAAAAAAAAATAAGACATCTGCAGTGTAAAGCATTTGGAGTTATACAATTAGAAGCCAACCGATCCTATATTTTATCAACTGGATGGAAAAAAAATCCGCAATTATCAAGGAATCGAATAGGGCCATCACCTAATACAAGGATCAATCAGGGATTTTGTTAAGTTTGAATTATACCAAGCTCCCTATTGGAACAAGCAAGTACATATTGTTCAAACCACATGGTCACCTATTATTTCAAAAGTGTCTCCAATAATCATAATCTACCTTCGTCCGCTAAATTATATTTTACATGTGATACTATAATATATTAAAACAATCCATTATTTGTTAAAAAGTAAAACTATAGAAAGTAAATATTATAGGTAGTTACATTGAATTATATTTCTTCCGATTTTTCTATAAAGCATCTTAAATCATACATTACTGCTTTCAAAGATACATTTACTACGCTTATTTTAGTTCCTATAGAATAATGCCGGTCCATTTTTTTTAAATTTTTCATTCATAAATTTTTCATTCATAATCTTATTCATTTCTGTCTTATTATTAACTTTATTACTTGCTAAGATATACCCTGTATTAAATTAATATCATTGATTAAATTATTGTTAATGTATTTACTATCTCGCTCTTGCATATTAACCTTGTATTGCTGAATAATTGTAAAACAAAAGAAAAAATCTATCAAACATTACTTATCCTAATTTATATATTCTTACGTTTTCTTTTGTTAGTCTTTTCTGTAGTTTAAATTTGTTATACCTAAAATTCATAAAATTTGCTATGTATTAAAATAATTATTGGTTATCATAAGTGATCTTGATTAGTTAGTTCGTATCTGGAATAAAATAATGAATCTAAGTTATAATAACAAAAGTGATTAAGTGCTAGTTATACATATAAATCTTCTAATTTCCACCAGTGAAACCAGGTTGTACATCGGCACCCAGTTGCAGCTTCGAAAAGGCCTTTTACGACAGCAGCTTGGAACGACACTTGCTTAAACTCTATAAATTAGTAAGTCAATAAATTCTTTGATATTTTTGTATAAATGTTACATGTGTTTATTTAAATAATTTAAAAATAATTAAATAACCCCCTTTAATCCACTTTTTCTTTTTTTTTCTTGTTTTCGTTAAAAGAAAACAAGTATCAAAACAAAGATACGGTTAATTCGTTTCGTATTGGTACCTCGTTCGTAATTTCTATATTTTTTTTTTTGAGTTCAATGCCTACATAACAAATAAAGTAAACTTTCACTTTTGTTATATACATTCATGACACCTATCCCTTGTTTTTTTCCCCTAACACATAGTTATGTACTTAACTGCCCAATTTATATTTAATGTTAAGCCCAAATATACTAATTACAGTTTTCTTATTTTAAGTGTAAAATTAAAGCTAAGTATTCTATATTGAAAATATTATTGTTAAAACTATTAATTATTGTTAAGAATAAATATGAATTGCTAAACTAAAATAAATAGACGAATGTTAAAACTAAAGTTATGTGGTTGAAGTAAGATAAAAGCTTTGCAAAAAGGGGTAATCTGTAAACTTCGAGCATAAGGGTTACCAACGGTGTTTGTTTGTTGTTATATACAATAAATGGGTGGGAGAATTGTGCTCTCGGGCTCCGTAACCATCTCGTGAGCCCCCCTTGTTATGCAACTTGACTTAGCGTTCCCTACTAGAGGAATTTGAAGTAACTTTTATTCTGGTATATAAATGCATAGAGGCATGAAGAATTTTTTTTATGTTGCGAATGCTTGCGACATCTGGACGAAAGAACCCAGCCAGACTGACAGCAGCCGGAAGACCAAAACAGCATGCCTCTAAGGTCCAGTTTGCTCGCGTAAATCTTGCACATATAGAACCATTAAGTCGTAACAAAATATATTTTTCAAAGACATTTATTGATGAATTGTGATATTAAAAAACATTTTTTAACCAACTTAAAAACAAAAATTTTATTTTTAAAAAAATTAAAACTTATTTTCCGCAAGCAATTTTAAGGACATAGAAAAATATATTATTTCCATTTAAGATGCTTATTTTTTCAAATATATTTTCTGATTATTTAACCTAAAATATTTGACCTTTTAATATATTTCATTAAAATTGTTAAAGCAATATAGATTAAGCTGCACAACACGACTCTGTCTGTTGGTCCTATCCCTCACAAATGTCTAACAATTATTTTCGCTTCAATTAAAATATTTAAAAAAAAATTTCTTCGTTTCTTAGAATTAAACCCTTTTTTATTCAACCTTTAATTAGTTTTGACTTTTATTTTCAAGGAGTTTTTTTATTCTATAAACTTAACTGAAACCATGATATTGCTTTGTTTGTAATTGAAAGAAATTTGTTTTTATTTGTTTCTTTTTCTAAAGAGACCGTCTGTTTAGCTTTTCGCATTTAATTGTTTTATTGAATAAATTTCTAAGGATTTGTTCTGTTCTGGTTGAAGCCGTTTTTTGAAAATTGATGTGGTTAGGTCTGTAGAATTTTAGTGTTAGTGTATGTCATATTAGTGTGTCGTTGAAATCAAGAAATCTAAAAAAGAGTTAAAAAATAATGATACTAAATTTTATTGCGTCAAAATTTAGAAATTTTCGTTTTTCATAATTGGTTTAAATTTACAAGTGTTATGAGTGATTAAAATTTTATCCAATTTATTTTTAAATACTAAAGCAAAATAGTAAAATATGTTCATTTTTATTTTGCAAATTATATTTACGTCAATATAGAATTGCTTCTAGATGCATATAAAGCACCAGAACGTATGACGACTACTTAATTAATACATATAAAGTATACGCATCAGAGCGGTAAACATTGATTTAATTATTTTAATTTTTAACAGTGAATATTTGTGCGTAAATAAATGAAAATACATTGACTACCGCAATAATTCAAGGACTTGCGGTAAATTCGACACAGAAATAAAAATAAAATAAATACAAAAATATAATTTTTGCACAGTAAACCATCAATTAATAACAAATAGAAATACTTCGATACTTATTCGATATTTTTAAAAAAAGAATTAAGTTCGATAGCAAGAAATTATAAGAAAATGCAATTGACATTTTAAATAATGATAATCAATGTACATAGGCAATTGCTAGACAAGTAAATCATCGCTTATGTGTTTTTGCAATAATTGGCAGATTCTTATTAGGCAACGATCGTATTAAAATCTTTCAAACTAAATTTTTTAGAAATATTTTTGCACCTGTTGGGAAAACTTTGCTTTTGCCAACTTACTATAGTCGTTTTAGCCTTCTAGCGACTGTCAAGGGGTTGATATATACCAACAATCCTATTTTACTTTTTTTTTTAGTAATACTAAAAGTTTTTTTGTTAATTATTGAACGAATATGTATTCTTTTGCATATTCTGCCGATACTTGGGCGACATTGCAGTTATGTTTACAAAACTTTTGCTTAAGTTAAAAAATATGTATTTAACAAAAATAATGTATAAACCCTTTTTAACTAATCCCCGTCTATGCTTAAATCAACTTTTTAAGCTTATATCGAGTACGGGTTAGAACTTAAGTCAATCCTTTTTTCTTTAAATAAAGCTAAAAGTAAGAAATTTGTTGAAATAAATAGTACTCGGCTTAGAAAAGTTCTTGCTGGGTCTAAGAAATTTCGTACCGCCCGTACTTTTGACACTGCTTTTTTTAAGTAAAAATATCTTGATTTATTTTTTGTATGTACTAATACTTTTGTTAAAATATTATCAAATAATTGTTGTTTACTCAGAACAGCCTTTTATTTGATTTTCGGTCATAAAACATCAAAACCATTATTCAGTCTTATCTTTAAAATATTACGCTTTCAACAATAGTATTTACATTATGTTACAAGCACAAATGTTTTAGTCAGATAACATTATTTGAATTGTTGTTCTTGAGTCCTTTTAATCTAATGCTGTCAATATATTACAACAGCTTGTAACCATTGAGTTGTGTTAACAAACAAATAAATAAAAGCTTAAACTCATATCACAAATAAATATTATCTGTTTTCTTTTTCTTTATTTATCTTAAGTGTTTTTGATAAGAAAATGCCACATACCCCGTTGTTATTTGTCTATTTAAAGTACAAAATTTTTGCTGTTGGATATTATTGATTTTGTGAGAAGAAAATAGACAGAAAATAAAACTCTATTAAACCATATTTTGTCTTATACTTGCGACTACATAAATATTTAGATGTTTTAGCCGACAAAAAAAATTTTAAGATTAAAATACTTTTAAAATCAATTATTTTGAATTGGTTATGAACTTTTTCAAACGTTATAAAGATTCACAGGCAAGTTGGTTTAAGTTTTTCCTTACCGAATGCTTGAGAGACACGAATAAAAATTGCAGGATAACGTGCCTTTCCTTAAGAATTTGTCTTTGTTACTTTACTAATCAGTGGGTAATATGTTGCCTAATTGGTGAACAGAAATGCAGTTTCTGTAATTTAATTTTGGAGTCAGCTTAATTTTTATAAAGTTTTAAGAAAGAATTAGACAAAGTTAACTATAGGCCTGTTAAGCTCCTTATCAAAGGGACCCTTTTTAGTTGGCTTCATCATCACAAGTTAAATTTTTTCATTGGCAGTAATTATTTAAGCTGTTAAGTGGGAGATATAATTATGTTTTATTAATTCCTCTCCCTTATTAAAAACTTTTTTTTGCCTTAGATTTTCCTAAATTACTTCGTGGTAAACCTTTGTCTAATCATAATAGGGAATAAGTGGTTTGAGGAGATGTACTCTTTCTACCTTAAGCGAATTTTTTGGATGCTTGTATATTGCTTACACTTTGTTTTAGAACGGCCAACATATTATTCTGCTATTTCTTATAAGCTGTCCTTTTTACACCCTTCAAATAAGGGATTAGGGCATATGAAAATTGTCATTCCGTTTATAATTACTTAAATATCCATTTGCGACCACAGATGTTGATTATGGATAGGCCGTAGGTGATTTCAGACTTTCGGAAATATCTGCAAAAATCGCTATGGAAATTTAGCAAAATCGCTCGATAACAGACCGTGATATAAGCCAAAATTCAAGACTACCTCTGTTTATTTCCCTAAAATTTTTACATAAATACCTCAACAACTGCCCTTGAGTTGATCCTTCATGGACCGATTCCAATTGATTTTCTTTCATTATTATTTCTTTGCAACGTTTTTAGATCCCATTTGAGCCCTAACAGGGTTACTATACAAAGCTTCAAGCTTTAATTTTTCTTTTCAAACATTTTTGTGAAACATACTTACCCCCTATCTTCAGCCTCTAACGGGGTTGCATTATAAAATTTAAAAAAAATGTCGGTAGAAACCCCTACAACTTCCCCGCAGTCCCCTAAGAGGAACAAAATGTTTTACAGACCTCATTGATATTCCTTCCCAAACATATTCTTAAAACAAACTCACTCCCTATTTTGATCACCTAAGGGGGTCACCATACAAAATTAAAACGCCCAGAGTCGACATTACAGAAATAAAATGTACAATAAATGACCCTCATTACTTTTTATTCCCAAACCTTTTCCAAAAACAAACTCACCTTCTCTCTTCACCCCCTAAGGGGATTGCCTTACAAAATTTTAAATCTGATCGGTTTTTGCGGAAAATTTTTCCGAAGCGAGTTCATTGAAGCACTGGCTGCGTGTCTAGTCGCTACATCCTGTTGAAACCACGTGTGTTAAGAGCTCGACGGATGATCTCACGGGCTTAGCAAAAAGAATTATATAATCATCTGTCGGTAATTTTCATCGAGCCATTGCGAAAATGGTTCAATTACGTGGATAAGATACACCAACTTGTTACCCTGGCACAATGAAATAGATGCTGTCGTTTCAACCGAGGATTGCGGATTCTTGAAGACGTAGCCGTTTAAGTGAAAATAAGCCTCTTAGCTCGGAAAAATTGGATTTAAAGTGCGAAAACGCTCTAACATCGTTTCACAGATATCTTTACGTAAACAAAAGTTGTTTTCTTTCAGTTCTTGAATGATTTGAATTATAAAAGGATAGAAGTTCTGATACTTTTTTAAAATTTCAAGAATAAGAGCTTTTGAAAGTCCCAGTGTGGCTGCTCCTTTCCGTATTGACTGTCGCAGATTTTTTGATGTTTTTGGGACTCCTTGAAGATAGTTTGGGCCCTGGCCGTGGGACCTTTGCAGCTGAAGCAGTTGTGCGGAATTTTTGCACCCATGAACGAATTTAATTTACCCTCGGTCCATCATGCATTCGCCGAATACCGAACTTTAAACAAAAATTAGAAAAGCAATTACGTAAGAATCATTATTCTTACAAATTGTCTCCAGAGCGAATAAGCAAGGCTCATACAATTATCGCGACATCGTGGCTGACAAATCCGCTCGATGATTTTAAAAGTACCACCCCCTTCCCCTCCATTTTTTACTTTTTGAAATAAAATATAAATAAAAATAAAATATAAATTTGCAAACAGACATCCTGTATATTGAAAGGATAATTGAGATAAAAAATAAAGTTATTTTTTTGAAAAAAAAAAATAAAAACTCATACAAAAAGATTAAAAAATTTAATTTTAAAATATATAAAAGCCCGCTTACGATGCTCCTCAAGAAAATCACTATCAGCTCAGGCTTTTACCCCCTTTAATTATTATTATTGACATATTTTTTGAACAAAATTTTTTCTTTCAAATATGTTTGACCCCTTAATGAAAACTTAAATAATGTTTAAATAAACCATTAAAAAACTGTTAAATGTGATGGAAAGATAAAACAAATTGATTGAAGGGCTTTTAATAAAAAGACAAAACAAAAAACCATAATTTTTACTTTAAAGAAAACAGAATACAAAAATGACAAGGAAAATATGTAAATTTTTTGCAGATAAAATTCCTAACGAATTCATTTTAACAACAAATAAATATTCAAAAATAGTTTTGCGGTGAAGTTCTTTAAAATGTTAAAAAACATTTTTCTTTTTATAAAACAATACTTGAACAACAAAAAAAAAAAACTTGAAGAAGATCAAAGTGAAAAAAAAGAGTAAAATAACTTACATTTCAATCTTTATTTATTTAGGGTTTCTAAAGGAAATTCTTTTACAACGAACTTTGAAATAAAGTTGATGTTGCGTAACAAGCTTTTAGAAAAATAACGCAAATTTTTTTTTACTCAAATTAAACTTTTACCGTATTTTTGTTATTGAGCCGCAATGTACTGGAAACTAATATATTGCGATAAATTATTTCAAATGTTTTTTGTAGGTCATTTAGGTAAAAAGATTAAATTGATTTTCAAAGTTAAGGATTTATTTTTTCTGAACGCCTTAATCTATTTTTTGTATATCTCTTATTGCTAGAAGTAAAGAAATATTGGTTGTTCTCAAAAGTTATAAAAAGGACCCAGCATACAGTCACATACATTTTTATTTATGTATTGGCAATTTTTTAGTGAATAAAATTATTTAAATTTCAACCCTTTCAGTATATTTTTTGTATGGAACATCAGTTAAACCAGTCAAGTAGATAAAAATGTATTTGAAAGGAAAAAAAAATTAAGAAAATTTGAGATTAAAAAAAAAATAAATTTTAAACTCAATTTTCTTTAAGGCTTCCGTTATCAAATTAAGTTAATGCAATCAAAATTGATTTATTCTTGCCCCAATCGGATTCAAAACTTTAAGAGTTTTAGAGAAAATCTAAATAAAACCTTTTCTCATACTGTCGAAAATTTTTTTCAAGAAGGAATTCGAAACTAAAGTATATTGGCAAGAAAGTTTAGGAGCAATCCAATTGTGGCGGCTGTGACCATTTTTCTTGGATTTTTGCTTATAACCTAAACAGTTAAAAATTTTGGTTTGAAAAAAGTAAGTCGACACTGCCATAACATCACTTCTGCTCAGAATGTTTACTTGAAGACTGTGACAGGTGTGACCTAAATTTTAGAAAATATTGATTTTAGTTTTGAGTTTTGGGAAGTTTTCTTTAAAAAAGATTTAACCTTTTTATTTTCACGGTAGTTAAAAATGTTTTTAATAGTATTTGGATTGTTATTTTAAAAAAAGCTAATTCTGCTTAAGAAAAATAGTTTTTAATATGTGACGGGTGTGACATTTTAAACAAAACTTGAAAAAGAGGAGCATTTTAGGATTTGCAAAATAAATAAAAATAAAATATGAATCAATTTTTTTATATTCCAATCATTTTTATTATCATTTAGACGTAAATTTATAAAAGTTTTAAACAAAGATAATAGATTTTTCCCCAAATTGGGACGTTTTAAATAGAATTGACCAAAAGCTATTTTAGATTGTCCTTTGCCAAATTTGGGAAATAGGCAGAATCAAACTAAATAAGAGCACTGGTTAGCAAATGGAATTATCTGGGGCCAAATCGTCGCATTCGATTCGAATCGAAATTTCAAAATTCTTATTAGAATTCCTATATTTAAAGCATTGACAACTCGATGGATCGAGTGAAATTTCGATTCGAATCGAATGCGACGATTTGGCCCCAGGTAAAAAAATTTGAAATTTTACACCGAAAAAATATTTTTTAATTTTTTTAATTTAAAAGTTTAATCATCCAAATTAAACATAAACTTGTTTAAACAAATTAAACACTTGCAGTAATGTGTTTTGCAAAATTTTAAAACATAAATTTTTTGAAGGATATTTGCGGTTTGGCTCACTTGTACACTTGTTTTATTTAAGCAATAATTTGTTTAAACCGGAAAAATTCATGCAAAAAATTTTTTCCAAAATACTTTTTTAGGAATTTTTCCGACATTTTACAGGAACAAGTTGGGATATAATTTTTATGTTTTACGAAAGTAACAAAAACCTTTCGTAATTTTTGTGTCCGTAATATACATAGAAATTTCGTATTTATTACAAAATAATTTAACAATAAAATTTTATAAATTTTTTAAAATAAACGAATGTGATTTTTCCGGATGACCTTAACTGACCTCAGGTAAAATTAAGACAAGGAGACACCCTTTAATGCGAACTACCACACAATACATAAAACACCACATGTTACTCGATTCCGCTGACAAAATAAAATCCTTTAAAAAATACTACAGTTGCGAGCAAGACATGCCAAAAGGACTCTCTTGGAGTCCCACGTGAGTTGCCAATGCTGCATTTGTCGATTACGGCCAGTACTCGCTCTAGTACTCTACGACTTTTGGAGGCTAGTTGCCTAAAACATGAAAAGATCTTGTGAAACAAATGAAGATTATAGGAAATCTAATTCGCGACTCCATAACCCGGGTTAAGGGAATAGTCCTATGAACTCAAGTTTTTACCAGACACTTCAACGTTAAAACCTTCGACTTGACTGTTTGTCTGAGGAAGGAGTGCGTCTGCTACACGAATAATTTAAAGCAATCGAATGGTGATGCTGGTTTTCTTGGCGCGGGGTTTTAATGGCCTCTGCCTAAGGAGAAATACCCGTGAATATTTTGGGCCGCATGTAATGCCATTTGCATCAGTGCCTATGAATTTTTGAGAAAGAGTGTGAAGAGATCCGGCATTTAAATCCTCTTGGATAGCCAAGCGGCTTTGAAAGCCCTTATGGCTTATGATGTCAACTTGGCATTGGTGCTGGAATGAATCGACGTCCTTTATCAACTAGGCATTCATACCTGGGCTACATTTCTTTGTATTACCAGTCATGAGGCCTATATTGGTAATGACCGTGCCGACCGCCTTTTATGGTGTACCTTAATGTTACATTTGGGGTGAACTATCGACGAGTTCACTTCACACTGGCAAATAGCTCAATGTAAACCTCAGGCTAAGAGACGTTCACCTCTCAAGATCCAAAGCAAAGGAACTTCTTTCGCCAGATAAGAACAGCCTGAGATTGTTGTTAGGCTTTCTAACTGCACATTGTTATCTTAGATATCATTTAAGTAAAACCGGTAGGTCGAATGGAGTGAGGCGCATGTTTTGCGGAATGATGACCGCAGAGCATATCCTCTGCAATCAATACGTTTTTTTTTCGAGTGTAGAGTTATTACGCTAAAGGGCATTTGAAATTCTTTACCTGGTAGGGTAACGGGCTTAACTAAAAGCCTGGACCTATAGTAAAACTAATGGCTGCAGAAAATACCTATTTTTGGTAGCGGTGCCCACAGACCAATTTACTGCTACATGACCTTTAAAAATTCAAAAAAGAAACTGCCAAAGTGGGTCTGGCGGTTAATGAAGGCAAAACCAAGTTTATCATATCAACGAACAAAACGTTCAGTAGATTTGGGTTGACAATGGAAGTCGAAAATTTTAATATTGATGTAACCAACGACTTTACTTACCTCGTTACCACCATGAATACAAATAACAACTAAAAGCTAAAAGCTGATCCTTTGATTAAGCTTTCAGTTTTAAAGCAAAGCCACCTTCCCACATACAATTCAATTACTCATTGCAAGATTCTGGTACTACACGAGATTCTATAGGGCCTTGACTTAAGAATATTTGAAAATTCTTTGGAAAATCTATGGTCTAGTTTGATCGTTTGGATCATAAGCTTTTTGCTGACGTTAACATAATAAGGTATATCAAAATTTTAGGGTTAAGTTGGTTAAGTTATGTTAAGGGAATGAATGAAGATTCTTTAGCTAGGAAGTCATTTAGTTGCAAACCTGATGACGGGAACGGAAAAAGCGTAATCACGTAGACAGGATTAAGAAGGGCGAGACATCTCTTAACTTGGTGTCCGAAACTGGAGAAGACTAATTTAAAAACTTAGTTTTTAGGAGAACATAAGATTATATCTAAACTATCATTGTGTAGTTTGCCACCAACACATTTCATTACACTTCATTGTAAACGCACCAGTTAGTTTCTTGTATTAATCAAAAACAAATGTTCAAAACTAATCTTTAGATAAAGAAGTATTCAAAAACATTTAGTTTTTCTGTAATTTGTTACATGTGTAAGAAATTTTTCTCTCCCACAATTGTGGAAAATTACTTTGAGTTTTAAGAAAAACTTCGGCTAAAGTGTGTTGTTGAATGTTTATTATTAAATAAAACAGAAAAGTTCTAAAAAAACTTTGCATATTTTCATAGACCTTCTGTGTTTTTATTTTAATCAAATGTTTGTGATTTGTTGTATTACCAAGATATGCGCAATAAGGGTTTTAAGAATTTATTTAAGTTAAAAGAAAATTGAAAACTAAATGTCCTTGTGTGACAACACTTAAGAATAAAATATGATACGATGCACATAGAGAAAAAAATGTGATGAAATATAAATTTTAAATATTTTTATATTTTTAAATCTTTACTTTAAAGAACTAACAATAAATATAGAAGTCTTATGCTAAATATTTAACACTTGTATAGCCAATGCCTGACTAAAATTTAAAGGAAGGGAAGGGTAGGGAAAGGAAGGGAAGGGAAGGGAAGGGAAGGGAAGCAAGGGAAGGGAAGGGAAGGGAAGGGAAGGGAAGGGAAGGGAAGGGAAGGGAAGGGAAGGGAAGGGAAGGGAAGGGAAGGGAAGGGAAGGGAAGGGAAGGGAAGGGATGGGAAGAGTTGTCCGCCATGTTGTAATATGTTTCCAGCCAGCGGATTTAGATTTGGTTCCAACTTATTGGAATACTTGTCCAAAGTGTTTAAAATTTGCATTTAACTAGTGGATCTTGTAGTTCTTCAAAGATGGTGCTGTTTTTATATACCAAAGAGTCCCAGTCCTCATGCGTAGATTTTTATTTCAGCTACGTTAAATGTTCTCTGTTTGAATCGCATCTAGTGCCCCATTTTTTAAGCCCACAAAACAAATTGGCTTCAAAATCAAGTTGTTGAGCAGAATTTTTAAATCGAGACAAGGCAAAGAGTTTCTGCCAATTTGCTCATGAATTCGAGCTGCCTTAAATTTCATTTGTGCAGGCTTTGCAAGGTATTTTTGTTCAAAGTGTTAAGGCACCAGCTGACTATTGATAACGATTTGGCAGATTATTTTCTTGCCGAAATTAAAAGTAACGAAGATATAGTTTTGTCCATTTATTTTTTTTCTCATAACTATGACCATCCTTTACTTAGATTATATGGGGTTATGAAGATATTTCGAAGCCTCATTAGTATTGTTTTAAATATTGGGAAAAGAAAACATTACAGTTTTATCAGCAAATGTTGACGTGTACGTCTTGATATTGGTTGGCATATCTGCTGTGCAAAGCAGGAACAAAGTTGGTTCTAGAACACTACTTTGAGGTAAGCCAGGCTCATTTGTTTAAGGACAAATTAAGTTATGTTTTGTATTTGACCAATTTGATGATATTAATTGTTTCTTGAACAAGAACCCCTGAAGAAGTTTGAAAAAAGGAAACTAAACGTCGGGAAAATAAAACTAAAATTGAAAATGAATATATAGTTCGTTTTTATTTATATATGAAAGCAATTGACCTATATAGCCCGTGGGAAACCCCCATACAAAAACCTATCGAAATTCTCTGACAAGTAAAGCTTTAGTTTGACTTTTAGGCCATACTTTATCAAAAACTTTAGGGACATTAAAAACAATGACCTTTTGTCATCCCTTACAGAAGTCTGCCATCGCTTTCTCGAAAATATAAAGAAGCCTCGTCGCCTTAGATTTTTAACACTGCCCCTCATGGCAGGGTCTATACTTTTATTGTAGAACTAAAATGGAACACAAACATTCATTGCTCTTTCCATAAACAAATGGATCACTGGCTTCGCCAGCTCATTTAAAGTCCCTTAGTACCACTTTGTCCTTGAACCTAGTGGATGTGCGTTTGTCTCACAGCACACAAGCTAACAATGAATTCTTTGCATTGCTGAAAATATAAAGAGTAGGTTCGCGGAGTTTACACCTACCCACCACATTTTTATCAATAAATATGTTAACCTAAAAATTCTCAGTTTGGGAGGAGAAGAAAAAATAGGCCGATTTAGCTGCCTAAGCCTTTGCTTGAAGACATCAGGGAGATTGAAGGACCCTCTGATTATTAGTTCCTGGCAAAAAACTGCAGAGCTATTCCCCAGCCTCTGCGACAAGATTAGTTTGTATTAAGTCTTAGATCACATCAAGCCCTGCCATAGGGGTGCTGCTTGGAACTCTAGCCATATCCAGCCTTGCTAGTCTTTGCGTGCTCTACAATCGTCTGAAATTGACTTGCCTTTCCCTCGCATTCCACCATACCAGTTTTTAAAAGAGGAATATAGGCCTAGTCATTGTGATGTACATCTTTAAATTTTTTTTCCTAGCATTTTACTCACTTTCTCTACATTAAGTCTCCATGACAGCTTACTCTCCAGTATCACTACTAGGTACTTTGTGTTCTTTAATTAATTAAATTAGTTTACAATGCAATATAGTGCCCAGGTTTAAGACTCATGACATCGATATTAAACAATTTTGTATTTTCAATATTATTTAATATAACTTTAGAAATATATTGCCTTTAAAGCTTTTATCTGAGTGTACTTAAATGTAATCCATGTTTCTTTATCAAATGAATAATGCTTCAGCTATTACAAGAGTTTATGGATTACTTAACATCTTAAGCAATTGTTGTCCTTCAAAAAGTAAAAAAAATATTTTTTTAATCCCTGTCATTTGCTTGCTACACATAAGAATTAGAAACCATACAATATAAATAAAATATAAATGAAATATCCTTAAGCAAAAGAAAAACATTTTATTTTATCTTAATTTATGTCATTTTGAATTTTATGTTACGCCCGTTCTTGCCACATGGCTGAAAAGGAGCTAAAAGTAAATTGAATTTGTTTACATATGTATATTGGTTGGTTAACCATAAAATTCATGTGTCTGCATATAAATTATCAAAAACAAAAAAAAGGAAACTAATTCGATTAATACCAGCAGGATTTAAATAAATATTCAAATATTTTCAAATGTGTTTTTGCTTTGAAAAATGGTTAATAATTTAGAGAAAAACCCAGTGCCATAAAAGGTGCAAATGATTACTTTGTTAATGTCTGATTGAATTTTTTTATCTAGAAAATATCAGCAAAATTACATTCAATTAGTTTTGCCAAATACATATGGCCTTGTTCTTTTTCGTCAACCAAAATGGGAGGTAAAAAATTACATAAATTTGTCATTTTATATCTAAAACAAGAAATATTCATTTAAGTTGCGTCCTTGTTAGTCCTTGAAATATTCTCACCTTTAAATTTGTAAGGCAATTTAGCAAAACACTCTTGGCTATTCAAAAGCTTAAAAAATTATTTTTGTAATAATTTTTTTTTGAGAAAAATTGCAGCAGAGGCTTTAAAATTGCAAATAATGTAATGTAAGGTTAGGTTAGGCTACAAGGGTAAGTGAAGCGTGCATTTTGCTACCTCTTTTGCTCATCGTTAGAAGAGTCAAAAAGAAAAATTGAAAAGCTAAAGAAAATTGTGTGTAGAATGATACAGAAATAAGAAAAGGAAGCAAGATTGTCGCCTGAAAAAAGTTAAAAGGAGTCCGTATTCATCTATGGCGCGTAGACGCTAAAACCACTTATCTACCCAGCCACCTAATGTCTTGAATGAATCCTATGATATTTTTCAGCACACAACCAGAGACTTAACCAAGGGCATTTAGGAAGCGCCTCCCCAGCTACCTATGTTAGCGGATATGTAGCCTAGGGCAGTTGAAGCCAAGGTGTTCCACAGTATTTATTTCCTTTTTATCACTGAATTACCTGTAGAATTCCGGAGAGTTCCTCGCTATATATCGCAGTTCCCTGTGAGAGTCTCGATAAAACTTTACTTTAGCAGCAGGTCATTGCCCCTCCTGTCCAGCCTGGGCCACAGAAGCCTGGAGGTCCTGCAATCAGCCCCGTGCCTATAGTTTATTCTCACTTCGTCCATTACCCAAGTCCCTAATGGATCATATTGAAACCTTATTGTGGCCTTAACGGCGTTAAACCCAGCCCAATATCCCGTGCCGATCCCCTTCTGGAACACTTATCACCAGTTTCATTACCCGCAATGTCACAATGACCCGGCACCCAACATTTCCTAACTCTGTCACCAAAGTTTATCTGAGAGCACGTATACAATGTTGGATAAGTCTAGGCCTGACATAATTTCTCTCTAGTGCATTGAGCGCGTCCTAACTGTCAACGGAGATTGTCATTTGTCACCGGCAGAATGCCAGCCTGGCAAACGACGCACTCGACCGGAAGTCTGCATGACATCCCTACTCCCGTATTCATTACAAAGACACCAGGCTTGATGCCCACCTCCTTCATCAGTGAAGAAGGGACAGCTTTTATAGGGCCTTTCCGATCCCTTCCTTGCCTCCTTATCCAATAAAAACTACCTGAGGTAAGATCTTAAGTTAAAGTTTCGCGACCATATAGTCAGTCAAACTCAACTGCCGTAAGAATTGACCATCTCCGACCAATTCCAAAATGCCGAAGTATCCATTTGACCCTGCCCTAAGCATATCAAACTCACTTATCATAAACAAGCTTCTTGCCGCCATACCACCAACAAGATGTTAATGCTACTTTAATTTACTTCAAAACGAATTTAAAAAAATATTTATAAAATATTTATAAAAAAATATAATCTAAATAGAGATGAATAAGGCAAAATTAAAGTGGTGAGATGAAGAATAAATAAAAGAAAAGGTGTTGCCATGATATAATAAATGGCAGGCCGTAAATTTCGTTCTAACCCAAGAATTAACAATTGCTAATGAGAATATGTGTAAAATACAAATTAGTATTTCCGTATTCAAATTTCAATTAAAACTTGGGTTAAATAGAAGATATTCACTACCAATGCTCAGTACCGAACAAAGAGTGCTGATGAGGAGTTGTAGCGGGCTCTGAAAATGCATTCCACTCGGCTAGTGTCCGGAAACTAAACTTTTTCTGAATATTTCTTCAATGAAAATCTTATCACAATAAACTTGAACCAATTAGCCTGATAAATTATAAAGGAAATTTTAGGAATAAAAATTGTTCAAAAATACGCTAAAAATAAGTATGTAAAAAATATAATATTTATATTTTTTAAAGAAAAAACTTGAAACTAAAATAATATTTTTAACTTTAAGCTTTAAAAGTTATTTCTTTAACAACAATTTTAACTTTTTAATTTCTCTTAACGCAGTTCTCCAACAAATGCAACACATATTTTGTTAAAATGTTTTGTAATAACATTCTTACCACATAACACGCTTAATTTACTTTAAGTGCTTCACAGTTAAACTAACAATCAAATCGAACTAAAAACAGTTCTCCAAGGAAATCATCTGGAAAATATTTGTATTTAAAATAAACTTATTTGTATTAGAAATAAATATTTATTTTAATGTGTTTTCTAAAGACAATTTATAAGGCGCCAGCTCAAAGTGAATTCTTTGTTGAAATGGCTTTATAATGCAACTTAAGTGGTTGAATTTTTTTTGCAGTTTTATTTTCTTTTTTTGCAGTGTCTTATATTTATGTTGAATAAAAAAAGTTAAATAAAATTGTGGCTTTAAGAATGTGAGTTTTTTTTAATAAGAACAGGTTTGTTTAAAGCGTTATAAAATTGTTATTTATAATATCGAAAGGTGGATTAGAGGCAAAAAATTATAAATTGGCAGCACTGTTTTTTGTAATAGCTGATTTAACAATTCTAAGAATTTAATTTTAAGTGATGGGATTGATTTTTTAAACGAAAACTATTTGCTTTGCATGAAAGTTATCTGGGCTGGAGTATGCTACCGTACCGATTTTTATCAAGTACAGGGTGTCGGCTGGCAAGGTATACTGCTTTTGTTTGTTTATAATTTTTGATCAAAAGAAAAAAAATTAATTTAGTATTGATAAATGTTTTATCTAATGTCGACAATTATGTATGAATACAATATCAGATAAATATCTGCCTCTAGTAGTCTCACAAATGCGAGCCTTTTTGAGCACATTTTTCATTACATTCTCACACATTTCAAGCGGTATTTAATTAGTTTCATCATTAATAATTTGTTTGAGTTGCTCCAGCGTTTTTGGTTTGTTTACATAAACTTTGTTTTTTAGATATCCTCACAAAAAGAAATCCGAATCCGGAGCGGTAAAATCAGGCGACCGTGGAGGCCAATCAGTATCACCATTTCTTGAAATAATTTGTTGTGGAAAGAGGTCTCGCAGTAATTCCATTGTTATCCTGGCTGTATGCGACGTGGCACCTTTTTGTTGAAATAACATGTTAAAGAAGCCCAAAGCATGCAGCTGTGCCATTAAAAAGTTTTCAATTATATCACGATATCGCTCCCCATTGACAGTTACCGTTACACCGTCTTCAGTTTGAAAAAAGTAAGGTCGAGTGATTCCAAATTGCACACCAGACTGTCACTTTAAGTGAATGCAAAGGTGACTAATGAATAATTTTAGGGGTTTCCACTGCCCAGAACTGACTATTCTATTTATTCAAATATCCATTCAAATGAAAATGTGCCTCGTCACTGATTATGATTTTTTTCGTTAAAATCGTGGTTGCCATGGGCAAGGTATAATATCCTGTTGGCATATGTATGGCGGCGTAAATGGTCTTTCTTGTGTCAACTGAATCTTGAATGGAAACTAATGAAAATCCTTGTGCAAAATTGTGGTCAAAAAGTTCTTTGAAGATAAAGCTTCTGAGGACGGCATCGAATTGAGGTTGCTGGATTGTTTTGAAAACTTTCTGGAGCAGCAGTAATGTTTACAGTTGATCTTGCAGTACGTTGGGTCCATGATTGGGCTCATCAGCTGCAGTCGCTCTTTTTTGAAATCATTCACTACACGATAAATAGTGCGTCTTGTTGGCACATTTCTAATTTCTAAAACACGTTCTCTCACCGGATATTTATACATTGGAAATCTGTCACGTCTCTCCTTCACGACTGCCAATTATGAACTTTCGAGAATAACGTTCACCAAAATTGCGGGAAAAGAAAATAGTACACCTTTCACTCACCCATTTCATTATTTTGTCAAAATATTATTTCCTCGGGGTATGCCTCTGAAATAAATAAATAAATTCAACAAGTAAGAGCGCTATATTCGGCTGTGCCGAATCTTATATACCCTTCACATTGACCTTTCGCGATCCCAAACTTTTTTTTATTTTTATCCATTTTTTTACTTATGAAATATTTCTTATTTTTAAATAGGGGTCGGTGTCATTTTTTAACGCTCCACGGGTAAAGGGGCAGTTGTAGGGGTTTTTATCCTTATTTTTACAAATTTTGTATGGCCACCCACTTAGAGGGTGGAGATACGGGGTTAGCATATTCTAGGAATATGTTTTGGAAAAGAAATTAATGGGGGTCCGTGGTACACTTTATTGCTCTACGGCCAACTCTGAAGAAGTTGTGGGCATTTTCATATCAGTTTTGTAAATTTTGTATGGCAACACCCTTAGGGCGTGGAGATAGGGGGTAAATATGCTCTAGGAACATGTTTGGGAGGAAAAACTAATGGGAGTCTGTGATACATTTTTTTCCTCTACGGGCCACTCTGGTGAAGTTATAGCGGTTTTTAACTTATTTTTTAAAATTTTGTATGGCAACCATGTCAGGGGCTGGAGATAGAGAGTAAGTGTGTTCCACAAAAATGTTTGGATGGATAAAATAATTTGGGTCGGTCTTACATTTGACCTTTGTAGAAGAACCCTGGAAGCCGCACGAGCGATTTTAAAAATGTTTAAATTAAGCTTTGTATGGCAACCCTCTTCATACATATAGAACACTTATACTAATAAAATTTTTGTTTTGGGTATGTTTCAAAAATATCAACTTGACTGATTCTGTTTTTTCTTTTTTTGTTGTTTTTTTATTATTACATGCATAAGTATATTCTTTGTTGTTGTTGTAGACTAAAAAAAAGGAGGTAGTCTTGGTTTTTTGCTTATATCTCGCTCATTTATCAGGCGATTTTGGTGAATTTCAATACCGATTTTCTCGCGATTATCTTTGACAGTTTGATATCACTTACGGGTATATGCGATATCGGGGGGCTTCAGAAAGTTTCAACCATAACACGGACAGACGGACAGATGGACATCTCTAAATCGGCTTCCCCATCTATAAGGATCCAGAATATATATACTTTATGGGGTCCCAAATGGATAATAAAGGAATTACAAACGGAATGACAAACTTATATATACCCTTATCACTTATGTGAAGGGTATAATAAAATTCAAAATAAAGAACTATCAATGATTTTTCGATAACTATTACCAGGAAGCAGGTTATACTCATACAGGTAATATCAAGAGCCCAGCTGATTCTAATAAATTTGACATTACCTTTTTCCAAATATTTAATTTTGCATGAAATTTTTATTTTTTTTTCCATTCTCACGTTCAAACACAGAAAGAAACTGCAAAGGGCGAACTATTTGAATTCGCGTTGACTTTACATGGGGGCAAATTTTGGCATTCGATTCGAATCCAAATTCTACTCGATAGGTCGAATTTTCAATGCTCTTAATATAGGAATTCTAATAAAAATTATTAAACTTCGATTCGAATCGAATGCCGTGATTTGCCCCCTGGTTTAGTGTACCCTGCCAGGAAGTGTTCAGATACAATAAGAGTTGACAAGAAGAGGGCTAAAAAGAGGGTTTTATGTCGATTTAAAAAAATAGTTTTTAAAGTTTTTACTGGTAAAATTTTTGGAAGTAGAAATGATTGAAACAGCTGTTTTCATAAGGCTTTCAAAAGGCATTTAAAAGAAGCTTAGAGCAGCCAAATACATTTTTTTTTAAATTTTGGCTGGTCAAGAGTTGATTTATATTTAAACATTTTTGATAAGAATTATAAAAAAATTCTTTCCAATCTCTTGTTGCAAAAATTTACTGAAAAATTTTTGAAAAAAAACTATTATTTAGCCAGAGGACAACAAGTTTCATTATGTTTACAACTCTTGTCAAATCCATATGATTCGGCATCAAAATTCATTTTTATATTTTGTGAGACTTTAAAGATTTTTGTATTTTTTTTCTGAGTCTTTTCAGATCTCTTAGTGTAAAGGTATTTATCCCGGTGCTTCTTCTTTCAAATTCAACTTATGTTAACAACCAGGATCATAAACCAAAAGCTCTTGAGTAACTTAATAAAACTAGATCCAGATAAGCAAATTTTATTTGTCCTTTAAACACAATATTTTTTTGCTTCAAAATACATTCTGCTTTTTTACAATATACTACTTCCTACCTTTTTAAGAAGCCGGATATTAGAAAGTTTATCAAATCTTACCACATCTTAAAATGTAATTTAAAGGTAATATATGTCCAAATCATCTTTTTCCCACTTATCAATATCCTTATCTACATAATCTTTAAACATCCGCTTTTTTTTACCTTAAACAACATATAAGCTTCCTGCGACAACCTTAATATGTTTGAACAAAAAAAAAAACATTTGTTATGCCAAACAAGCAAGGTCAAGTACACTTGGGAAATGTATATATTTCAGTCATAATAAAAATAATTTAATATATCAAACCTTGAAAAGAAAATAAAAACTAAGCAAGCAAAAATTAAATAAAAAATCTAACCTATAAAAATTACAAAAAATCATAGACAAACTTACGTATCGTCCATTACAAAAGCTGGTCACGTAATTTTGCAAAACAGTTCTGTTTGCCAAGGTGATGCTTAGTTTTTGATAAACTAAAACTGAAACTACATACATATAACACAATGAGTCATATTTTTTTAGTTTTAGATTTTTTAAAGAAAATATAACATTTATTGGAGAATATAAATTGAAATAAGTGGATAGCAACGCATGAAGGTTGTTAGGTAATTTAATTTTTGTTTTATATGATTTAATAAAAATTTATTTTCTTATTTATTAATAAAAAATTTGGGTATCTATGTTCAATCAATACAAAAATTAAAATTCAGCTTTTTTACTTTAAGATTTTTATTGCGATTAATGCCAAAAAAAAGGTGGAAGGTAGGGTTGTTAAGAAGCACGTGATGCATCCTACTACTGACATCTGCACGCTTAGAGGCAATATCTTTGTCCACTAATTTTCCTTAATAGTAGAAAGAAAAAAAGGTCCGGAAACTATAATTAGAAACTTAAAACGTATTATTTGACACAAAGTTTTATTAAGAGCATTGAACGTTAGAATGGAAATGCGGATTTTATTTTTAAAATATCTTCCATCGAGTTCAAAACGGAGCCTTGTGTTCTGTGCCACACGCTGCAGTAAACTTGGTTCAATTGAGCTGGTTTACCAACGAATATTTTTCTTAAAAGCCACAAGAGATTAGATATTATCATTACAAACACTCTCTTTGAGGTTATTCTTAAAAAAAATCCATGGGAGCTAGATCGGGGGACCTAGGTGGCTGCGGATGTCCCCAAAGCAACTGATCAGTTTTTGGGAAAAATTTTTCCGAAGCAAATTCATCGAAGTTTTGGCTGTTTGTCATTCCGTTTGCAATTTTTTAGTATCAATCTTTGACCCCACAAAGTGTTAATTTTATTGACCCTTATAGATAAGGAGCTCGATTTTGCTGTGTCCGTCTGTCCAGCCACCCTTCTGGTTGGGTTATGGCTGGAATAAACTTTTGGAATCCCTCCGATATCCCATAGACCCGTAAGTCATATTAAACTATCAGAAATATTTATGAGCAAACTGCTATTGAAATTGCCTGATAATCGACCGAGATATAAGCCAAAAACCAAGACTTCCTCTCTTTATTTCTCTCAAATTTGTACATAAAAACATCTAAAACTACCCCGGAGTTACCCCTAAACGGGTGAGATGTAAGACAAACTCCCAATAACTTTTTTTCTTGCAAAAATTTTTGTGGATCATATTAACACCCTATTTCCGCCCCCTTAACAGGTGTGCCATACAAATTTAAATTTTTTAAAACATATTTAGGTCGCTTATACAGCTTCCAAGGTGCCCCCAAAAAGGTCAAATGTTTATTTTTTCCTTTCAAACATATTTGTGTAAAATACTTGCCCCCACACTCCAACGTCTAACAGGGTTGCCATTTAAAATTTGAAAAAAAAAAGAATAAAAACCCCTTTAACTTTCCCGGAAATGTATCACGGACTCCCAAACATATTTCTAGAGTTTATTTACCCCCTATCACCATCATTTATGGGGGTTGACATATAAAATTTACAACAGTGATGTAAAAACTTCCATAACTTCCCCACTGTAGGCCTTAGAGAAATAAAGTGTACGACCAAATCCTATTATTTTTTCCTCCCAAACATATTCCTGGAATATACTTACCCCCTATTTCCATAGCCTAAGGGGGATAATATACAAAGTTTGTTAAATTGTAATAAATCCCCCTCATACAGCTATAAGGGTGCCCGCGGCAAATATAGGAATAACCACAACTCATTTTTCCTTGCAAAAATTTTTTCAGAATATATTTACCCCTTATCGCCATCCTCTAAGGGGGTTGCGCTGCATAATTTGAAAAAAAATTTTGGTTAAAAGCCCTATAACCTCCTTAGTCCCCATTGGAGGGTTAAAAATTGGAAATATTTAACAAATAAAAAAAATAGATAAAATAGAAAAAAATCAGTGTTTCGAAAGGCCAGTGTGAAGGGTATCTAAGATTCGACACAGCCAAAAATAGAGCTCCTGCCTTTTTTGCTCTTTTTTTGAAGAAAAAGGATACTTTTGAGGTTTGCATATTTTGGCTAGGAATTGAAAAATATTTAGACAGATCATAAAGCATATTACATTCAATGCTTTTGCAAAATTTCAATAATCTATAATTTCTTGTTATGCCCATTTTGATTTAAAAGATTTACAGGAAGGGCGCGAATTCTTGGAGGTTAAGTGACAAATTTTAAGGCCTGATCATATTTTACAAATAAAAAAAATGTGCGAAAAATTCAATTTCTTTTAGGTAACCTCTTATGTTCTTTGCCACTCATTAAATACAATCACTATATTGTGCGTCGGCACATGTAGCAATATGAAGTGCATAGCAGGAAATGCCTGGCATCATCAAGCACGTTCATGTTAACAGGAGTTCTCTTGTTCGTCCTTAAACATATGTCAAGGGAGCTTCCGTCACAGACAGAGGAATTACATAGAACATTAAGATGACAGTTAAAATACTTTAAAGATATGGACTCTATTAAATGTGTTTAATATTTATAACAAAATAAAAATTTTTTGTGAAAATCTGCTTTGTAAAACAAGTTCATAAAAAAAAAATAAACACAAACTTTTGGTTTTTGTAAAGTAAAGAAATCATGCTTGAATTTCAAATATATTTAAAATTTTTTTTTTTAAGTAACCAAATATTGGAAAAAAGTTTTGCATACAATTTGAAATTATGTATCTACTAACATATGCATGTATTTAACTGGTTCGTAACTGAGTTGCTGACTATTGCTGTTTATGACAGTGTGTAATTATCTTTACTATTTTAAGTTTTATATTGAATAGGGATTTGTAATAATAATTGATTGTTTTCTATTTCCTGAGATGTCCTTCATAACATATTTGTTGATGCCTTTCGTTAGTACTTTTTACTTTTCTAAGCCACAAGTGTTTGTCCTTGAGAGTTAGTTTCACCACCAAGAGACACTATTATCCTTAATTTATTGAAAAAAAAATTTCTGCGACAAACTAAAAGAAATAAGAAAAAGGAAACTTTAATTATAACCCAGCAAGAGTTTTTGCTAAGAAATTAGTGTAAAATTATTGATTCATCTGAATATTATTTAATTTTATTCATATTAAATTCTAAGGGACCATTGCCTACCAATCAAAAAATTAAAGGTCGGTTATGTTTTTCGCAAATTAAGGTAAAAAAGTCCTATTATGCCCCTTCTCTATTAACCCATCGATAGACATTGATGCCTAAATGTTTGTGTATCAATTCCATTTACTTCAATTACAATTTTGTGCGAACTTTTCCTTAGGGCTTTAGTGAAAATCCCAACATATGTTAAGTTCAATTTTTATTACTTTTTTCATTGTCTGCTTACAAAAATAATAACAAAAATAATTAAGGAAATCAAAATAATATTGAAATCCAACACGTGTTCATGGGACTTAAAACAAAACCTAATAATGGTATGATATAAACAGCCATCGAATAATGTCTTTAGTAAAAATTTATTAGAATTTCCTTGGAAGAGATAAAAATATTTTAACCAAAACAACAAAATTTGTTTTCACCTATAATGCCATGAGATATATCAAAGTGAATTAAATTAGGTGCAAATTAAAGTGGCACTGGTACGTGTAGAATAATATTTAATATTTGAATTGCCAGACATTGTTGTACATTGTACACCTTGCTGTGTAAGTTAAGGGTAGGCTTAATATTAAAATATTTTTAAAGCCAAGTTAAAGCTACTTTAAATCTATAGAGAAAAAAAAATTCTTTTTTGTTGGAAAAGCTAGATTTTAAAAATATTAGGATCGTAGAGTTTTAAATATTTTTTTAAAATATTTTATAAAAAAAACTATTTACCTATTATTTAGATTTTTCTTTGGCTCCACCAAAATCTATATATCTTCAAAAGCTGACTGACTAACAAATTTATCACTGTAAAACCTTAATGCGTAAAGCTAAAACTCTAAATTAGGATTAAGGTACCTTTTGCTTAGTATTGTTTCATTTAGGTAGGATTCCGGACAAAAACCATAAAAAACTTAAATTGGTCACAAAGGGGAAAAGCGTAAAGATGTTATCTCCTTAACTATTCACGATCGTATTATCTTTTGATCAAAAGACAGACGAAACCCATCAAAATCCTTATAATGAGTTAAAATGCTAAAAACAACTAACTAAATAGCATTTAAACTCATTATTTTAACAAGAAGAAGACAATAGAGGCAACTACTTGCCATGCTGGCTTACAAAGAGAGTGTGTCGGGTGGCAAATTTATATTTTTAAATACGATTATGTCGAAAAATAAAAAACGCTGGAGGAAGATTGGCGCCGTTGGAGTTATCGATTGAGCGGATTTCTTTGTCACAATGGTCGAGTGAAAATCTTGCGTTCTCTGTGAAGAAATTTTTTAGGAGTAATGGTTCTTACGTAATTGTTTGTCGATAATTTTGTTCTTAGTTCCGTACACGTGATGTACCCAATGTAAACTTAAATCGTTCGTAGGTGCAGAGATTTCGCGCAACTGCTTCGGATACGAATGTCCTCCGGCCAGGCTCGAGTCGATTTTCTAAGACACCCGAAATCATTGAACTAAATTAAGGCAGCTTACGTGAAAATCCGCGACTTTCAATACGGGAAAGAGCAGCCTTACTGGGATTTCCAAAAGCTATTATTCATGAAGCTAAAAAAGTATCTGAAGTTCCATCCTTTTAAAGTCCAAATTGATCAAGAGCTGAAAAAAAGTAACTTTGATTTACGCAAAAATTTTTCCAAAACGATTTTGGAGAGTTTTTACCTTGCAAGTCCCATTTTTTTGAGCGGCAAGGATAATTTTCACTTAAACGGCCACGTTAGCAAGCGAAACTGCCGCCCGCCACTGGTTTTCAAAAACCTGCAATTCTTGTCTATAATATCAAAAAACCATTGCACTGTCCATTGGTAGCTTTTTGGTGTGTTTTTTCCACGTTTGACAAAATTGAACCATTTTTTTCCAACCTTCTCGAGGCCAGGTGATCATATACTAACGATGAAAATTATCGGCTCATGATAACGAAATTCTTTTTGCCAAAGTTTTGCGAGCTTATCTATTCTATTCTTTACACACGCAGTTTTAACAGGATTGGCGACTGCACACACAGCTAGAGCTTCTAAGAACTGGCTTCGGGAAAATTTCCCCCAAAAACTGATCAGTCGATTTTGGGACATCCCACGGCAACCGAAGTCACCCGATCTTGCTCTTATGGATTTGTTTTATGGTACTCCCTAAAAAAGAAAGGTTTATAATGACAATCTTTAATCTCTTATGACTTTTTATGAAAATATTCATTGCAAAATCTCCATAATTGAACCAAGTGTACTGCAGTGTGTGGCGCAGAACACAAGGCTTCGTTTTAAACATTGTGTTCAACTTGACAGAAGATATTTGGATGACCTACTCTTTAAAAAATAAAATCAAAATTTCTATCTTATCGTTTATTGCTTTTAATAAAACTTTGCATCAAGTTTTACATTTTTTATTATGAAAATATAAATCTGCCACCAGATTTAAATAAGTAATTACTTTGAAAGCATTAAAACAACTTTTTACTAGGGCTCCAAGCAACTTATTGCTGCATTTATAATTTTTTTCTTTGATGTTTTTTTAAAATAAAAAATTGTCAGAACTATCTGCTTAAATTTTAGATAAGAAATAACTCATTATATAACAACTGCTAAGTTGTGAAGACAATATATAATAGTAATTGAAAAATAAGTTGTTTTGCAGTGATTAATAACTACCAAGATTTTTCTGGAACAGTTAGTGTTAGGTATTGACCAAGGCTCCACATTCGATCACTTCATTAGTCTCCTCTTCGAACGGAGCAGTGCTTAGATTTTTACCTTGAAAACAGATTATAATTTGCAGTCAAGTTGATTGCCAATCGCAATATGTGGTTGTTACAATCAGTTTTTTTTTTTTGGCTTAAATAGCTGTAAAAATCGTCAATAGTTAGTTTTATCCAAAAGGCTGAAATTACAACTTATAAAATTGTGGATGAGATATAAAAATTTTATTTTGCGAGGATTTTGGTCGCCATAACTAAAACCGCAACCCTTTTGTGTAGCCTCTTTAGCTATATTTCTCTCTTTTTTAAATAAACAAATAATCAAGTGTTTTTGTTTGGTAATTAAGGAACTAAGTCGAAAAAAACCAAAAATACTTAAAAGTCATTTCAAATAATTTTCTTTAGAAAAAAGAAGTAAACAATGCTCTAAAGCGGCGATCGGCAAAACTACACATGGGTATGGGTGCTCGCTGAAAAACTATTACTTTATAATAACTAGCAAAATTTTTAATATTTCATTCCAAATCTTTTTCCATGCAACTCTCAAGAGCAAACAACTAACACAATCAAAACCTAGGAATGCATGCTTGGCAAAAAGTTCAGCTAAAATCCAAAAGAAAACTGTACATTTTTCTAAGCAACTTAGTGTATTTGCAATCTCGTTGAAGGGTTTTTCTTATTTTAATATCAATGTGGGATTTTTGCTTTTAGCTTTAACTACAAACTAATTAGAAATAAGCCTTATTACCATAATACAATGCGCCCCTAAAAAGTGCGACACGAAATTAAATTAAATACTAATACACTGGTATTTACAGCTAATAATAGATTTAACATTAAGTAATTCATTCGTGTATTTTAATTATTATTTTGTGTGTTTTATTGTTTTATTATTTGAACATATTAAGGCTGTTTGTTCTTATTAAAAATTAATTAGAAATAAAATTAATTACCATAAACAATGACAGCAACGTTTAATCAAAATGTTCTTTTACTGCGGTGCCTTGTCTTATTTGATCCATAGCAACATTTGGATTTATTAAGCAGCCAGTTATTTAATGTTAAATTTAAAAATAGGTTTTTGATGTTGTTTAAATGAAGGTCACACGCTTCATTCTTATTTAAGTAAATCTTAGTGTTAAAGGTAAAAACAAATAATTAAGGAAAATAATTAAAGGACATTTTAAATAGGAAAAACGAATTGTTTCTTTGCAAACAGTTTAATCCGGACATAAGCCCAAAAGATGCCAGATATTCTTAACCTCCATGACAATTCCTACAGAAATAAGAAGAAGGCAGTCTCGATCTAATACCGTTGGTACCAAATCAACAGGGAGCTGTAATAGCGCCATATATCATGTGTCCCAGTCACCGTCTGGCTAGATTGAGATGACATTTGTAACGTCTCGGATCTGCTGTTACCCAGATTATCCTAGTTTTTGGATCATGTTCGTGAGATTTTAAATCACTATCTTCCTATCATCCGATTTCGCACTACCTTTCGTCAGTGTATCAGCAATTAATTTTATTGCGCTGACCACGTGTGTTTCCCAAAAGTTGGAGTTCAAGCATATCCGCCATTTTCAGACTTGCTGTAATGTTGAATATACATCAGTAGTGAACTTAATGACAGCAGGGCTATGGGTAGATATTCTGATATTCAGAAAATTAACCTGTAGTACTATAAGCAGTAAGCTACTATAAGCAACGGGGTCCCATTAAGGTGGTTTCGACTGCTTCCCCTTTTAAAATAAAAAAAGAGACATTTTCTGAGAAGAAAATGTTTGGTTACGCATTATTTACTTACAATTAGAAAAACTGTTTACTCACTTACTTAGAAGGCTATTACAGGAAGTTGGTTCCATTAGCCGAACTTAAAATCGATCTTCAAAAGCTTAGATCTTCTTCGCTTATCTTCTAATTTTTGACACCAAGTTTCGAGATCTCTTCCTCCATTTAAGTTTGGGTCTTCACCTTCTGGATGATCCGCCACCAGGGGTGCATTAAAATGACTTCCTAGCTGGAGCATCTTTATTCATTCTTACAATATCATTCAACAAACTTAAATGTTTAATTTAGATACACATAACTTTTCGAATATCGGCAAACAGCTCATACGGCTCATACAACAACGGTAATCTCCTTCAAAGGAGATCGGTCCATAGATTTTCCGAAACTTTTTCCTCTCGAAACCTCAAAGCATTTCGTCATCTGCTTTTACAAGTAGCCATGCTTCAGAACCATGTATAAGCACGGGTAGTATCAGTGTTTTGTTGAGAGTAATTTTTTGTTTGTCGGGAGGTGGCTTTGCTTTAAACTGCTTACTTAGTCCAAAGTAGCATCTTTTGGTCAAGATTATTGTCCTTTTTATCACACAGCTGATGTTTTTTGTTTTGTTTATGACAGTGCAAAGAAGATACAATAGCTGACTATTTCAAAGTTGTAGTTTTAAACTTCCACTGTATGTCCAAGCCTACCGAACGGCTTGTGCGCTGATACCATCAAATTGGTTTGACCTGCATTTACTGCCAGACTCACAATGGATAATCCTTTTTCAACGTTTGCAAAGATGGAAATAACTGCTAGCAATAATCGCCCCACGATGTCAATATTTTCAGCGTAGGTGAGTAAAATGTGCTGTTTTGTGAATAGTGTGCCAATTATAATCGCCTTTTCTTAAAGGATGTTATAAAGATCAAACGAAAGGCTCTCTCCTTATCTGAAACCCCGTTGAGAACCGAAAGGGACAGACATATTCCGGCCTATATTAACTGAGGACCGCGCATCAGTTAAGGTAAGAGTACGGCAGAGCTGTACTAGTTTCACAGGGATATCAAGCTCAGTCATAACGTGAAGCACCTTTGAACGTATAAGGCTGTAGTGGGCGGCCTTATATTCAACAAATAGATGGTATGTGTTAATCTGTATTTCTTGGGTCTTTTCTAGAATTTGACGTAATGTGTAAGTTAATTTTTATTGTTTTTGTAATAAAAGTTTTATACTTTGTTGTTGTTTGATCTCAATTTATTCATTTTTTCCAATTTAATAATAATTACAATTTTCACTCTTGCACATATTTATCTAAGTATTTTTTTATGATTGTAAGTTTTAATCACCAAGATAAATAATATTTATTTAGCAGGTATAGTTTTAATTTCAATATTTCATAAAATATAATATTAAGGTTAAATTTATTTCTTATTTTCTACTATGTAGAATTTTAGTTCAAATAAAAAATATTTCAAATTATTTTTGGAGTTTCATCTACTATGTAGAATTTAGCTTTTAAACTAAATATTTTTTTTCTAATTTTAGTGTTTTGTTAATGTTTTTAAAATTTAAAACTGAATAATATTTTTAATGCTATATTAACTTAAGTTTATAATATTGTTTTATTTAATTTTAATTCTAATAGTTTTATCACTTTAAAATATTTAGTATTTAATTGATTTTTCTACTATGTAGAATTTAGATAATTTCTAATTTAAATATTTTTACACAATTATAATATTGTCCACATTTTTATTATTAGGTATTATTTTTAATTGTAAAATTTTTTTATTAAAGTTTGTTGTTTAAGTTTAAACTTCTTTAGAATTTTAACGATTTCTTTAAACGTCTTTAAACGAACGGTCCACCAATCAGACTAAATTTTGTTTTTAAAGAAAGTAAAGCATCAATCAATTTTGTAACTAACCGGCAAAAGGAAGATGAATAAAACTAACAACAAAATCAATAAAATTATTTTACAATTACTTTGCATTCATTAGAAAAGGAGAGACAATAAATTTTACTACGGCTGACATAGGTAGTAAGAAGGTAAGATCAATAAAATAATTTTATATTTGTTTAGCGACAAAGGGATATGAATTAGTTAAAAAGAGATCAATAAAATTATTTTATGATAACCTTACATAGTGATAACTAAAAGTATAAACAAGAAAGGAGAAAAAAAACTTATTTATTAATGTTGTCAAGTAAAAGAGAGGAGATCAATGAGTTCATTTAAAAATTTTTCTGCATGGTAACAAAACAATAGAAAAAAAACTTCATTGATTAACCCCATCCGTTAACTTGTATGTGTGTTCGATGGGGGACTTGCCAGATATAAAGCCGCCTTGATGTAGCCCAGCTATCTTGTCGACCTTTAAATTCAGTCTTTCACACAAAACACTGGTTAAAATTTTTTAACCAATGCGAAGGAGATTTATTTCTCTATACAGGGCATAAAACACTGATGTTCCAATCTATTTCGGCCTCATTCTGGCAACGCTCTGCGGTATTTTAATCGTTGCTTCTATCAAATACCCACAGGAGTGAAAAATCAATTTTCAGTGTCTGCGTCAGTCACCAGATTACCTTTTTCATTTTGTAAGAGAACGTGCCTATCCAAAACCTTCCGTTTAATATTTTACCCTTTGTTGAGAATTTCTGACTTTATTTTGATCTCTGAACATTTCGATATACTCACAGTTATGTTTCTCCTGGTACCTTTTTCTCGCAAGGCGTATAAGAGAGGGATGCCATGTATGCCACATTCTTCGCTTCAGTAGCATTACGACACTCTTGGTCCTACCATGGGTTCCTCGGTTAAAGCTTTTGCTACCTCAGTTTGGATATTGCGGCTCCCTAATGGAGTTGCCAAAGCTTTCCTTTTGTGATGCAATATTATCGGGACAAGAATTGTTTTCTTTAAGCAATAAGGTCAATCGAGGGGAGTAAGGCGTTGCTGTTTGTTGGCCGAGGTCAAGTTTCCGTGCTGTGTCAGATCGTACGTTTCCCGCAATATTCTGACAGCAGCAAATTTTTTCTCTGCCAAGGTTGTGATTCGGACCGACATTAGCTACTCGAATTGATCATACGTCGTTCAATCTTACTATGGAACTGGAGTAAGTGTGTTTATATCTGAACTTAACTAGGCATTTCAACAAACTTGTCTTATTTTTGAAAAAAAAATATAGAGTATTATAAAATGGGATCAGGTGGGAAAATCCAGTTTGGAAAAAAAATATTTTTTGTGTTATAGAAATAATAACCCTTAACGTTTTACGAAATGGATGACATTTGTTATACGAGTATTTGAGAAAACAAAAAGATTAAGATAAGAGACCTTCTAATTTCTAAAAATTTTCAAAAGCGTCATTAGTTTAGAGTTTTTAAACAGTAAACAAATTCCTTATAATTGTAGTATAGTGTTTTAATATGTCACTTTTGTTTAAAAGCAATAAAGTCATGTCTAGCGAAGCGGGCCGGGTAAAGTCGGTTTAATATACATATTTCAGAAACATTTAGTTAAAATACAATCAAGTACAATTTTGTATTAATAAAAATTATAAATGAACAAAAAAACTCTGTTTCACAAACACATGTTCAAAGAAAATTTTACAATTTAATATTCCAGCAGGTAACAATACAATTTCAATTCCATTATATTCGTAATTGAATTTTTAAGGCAAGTAAGTATATTGTAAATTTTTTTATGTGCCAAACATTTAGGGGGTTAATAACAGTTTTGCATTTAATTATTTATTTATAATTTTTTTGGAAATTTTTACTGCCGAATCCAACAAATACTGGACTTACTGAACTGTATACAAAAAGGGTGAAGATGAACCTAATTTTCTACACCCCTTGTCTATAAACATAAAATTTCAGGAAAGTAAATTCATGAAAATTTTCATTGTGCAATTCCAGTAAAACTCAATTGTTTTAAAATTAAATTTTGCCCAAAGAGAAATCAAAATTTAAAAAAAAAAAATTTTATATAAGACTTTATGTTGACAAAGTTATTTTTTAAATCTTTTAGTTTTCCAACAATGCCTTAAAACTAATTATTTTGCTCTTTAAGTAAACAAAAATTAGGTTAAATAAAATCTAATTTCTTACACACCAATTTACATATAAATGTTTACCCACCGGGAAGCACCTGACTTGTGTTAAACCTTTTTTTGTTTAACTTTTATTAGCCTCAAGCAGCTATTACTGTCATTTGTTCGCCTGTCACACATCACAGATATTTATGTTCATTGAAATTGTTTGCGTTTTACTTTTCTTTTTGTTTTTGTTTTGCTGTCTGATGCTTTTCGACCTTGTGATATTTGAAGCATCTGAGCCATTTTCAATGTGTAACAACAAAGTTTTGTTGAAGGATTTATTGGAATGTCTGGAAATAATCAAAGGCATGAGGCTTATGAGTTTTATTATGGTTGATTTTATGGTGCGAAAATTGCTTTAATGATAATATGATTTTATTAAAGCTATTTTCTATATTAAAGAGATTAAATATTCATGAAAACTGAAAAGATTGTTTGTAAACCGCTAAATCAAATTTGAAAAAGGGAAATATTTTTTTTATATAGGAAATCTTTGTGAGGCTCAATGTAAGTTTTATTACAATTTATAAATATAGGTGTTGCTGGTGGTAGAATTCGCTGTACAACAACAATTTTGTATACATTTGTTGCCCAGCAGATGTGGAATATTTGCACATTTACCATGGTTTTTTAGTGAAGTTAAAAAAACTTACTTCCTTCAGCAATAACGTCTAATTAAATTAAAAAAAAAAAAAAATAGATTCCCAGTTATATAAGGAAGTACTTGCAGAAACACTTATGAACAGAACAGAAGTTTTTTAGTCAATATCACATCTTGATATAGGCCAGTACAGGCGGTATGGTGGCAGATTTATATTTGCAGACTTAAATAAAAAACATAAAAATTGACACAAACTCTTTCGTTAAGTTGAACACATTGCTAAAAACGGAGCCTTGTATGTATTTCGCGCCGCACTTTGCAGAAAACTTGGTTAAATTGGGCTGATTTCTCTACGACTATTTTTCTTTAAAGACACAAGAGATAAGGGATTGCCGTTACAAACCTTCTCCCTGAGGTAGCCCTATAAAAAATTTATGCGAGCTAGATCGTGTGATCTCAATGGCCATGGGATGTCCTGACTGATCAGGTTTTGGGGATATTTTCCACGAAGTTAATTTATCAAAGCTCTGGCTGCTTGTGCGGTCGCCCCATCCTGTTAAAAGACGTGCGTATAGAGTACGTCGAATGAACCGGCAAAATCTTTGCAAACAATGGCTTCGAGAATTTTCGAACAAAATGGTTTAATTATTTAATTCATTGACAAAGCTCACTAAACAGTTATTCTGGAGCAATGCAATGGTATTTGATGTTTTAATCTAGTGTTGCGGGTTTTTGGAGTTCAATGACGGCAATTTCTCTTGCTGTCGTGACCATTTGAGTCAAAATCAGCCTCGTCGCTTCAAAAAATTGTAGTTTACAGTGCGAAAACGCTCCAACATCGTTTCATAAAAATTTTTGCGTAAATCAAATTCACTTTCATTAAGTTCTTGAACGATTTGAATATTAAGAAGGATGGAGCTTCAGATACTTTTTTTTAAATTTCATGACTAATTGCTCTTAGTATCCCTAGTAAGGCTGCCCTTTTCCGCATTGAATGTCGCTCATTTTCAAGTAAATTTCTTTCAACCAGTTCAATGTTTTTAGGGAGTCCTTTTAGATTGACTCGGAACTAGCCGTGGAACATTCATAACCGAGGCATTTAAGCGGAATTTCTCACCTACGAACGAATTAAATTTAAATTCGTTCCATCACGTATTCGTCGAATACCGAAATTTGAACAAAACTATTGGCGAGAATTTAGGTAAGAATCATTACTTTAAAAAAATGTCTACACAACGATAGCGCGGGGCTCACTCGATCACTGCGACATCATGAATTACAAATCCGCACAATCAATATCGTTTATTACTTTTTTAAATAATCGTATTTAAAAATAAAAAAGTTTGTCACCAGACACCCTGTACAATACAGTAACACTATGCGTGGTCCATGGCATCCCATTGCTGCTGCGATGCCATTTTACCGCCTTCTTTCAACACGAGCTATTTTTTTATTAAAGACCTACACAAGATTACTTTTCCATAATTGTAGGTCAGTTAGAGTAACAAGTTTACTCATTCTGGGCAAGCATGCAGAAATATGCTTCAGTTTGGTGCTCTTAGGCGAAAAGGGGGAACAAACGTTGGTGCTTGGTTTTGTTTTTAGAACTAAATCATTACTTCGAAAAATATTATAGTATTTCTGGTTTGATATATTATGCAGAAAGTAAAAAAGGTTGTTTTTTGGGCGTTAACTCGTTTGATAGATTGTAGTGGATAAACAACTCACCCCCCGTGTAGGTACTTTTCCCAAGCACTTGTAAAAATACTTTGTGTAAAAATGTTTTAGTCTAGTTACAGTTTTTTCTAATGTAAAATTTTTTATAAAATTTGTAAAAATTATATTATACAATTGAATTGTTGATTTCGTTAAATAAAGAATATTTTTTTCCTAGTAAATAATAATTGTATATAAAATATAAAGCATTATTATTTACAATTGGTGACCCCTATAAAGCAACATGCCAATCTTTGGAGATTTACAAGGGAGAAGAAGTCCTCAAAATGTGCCAGCAAATAATATACCACCTCCAGCAGAGCCACTACATGTTCCAGAGATTTCTTCTGCTAAAACACCAAAGCTCCCTGCATTTTGGAAAGATGAACCAGAAGTTTGGTTTCTTCAAGTCGAAGCAAGTTTCCGTGTGTGTGGAATTACCCAAGATACAACAAAATTTGAATATTTGGTTATGAATCTGGACCAGTCTGTGCTATATTTAGTTAAAGATTCAATTATTTCTCCACCATCTTCAGGTAAATATGATGCACTGAAAGATCGAATTATTCAATCGTTTGCTGAATCTGCCGAGCATCAACTCAAACGCCTGTTGAGTGGGCTAGATATGGGGGATCAAAAACCTTCACATTATCTTCAGCGCATGAGGTCTCTGTCGAATGGTAAGGTTAGTAGTGATATTTTGAAAACACTATTTCTGGAATGTTTGCCAGATAAAGTAAAAAGCATTTTGGCTGTTTGTGAGACAAATGACGTCGATAAGCTAGCTCTTCAAGCTGATAAGATCGTTGAAGCATTTTCAAGTTCAACATCGATGTTTGTTTCTAAAATATCTTCTCCTGCAGATGTGAATGTATGGTCCAAAAAGTTGGAAAACATAGTTGCGCGAATTGAAGCGTTAGAGACTTGTTCTAAATCTACTCATGAATCACGCCCATCTTCTCTCAGAACTAGATCCCGTTCAAGAGGGAAGTCAACACAAAGAAAAGATTCCGGGTTATGTTGGTATCACTGGCGGTTTGCTGATAAAGCACGCAAATGTTCTTCGACCGCTTGTATGGATGAATTGTATAATGGTCGTTTATTTGTCACTGAGAAGCACTCAAAAGTTCAATTTTTGGTCGACACAGGAGCTGAAATTTCCGTATACCTATGTAAAAACCGTAGTTCACCACAAAAACTCTCTCTGTATGCAGCAAATGGTACAGAAATAAAAACGTTTGGTACCGTAGTACTGAATTTAGACTTAGGTTTACGCAGATTTTTTCGGTGGAGCTTTATACTTGCCGATGTATCTCGCCCAATTATCGGAGCCGACTTTTTACGTCATTACCATCTTCTTCTAGACTTAAAGCAGAAAGCGTTGGTAGATGGTATCACTAGTCTTAAAACAAGTGGAGATATAGTAAACGAGACAAGTGTGGGAATCAAAATGGTGTCTGGTGAAAGTACTTACCATAAATTGTTAAAAGAATATCCAGAAATTTTCACACCATCTGATACTTTTAAATCCAATCATGGTACCTATCACCACATAATTACCTGCGGGCCAAGTGTATCCTGTAAGCCAAGAAGATTAGACCCAGTAAAACTAAAAGCCGCTAAGAATGAGTTCCAGTATATGTTGGACAAGGGAATTATTAGACCATCCAGCAGTAACTCGTCAAATCCACTTCACATGGTTGCGAAACCCAACGGTGAATGGCGTCCATGTGGAGATTACACGGCGCTCTTAATAATATCACTGTTGCTGATAAATATCCAGTGCCTTATCTTACAGACTTTCAAATGAATGTTCATAAATCGGTAATTTTTTCAAAATTAGATTTAATTAAAGCCTTTTATCAGATTCCAGTGCATCCTGATGACGTTCCAAAAACTGCAGTAACTACACCCTTTGGATTATTCGAATTTTTAAGAATGCCATTCGGGTTGTGTAACGCTGCGCAAACTTTTCAACGTTTTATAGATGGAGTTTGCCGGGGCCTTGATTTTGTATTTGTCTATATTGACGACGTTTGCGTTTTCTCAAAGTCTGAAGCATTATTATTTACACCCGCAAACGCCTGGAGAGTGCGCATAGACTTGTTGAACTGTGTATGAGTGGTGGTCAATGTGCCACCATCACGGTAGCACTAGATGTAACCTTTGATTAAAAGCAGTTAACTTGCACGCACATGCTTTTGAAAGGAATTCTACGATTTGATTGGGCTCAACAGGACAACTTACTTGGGTTTCGTAAAGTCATGGCAGAATTTTTAGGAAAATATTGTGTTGATCTTTTGACCTGAAAGCCACTGGGTTTTTTATAATTTCTATTACTGTTTTGCAAACTGTTTGAAGTGTTATTTGTTTTAAAAATTAAAAAAAAGTATCTGGGGTTGGTGAGGCAAAGCTAATACAGCGTGGAACAACCTGGATTTCATTACATCGAACAAGTTACACAGGATATAGTCTCTTTTTATCTGATAACACTAAGGACTCAAGGGGCTAAGGTGGAGTTTCCGGGGCTAGCCATTGCAACCTAACCTTACATTTCCTAACCTAAGCAAGGCTAAGCTAACCTAACTTGATTAGTGAAAAATAGATTTCCAAGCACTTCGGTCTTCCACTCTTCTCCTCAAATATTTTCGTTGAGTTCGTAAAGGGTTTCCTCTTTAGCCTCCATTAATGTTTTCCCACCGGGTTGAATTTAAATACCTTTTTCCTAGCAGAATCTTTGTCTATTTACATAACATATCCAGTGTTTATATTTTTATGCACTTGAATATATATCGATTTTGACACACATTGTATATGTTTTCCTGTAAAAAAAGTACAGGTTGCAACTTTTAATGATAAAATTGAAGCAGATAATATTCTTGGCACTAGCACTAAGTTGTTTGTGTCGATAATCGGATAATTTTTTGATATAGCCTCAATGCAAATATCCTCCCGAAATAGGTATTTTGGGCTAAAGTTGTCTAAAATATTACTCTATTTATACAAACTATAACATGTGAAGCATCTTTATGCCTCTACGTAGTAAACTAAAGGATAAAACATGGTCAGGCTTGACCTAATATAACTTTCTTACTTTTTTTGTTTAAAAGTTTCAATTTTATAAAAAAAATTATTAGTTCGTTTTGTGTTTGGCCTGCCTGCGGATTCGGCCAAACAATAAAAAAAACTGACCAAAGTTTTGTTTCGGTTTAGGTTTAGTTTCAGAAAGGCACGTTCAGTCGGGCTGTAGAAATGTAACATCTATCAGTTATTTAAATTAATGAAATATACTTACACAAAAAGCTGCAATAATATACCACAAATATATATACCTGGGATTTGCATATTTAATCAAACAATCAGTCTGTCAACTGGTTTTCAACAAAAACTTTAATTTTTATCTCTGTGTTTTAACCTTTAAACTACTTTGTTTGCTTGTAGACAATAAGAGTTTTTGGTTTATTTCATTATGCTGACATATTCAATTTTCATTTGTGCTATCAACATGTGGTAGAGAGTCAATTTGGGTACACGTATAAGCCCGTTCCGAAAGAAAGTAATAACTCAATATTAAAAACATTTTGGCAATGCATCCAAAAATATTCTTTTAGATTTGGCAGTAATCCCTATAAATTTTATGTTATTAATTTTTATAACAAATCAATGTTGTTCCATTCTCAAAATTAAAATCTTTATTTTTGACTTATGACTCTCTTGTACCCAATGCCAAATATGTTGACACAAAATAAAAATTCTTTTTTTTTTGTAAATGAAATGTTGGTTTCCCTCGTAATCCCATGGCTACCTTTTCATTTGTTACGGAATTTCCATTATCATTTGTGTTCGCAACAATGATGAAAAAAGAAAATTTAAGAAATAAAATTGCAGCGGAAATAAAGTTACGCTGCAACTGCTTTTGAAATGCAAATTCCTGTAGAAATATTTTTATTTTATTTAACTTGTCTTCACTTTACCCCGCATAAAAGGTATTTATAATTTTGTCTTTAAATATGCCACGAAATTTAAATTTTATTCCATATTCTATATTTTTCTTAACACGTCTTCTAGTTCAAATAATACTAAAACATCAAATTTTTCAACTAAAGCCTAGTGAAATGCTACAGTTTCTCGTCAACACTCTTTGTACAGTACTTGAGTATTGATAGTAAATATCTTCCTTTCGACTTAAAGTTAATTGAAAACCGCAAAAAAATGACTATAGAAGGCTTTAGGCACAACAATAAGCAATATATTATACTATTAGATTGATCCAATTGCTTGAAGAAAGCACTCCTTGTACTGATAGTTTTGTTACTCAAAGCCAAAGCGTTGCCAATTTCTTAAAAGGGATTGCAATATTTGTACTTGGGTACCAAAAACTTTCGGCAGGTAACCCATTGTACGACCAGGATGGTAGAACTGCTGCTAAAGCAAAGAATGTAGTATACAGGGCAAAAGTGCAGACAGTAGCAATACGTCTCGCAAGACAAAGATTTTAGGAGAAAAGAAAAAGGAAGAGTAAACGTAAGCACATTAAAATATTTAAGATTCTAAGCGAAATCCAAAAATTCTACCGAAAAACAAAACACAAAATCAAAGGCTTTGGTATAGTAATGTTTTTCTGCAAAGATTGAATAGAAGATAAATATGGTGGCTTGTTCTCCTTATGCTGAAGAAAAACCACTTTTCATGACTGTTGGTATCTGATACTACTAATGTTGAAGATGCCACATAGCCAATCCCAGATGACGGTGTTGAGGGCATAGCGCCTAGCCAAGCTGATTGGCTAGAGATGCGCGTTCCAATAGGTAAACACTAGTATTTGATGTCCTGTGTACAAACAACGAGACAAAAGAATAATTGCCAACTACAGAGGAATCAATCTCCTTTCTATTTTTTACCAGATCCTTTACAGCCTTGTGTGTGTTAGTTTAAAACTAAAAGCCGAAGCCCGGACAAGACCCAAGAAAACAGATCAAAATTTACCATCTGTTTGTGGACTTTAAGACCGTTTTTGACAGCCCCATACATCCAAAGGTGTTCCAACCTATGTCTGAGCTTGGTACCCCTGAAACACTGATGCAATTTCGTAGCAAGATCTTTACTGAGACGCAGTTTTCATTTAAGATGGGCAGAATTTTTCTAGGCCTTTTAGAGTCAAACGAGGTCATAGACAAAGAAACAGCCTTTCCTTATAAAAGTTAATAGGAGACGCAAATTTGAGTTGAACAGACACCCACATGTTACTCGCTTACGGTATGATATCGACATCATGGGGCAAACATTGCGAGCAGTTACTTCCACTTTTGAAAAAGTCGAGAAAGAGTCAGACAAAAAGGGTTTGGCAGCAAACGCAAATAAAACAAAATTGATGGTATCAACACATAAGACGACAATCTGGGCAGATAGTGGAAGGTAAAACTATAGATTTAAAGAAGTCAACGATTATATCTACTACAAAATAAACAACATCAGAACAATTTTGGTCAATGGATGCTACTTTTGACTAAGTAAGCATTTTAAAAGCAAAGCCGCCATTCGACAGACAAACAGGCAGGCAGGTAGACTGACAGACAAACAGACAGACAGACAGACAGACAGACAGACAGACAGACAGACAAACAGACAGACCGACAGACAGACAGACAGACAGACAGACAGACAGACAGACAGACAGGCAGACAGAGAGACAGACAGACAGACGAAACCCACTCTCTCCAAGACACTTAAACTATTTGTGCTTATATATGGCTCTGAAACATAAGCTTGCGAAAGCAGATGGGGCAGTGCTTTGCTTGTTCGAGAGGAAATTGTTTCAGAAGATCTATGCACCAGTCTGCGTTAATGGAAAATACCAGTGCCATATGAACTACGAGCTCTATGAGCTGCTTGCCAACATTGAAATAGTTATGCGTATCTGAATTCAACATTTACGTTTGTTGAGTCATGTTGTGAGAATGAACAAAAATGCTTTACTTAGGAAGTTATTTAAGTGCGAAACTGTTGGTGGACGACGCTGAAGTGAAGATCAAAACTCCGATAGAAGGAGTTGGAGAAGATATCTTTAAACTTAGCTGTCAGAAATTGGAGAAGAACACCAGAACATCGAAGTGAAACCGAAACTGGCCGATGCTAAAAAAAATAAGACGTTCAATAATAGCCACTCAATTATTTAATTTCAAGAATCTGGGTTCTATATAATGTTTTATCTCACATTAAAAAAGCGACAATATTTTTAAAGCATAATTTTGTTTTCTATGTGTGGTAGCTCAGATATTAAAACTAAAACACCGTGATTTATTATTTAATCCCAAATCCAACCAAACAGTTAGCGTATAAAATTCTTTACTAAAAGACCATGAAATATTGTTTTAAAGAATTAAAAAGAATTTTTGTAAGCAGACATTAAATAAAATTTCAATAACTTAATAACTTAACTATTTCTATTTATTGCATACATAAAAAGTTTATAGTTTTTTGACCGTCATTGCTTGTTTGCTTCGTCGACTAATTTTTTAGCTAGAAATATTTAAATTATAATTTTATTGCTTCACAAAAATTTGTTTATAAAATCAAGGATTTTTTTTTTGAATTTTTTACTTCTTTGTTTGGCAGCATTAAATTTACATTTTAGTGAATTTATAGTTGAAGTTAATGGCGCATAAACAGTTTTGTGTTGCATTTCGTTTCTTTTATTCATATTTTTCACTTTTTTAAGTATTGCAGATAATAGTTTTATGTTTGATGTAAAGTAATGAACCATTCTTTATAAGTGAACAACAAAGGATGATTATAAAATACTTTTAAATGTCCTTGCTTTTTTCGTTAAAACCAAATACTTAATTTAATTTTAACGTAAGCAAAAAAAAAAAACCATAACCTTTAGATATTTTTTTAGTTTTACAATTTTTTTTTTAATTTTTTTTAATATTTCTGTTTATTTAAAAAAAATTATACCTAATGAGTATCCTTAATATATATGATATATTCAGGTAAAAGCTCTTCATTTGACTGAGCTCAATCTAATATGCCTTTCGCATTTAACATTCAGGCTCTAAAAATATTTTAATGAAGCTTGTTTTAAATATTTTCCAAATATTTTTCAGGATTTGACTCCATTTTTTTTAATTATTCAGGGATTTTCTTGAAATTAAGTTAAAGTACACATACTATTGGTTGTAAGATCTAATAAAGTGATAATAAAATGATCAACATAAAATCATTACAACCATACACTTAATCACAATTTCTACGAAGTTTTGAGGATTTTAATATTTTAATATTTTTATTATTATTTGTATTATATGTAAGACTTTTGCATTAATAAATTTAATAAATATTTTAAAATAAAATATTAAAGAATTTTTTACTGTAATAACTCTGTAAGCCACAGAAAAGAATTAGATATATTGTTTTTGAAAGCAAAAAAATAAACAAATAAATTTTGGCAGTAGCAATGTAAGATAAAATTTTTTATTTATTTGTTATTTATTTTTATGGGTACGTTAAAGCTATTCTCCTTAACTGCATCTTTAAAGTGTTCAAAGCAGAATATATTAAAATTCCGATTATTATTATTTTTTATTTTAAACTAAAAAGTCAATCTATTAATTATTTTGTTTTTGTGGCTTACAGAGTTATTACACTGACCATCTCAATTGACTATTGAATATTGTAAAACATTCCTTTGGCCATAAAAATAAATATATTTTTTAACAATTATCTGGCAATATATTCATGTATTGTTTTATAAATACCTACTTGTTGCTTATCAAAGTTAAAACAACAATATTGTTAAAAATGCAGGTTATTAAATTTTAATTAAAAATAATGTAGTAGAGTAACTAAGTTTTTTGGGAAAAAGTAATTGCAATTTGCTGTTATTTATTTGATATTCGAAAAAATAGTTTTGAAACTATGAAAGTAAGTTTATATGTATAATTGTTGTTTAAATTGTAATTTTGCTAGAGATATTTAGCGTTTAAATTTTTTTTTACGTTTTTCTTTTCGTTTTAAAATTTTTGCTTTGATAGTGCGTATGATTAATGTGTATGCTTAACCAATTTTATAATAAGTATACGCCACATATGCACTGCGGGAGAATTAGAAAATAAATTGGAAATAAATTTGTGTGCTGATGTAGCAGAACATTTTAGTCGGAATTTCACGTAAACTTTTATGCTTAAACTTAATTCCCTTCAAGAGGACGATTCAAGAACACTCCAAATTAGGGCACCTCCGGTCATTTATTTATTACATAACAACTCACACCTCTTTAAATAAGATTTAACAAAAAAGATTTGTTTTAAGTTTTTTGCAAAAAACTTTTTAGAAAATCTTAAATTTTTAAGGCATTCGCAATTAAAAATTGCACAATATTTCATACAATTTTAATACAGGGTTTATAACTTGCTTTTTAGCAATTTGCAGAAATTGCTAAAAAAATATAATATAATTTCTCTTCATTTGTCATCAATTCTGAAACCAATACCTTAGTATCAAATTTATGAACTCATTGTCTCATTATTGCAAAAATATCAAAAATGTAAAAAATTTAACCAATTGCCTTTCATATGGGTAGACTGATATGCTTCAAAACTGAACCGTATATATATGGTAAGTAATTTAGGTATACTTTGTTGACTTCCAAATTAACTAAGGATGCAAAAAATAATAAAAAACCAAAAAGTTATAATTTTCCCTTTTGGGTACAAATTTCAGAATTTGTTAACAAGTACCAAAATATATATTTATTTTTAGCGTATTTTTGAACAATTTTTGTTTCTAAAATTTCCTTTATATTTTATCAGGCTAATTGGTTCAATTTTATTGTGACAAGATTTTCATCTACATATTTTCATGACCAATTCCCACGCAGTTAAAGTTATATTTTTGCCTTTTTTGTGCAAAGTTTGCATAAAGTTTGCCAATTGTTAATTAAATGATTTTTTACTACCTTATGTAGTTAATGAAAAATAAATTCGTGACTTATCGAACACAGCTATAATAATGTTTTTGTCTTAATGGGCTTAAGAGATGTTTTAACTACCTCAAAACTGACAAACTAAATTCCTAGCTTTTTTTGTCCCTTGGGATCCTAAATTTAAAAAAAAGCTACAAAAATTACCTCAAAAGCAACAAAACTAATTCAGGTTTTTTTACCGTTGGAGTTAGAAAAAATTTTTAATATTTTATTTTGGCTTTAATCCATACAGTTTTTTATTTCTTTTTAATTAGAAAAAACTTATATTTTTTATTATTGTTTAAAGAAGCTTTATTAATATGCGCTTATGAAGATGTTCTTACGGTGCAAACGCAATGGCTTGAAACACACAAGTCACTTAAAATCTCTTTCTAAACTAAACTTTAAATCCAATTTTAACTTAAATGAATTATTGTTCTGAGTTTTAAAGAAATCTTATATTTATTAAAATTAAAAAAGTTTTTAACCATCTATGAATAACATTTTTTGTGGCAGAGTATTTTTTTTTACTTATTCAAAGATTTCAGATGACAATTTATTTCTTAGGCCGGTTCCTTAATTTTTTTTTAACCTAAGAATTCTTCCACACTAAGTAAGGCGAAAACTTTTAACAACTTAAAAGCTCAGGAATATGGACTCGCCAGTGTCAGCTTAAGATATATAACTTTTGTCGCCTTGCTTAGTATGAAGGTAACGTTTATAAGTGTTTTGAAAAAAAAACTATGCTGTCTGTTACACAATGTTTAAGATTTTTAAAAAAATTTTAACTTATTTTGAAAATCTAAACAATCAGTTATTTAATAGATGTGGCATGACATATTGCAATAATATCTGAAATACAGTTGTGTTTATACGAAAATACTTCTATCAAAAATTTCAAAAATATCCCATTTTTTGATAATTATATTTAAATCGGATAAAGTTTAAAGAAATTTGTTTAAAGTTCACTGATGATTTTGTGTATGAAACAATTAAATACATACATATAGAGAAGCTACTAAAACTACCTACAAAAAACAATATAAATAAAGTAGTTCAAAATTGTTTGCCCACTTTTAAACAAGTTAAATGTTTTTATAATTTTAAAAATACTTAAATAAACATTTAAACTGCTCTAAGAGAAAAATTAAAAAAAAAGCATTTGCACTTAATTTTTGTTTTTTGTTTAAAACATACTTTTTTTGTATTTTTGAATATAAAAAATTTTAAGACAATTTAATTTTCTTTTATTTAGGCTCAAGTTCATTACTTTTTTGCAAATGAAGAAATTAATATTTTTAGTTTTTACTTTATTAGCGCTAGTTTTTTTGTAATAACGAGAAAACTGTTTCAGCTTGTATCGTTAAATTTTTGAAAATGTTTATAAAGATCTCTTATGCTTAGGATTTGTAAATCACTTTTCAAAAAACGTGTCTCTGTTTTATTTTGACTTTTGATCTTAATCTCTTTATAACCCTCTAAATTTATGCACATAATTTATAAACACATAAATGCGCATACGATTAAGCATTAGTACTGGCAATCTCTTTTGATTCATATATTTTTATTTTTAAAATACTTAAGTATAAATTTATACATTTAAATACTTGTGTTATTTTTTTACTTATACTT
>OY757189.1:82713708-82719875 GCA_963583895.1 Melanophora roralis
GCCAAGGCCCTAAAAAGGACAAAAATTTTTTCATATTTTTTTAAGACCTGCCGAGTGCAAGCTTTCAATCTGTCTTATCTCTTAGGGCCTTATATTTTAAAAAAGTAATAGAAAGAGACTTATATTTTTTAAGGCCTTTTGAATGCAATTTGAGGTTTGTTTTTTCCCTTATTGGTTAACAAGATAAAATGCAGACAATTAGTAATTTTACTCTTTTTTAGACTTAGAGTCAACATTTAAAAACTGGCAAAAACATATAAAAATTTTTTATTCTTTGTTTTTAAAATTTTTTATAGTTCTTTATTTTTTAATTTATTATTTAATCTACGCTTCTTAGAAATAAAATGAAGTACTTAAATCTTGGATAAGAAGTATCCAGCCAATACTTCTTATCGTTTTCCTTAAGGTAACTTTAAGATCCAAAATTTCAAAAAAGGTGCCAGAACCCCGTTAATTAATTTTTACAGTAGAGTGCGATCAACTTACTGATTTTTTCCCAATTCGGCACATTTGTACCCTTTAAGAGTATAAGTTTCCTGAAATCCCGTCTTGGTAAATGTATACATTGTAAAAAGTACCGGGGCTCATCAAATGCAAAGAGGAAGAATGTACTCCTTGCACCGGATAAGCAGTTGGTTTTGAAGCACATGCGGCCACCGAGCTTGAACTTTAAATTAATACTAGTCACCTTACCTTAGTAAACCAAGGTACATAGGTATAGTTTATGAGAAATATGGCAGCAAACGAGCTTGAATATAGAAGTTCTATTGTAACCTCCTTTGTCTGACACAGGGCATATGAGGAAAGCCAAAAGTCTGTTTAATGATCCTATTTCTAGTTTTAGGGGCAAAATTTTGATGATACAAGTCTTTGCTAGACACTTTCATTTAGAAATTTTTAAAACGTACAAAATGGGGTCCTAGCAGCCTGAGAAGGGATCTCGGGTTTAGTATACCGATTAGTTACAGCATCTGAACGGCGAGACAAGTGCTAGAGTAATTTGGCCCGGTCTTCCAAAAGGCCCTAGCGTGGGCTTATATCCATCGGTATTAAGCCTATAACTTACTCTATATGCTTATGTGCCAATAAATATGTTAGGAAAAACGTAGAGGAAACTCTAGTATACATTTTGTGATAGCCAGGTGGTCATTAAAGCCTTTTATCTTATAAATGGAATAGTAGAAAAAACAGGTGAATTGGCAATATAAAAATAAGTCTTGAAATCAAGTAGGAAGGGAATGTTTTGTCCAATAGATTCAAAATGCCAAAATGCCAAAAGGGGGTAACAACTATCCATTTTTCCCAAAACAAGGAATTAGGGAGTCTCATAAACTTTTTAGTGACTGCAGAATTTTTTAGTCAAAAGTTTAAGCAGCCAAATAATAAAGGTTTTCTCCACAAGACTCAACTGCTGCCTGGTTGTTTTAAGCTTGCAAAGAATCCGTAGATAATTTCTGTTGCATTTGGCAAAACAGCAATTACCATGTCAGTGAAAACAAAAAAACAGTGAAGTAAGATTTAAGTATAGCTCTTCAGCAGGGGATACACTTAACCTCGTGGGATAAAGCCCCTAACCACTGGGAAGTCCGTTTCGCGAAGAGATTCCAAGATTATTTCGAGATAATAAAATTCAACAATGAAGAGGTTTCTACTATTACTGCAAAGAAGCGTATGAAGACTTTTAGCCGAAATAATAAAAGGTCATTATTAGACAGCGGTTAATGACAAAAAATTAAGACAACTGTCAACTGATGATTGCATGCTGGTTGGTATGCCAAGGCACAAACAGAGTAGTCATATTCTATGTCATTGCTTAATATTTCCAAATCTAGAAAAAACATCTGGGATAATAAAGAAGAAGCTACTTTCATACGGGAAGAGTTTGGGCCAGCGTTATTTTTCTTTATTTGGAAAAAACTATAACATTAAATGGTAAAAAAATTAAGGGAAAATTACATAATATGGCAATATTGTTTTCTTTCACCAGTTTGGCTTTAAACAAAAAAAAAAACCCTTTTTTTAATAATCTGTGTGCGTAATTTATTATTTATATTTTTATATTTTTTTTACCTTATCTAGTGCCATAAATCATATTTGACTTTGAAATCAACTGTTAAATTAGTGAATATTATTATCTTACATTTTCAATAAAAATCTAACTTAATCGATCTATTTCTTGATTAGCGGAAAAAAAAGTAGTGAAACCACTTATAAATAATTAATGACTTTTTTATATGGAACAAAAGTCATGTCTCATTAAATACCTGTCAAATTAGTAGCAAATACAAATGAAGCTTTTTTCCAAATTGTCTTTTTCATTTCAGTATATGTAAATGTGTGCAAATAATACAAATGACAAATAAGTACAGACATGGAATTTATTTTAGATATTTTTAATGATTTTTTTAAAAGTATACTTTATGAGTCTGTTTATTATTCTCAGTTTAGACAACCTGTTTTTTAATGTATTAGGTATTACCTGGGGGCTATTTTTGGTCAGTTGTTCTTTCTTCTCAATTTAATAAAATAAATAAAGTTGTTTCATGCTTTACCCAAAATTTCGTGTGTTTTATTTTAACTTCTTCAAGGGTACTTTGTTAAGATGAATACTTGTTATTTTAAGGTATTTTTTTTGTTTTATATTATTAAAAAGTTGAACTTCACGACACGATATAAAGGAAAATAACTATTGCTCAAAATTAATAAATAGGAATCGATAGTCAAACTTATCTCTGATATCACAGGTATCTAAGTAATTATAAAATTTAAGCAAAATCATAATTTATAAAAGGATAAGATGCAAAAGGAACATATTGTATTTGAAAACTAAAGTCAAATTTCTAATAACTTTAATATTAAACAAAAATTCAAAATAATTTTCTTCAACTAAAGATTCCATCTTTCCTCTTCTTCAATATATTGATTATCGTCTTGTATGAAGTACGCCTCTAAATATTAAGTTGTGAGCAGCTGGCTTGTGTGTTTATTATATATCTGTTCACTAAGAACGTGACAATAAATGTCAAATAAATAAAGCAAACTACTTCTAAAAAAACCAATAATCATTAGTAAACAGAAACTAAGGCAACGTTACAACAGATATCAATTTACAGGGAGGTTGGTTGTTTTCTGAAATATACACTTAAAGAAAAATCATGGCTAATATTGTTAATTTTTAAAGCAGCAAAGTACTTTTTCTTATATTGTCAAAATGGTACATTGTAGCTGTATTCCTCAAAAAATAGTTTGCCTAGTGAAAATCTAATTTGATAAAAGGGACAAGTTTGAAACAGGAGGGCTGACCAGTGTCAACAGGTTGTCCCATACAAATTGCTTTAAATCAACCACAATTCTTTTTATTACAGCAGAGGAGCAAAATATTTCGACGATTTTAAAAATAATTAGACTTAGGACATGATTGCTAGAAAAAAGTTTAATATATTGTAAGCCAGCTGCTGTATGAACCTATGCCTGGACCTCTGTTCGCAAAAACATGTCTCCTTACACCTAAGACAGGATTACCTCTGGTCTGAATCCTTGGCTAAGTTACCCGAGACATTGATGAATATCCACTTTTAAGGCTGCAAAAGCATTTTTGTGGTGATTTTAAGAAAAATTGGCATAAGTCCTTAACACAGGTCAACAAAATGATATTTCTTTTGTAAGGTCAAAGATTTCGTAGTCAATTTATATATATGTATGTACGTGTTAGGAAGCATGTGATTCGAATTTAAAGATTTTGCCACTACCTTGCCGAAGGATTTTTCACTCATTCTTTTTTTTATTATTCTTTCAAAGTCCCATCGCTACTTTTAGCAATTTATTATTTATTTTATTTTATTTTATTTTTATTATTTTATTTTATTTTATTTTATTTTATTTTATTTTATTTTATTTTATTTTATTTTAATTTATTTTATTTTATTTTATTTTATTTTATTTTATTTTATTTTATTTTATTTTATTTTATTTTATTTTATTTTATTTTATTTTATTTTATTTTATTTTATTTTATTTTATTTTATTTTATTTCATTTTATTTTATTTTATTTTATTTTATTTTATTTTATTTTATTTTATTTTATTTTATTTTATTTTATTTTATTTTATTTTATTTTATTTTATTTTATTTTATTTTATTTTATTTTATTTTATTTTATTTTATTTTATTTTATTTTATTTTGTTTTATTTTTTTATTTTATTTTATTTTATTTTATTTTATTTTATTTTATTTTATTTTATTTTATTTTATTTTATTTTATTTTATTGTATTTTATTTTATTTTATTTTATTTTATTTTATTTTATTTTATTTTATTTTATTTTATTTTATTTTATTTTATTTTATTTTATTTTATTTTATTTTATTTTATTTTATTTTATTTTATTTTATTTTATTTTATTTTATTTTATTTTTATTTTATTTTATTTTATTTTATTTTATTTTATTTTATTTTTATTTTATTTTATTTTATTTTATTTTATTTATTTTATTTTATTTTATTTTATTTTATTTTATTTTATTTATTTTATTTTATTTTATTTTATTTTATTTTATTTTCTTTTATTTTATTTATTTTATTTTATTTTATTTTATTTTATTTTATTTTATTTTATTTTATTTTATTTTATTTTATTTTATTTTATTTTATTATTATTTTATTTTATTTTATTTTATTTTATTTTATTTTATTTTATTTTATTTTATTTTATTTTATTTTATTTTATTTTATTTTATTTTATTTTATTTTATTTTATTTTAATTTATTTTATTTTATTTTATTTTATTTTATTTTTTTATCTTTTCATTTGTTTCGATTCTTTCGCCTTTTTTCTGCGTATTTGTCTTTACAGAATTAATAATTCATAAAATAATTTGGCCAAATTCTTTATTACACTTTCATTTGAATAATCTCTCAAGAAGGTTTAGTATTCCTTTTTCAATACCATTTCTAATAAAAGCATTGTCAATAAATTGCTTGTTAGCTGTTTGCATTTGTAATTTGGTTTGGATTTATTGACCATTTTTACCCTCTTTCTCAGTTAATTTTGTGTTATTTTAGATCCTCTTCTAAAAAAAGAAACTTAATTAACTGCATATATCAGATTTAAGTCTTATTCTGAAATTTATCTTATTTATTTTCTTCAATTTAATTTATTTTCAAGTAATCTCTTTTGCATGATATTACTTTACTTTTTTTTAAATGTTATGTTTACGTTTAAAGTAACAATAGACCGCAAAGTATGTGTGTACGTGCTCAAGTGTCAGTTACAATATATATATTTGTGCTTGTCTTTGTGCTAAATAAATTTTTTTTTTATTAAATTAAATGTTACAGAATCATTAGCAGCAACAGACGACGCATTATAATCAGAACAGCTACTTTTGCCTCATTATAATCAGTATCACAGAAGAAAACTCGTTATGCAATAACTTCCTTTAATCTTTTTTTCCAAAAAAAAAAAATAAATTAATTTATAAAAATCGCAAACGTGTAGCAAAAAAAAATAAATAAAAAAATAAACATTACGTCTTGCATAAAGGAAATAAACTAAGTTGTTAAAGTGATTTGCAAAAGTTTTTTTCAAAAAATAGAAACAAATAATAATTATATACAATTTAATATTTTTTTGCAAATATGTAAGTTTCAAGTGATTGATGTACCTCTCAACAAGTTTTAAATTTAATTAGATTTATCTGAAGATGGAGTTGTTATATTTTGTATAGTTTTTATGCGAAGTCTCAATTACTTTTTATTAGTCGCAACTGCAGGAGGTAAGTTTAGTTATCGGCTTAATGATAGCAAGTGCTTTTTGTTTTTATTTTTTTATTTAAAGTTTATTTTATTTGAAAAAGACAGAGATTCTCAAAGCTTTTTGAAGCATATAATGTAAATTGTTAAAAATTATATAAAAAAAATAAAAATTTAATTTGAAATATATTTTTTGTTCTAAAGCGAGCTAATTTTTGTTTTGATTTTTAAAATTAAATTCAATTAAAACAAATATATTAAGAGATCATAACCATCTAACGCAGATGAATATGTTTTTTAATACTAAATATTATGTTTTTAAAATCTGTTGAAGGATCTAACCTCAAGGCTTATGTTGTATTTCGATGACAACATTAGAGTAATTCTTTGGTCAAAGTTAGTTCTTCTTATCTC